>JBBDGP010000257.1:3437500-3755000 GCA_037952835.1 Lithobates septentrionalis
TGGATTTGATAGATTTTATCCTCAGTATTCAGCTGCTTTAGTACTTTGCATTAGTGATTAGCGCTGGTTGATTCTCATCATTTAATTATCCCTGACTCAAAGGCTTGAATTTTTAAAAAAACTTTAAGCATGGCTTAGTGGTTATTTTTTTAAATAGCTTTTTGGCATTTGCGTATTTCCTAAATTAGAAAACAATGCATACAAAAAATGATCAAACAAAACATGCCAGCTCTTATTAATTTGGAATGACAGAATATTTATCTTATCTATACCCCGTTCAAAGAACTACATTTTTCAATTTGTGTAAGAGATTTCTTGCAATCATTTAAGCTATATTTTTGTGACATTTACAGAGTGCATGTAGAATTTTTCATCTGTTCCATTTTTCCTATGTTTTTTTTGTGCTGGATTTCCATAAATGTAAACACAATGGGAGACAGATTTATATGCCTGCATGTATCTCTTGGCTAAACATTAGAAATTTTTTTTTCTCTTTGTTAGAATACAATATGTGGATATCAAACTTCTTTTAAGGCAATCCCATATATTTGTTTTACAAGTATTTATTATCTGTGCAGTAAATAGTATAAATATTTATTTCACATATTTAACAATGGACAATATGTTTTATTGTATTGCCATTTAAAATTATAAATGTTTGCCAGAAACGTTTTGTACATATTTAGACCCATTATTTTTACATTTTCTTTTAATCAACTTTATGTCAGCATTTTATTTGCTTTCTTTGATATCAGTACTCTCTACAACATACTGAAGAAATTAAACTTTTAACAGAAAGAAATATTCATAAACGTTTTTTAATACAGTTTTGTGCTGGTTAACATTTTCGGTAGGGAGATATAATCTTATAGAATTGTGCTTTATTTGAGGGCGCTAAAATTTAAACATATTTTATATTCACTAGCCATGTACTCCCAGCAAAGAAAACACTTCATGTACACTGCTGCTGGTAAACAGACGTTTAGGAGCAGTTGGGTGTTTTTTTCAGCTGCCCCTGAACTCTCCTCTATGTTATCTTATCAGTACATGTACACAGGGTCATTTACAGTCATTTCTAGGGAGTTGAGTTTAGAAGCATTTTTTTGAAAGCAAAAAAATGCGTTCAGGACGGATGTTCAGAGGCATTTGAAATGCCAAATGCCTGTAGCTTGTAAACGCGCGTGAACGCGTTAAGGCCTCATGTACACTGCTTCTGCTAAACGAATGTTTAGGAGCAGTTGGGCATTTTTTTCAACTGCCCCTGAACTCTCCTCTATGTTCTCTTATCAGTACATGTACACAAGGTCGTTTATAGTCGTTTCTAGGCAGTTAAGTAAAGAGGCTTTTTTTGGAACACAAAAAAATAGGTTAGACGCTGAGTTTAGAGGCATTGCAAGCGCCAAATGCTTATAAACGCGGCTAAACGTGGTAACTCACGTTTAGCCGCGTTTCGTTTACAGGCGTTTTTAATTTTTGCCTATTTTGAAAAAAAATTAAAAATATATTTTTTTAAATGCTTCTAAACGCAAACGCGGCAAAACGCACTAAAAGCGGCATGTAAACGCAGGAAAACGGACGGTTTAAACGTGGGTCTCTATCTGTCAAGTTTAATTGTTCAGGAGAGGTTGTAAAAACGTCCCGTGTACATGAAGCCTAACTCGCGTTTAGCCGCGTTTCGTTTACAGGCGTTTTTAATGGAGATACATTTTTGACTATTGGAAAAAAAACAAAAAATGGTTCTAAACGCAGTAAAACATGGCTAAACACGGCTAAATGCGGAAAAACTGATTTACTATCTGTCAAGGTAAATCGTTCAGGAGAGGTTTTAAAACATCCCGTGTACATTAAACCTAAGGGCACTTTCACATTGGTTCCCTTCAAAACTGCTAGTAAAATGCCTATGTGTTAATGGAAAATTTTTGCTGTGCTATTGCAGTATTTGTGGTGCAATTTTTAAGGGATAGGTGACTCAAAAACTGCACCAAACAGCTTAGCGGGGGCGTTTGAGGAAATTTGAAGTGTTTTTGAGACGTTTTTGATGCAGTTCCCATTCATTTTGATAGGGAGGAGTGTTTTGGGGGAGGTTTTTTTAACTTCCCAAACATGCTCCAAAAAGCGCACTGCTCCAGTGTGATCACATTCATAGATTTTAAAGGGAAGCATTTTTCTTAAGCTTTTCAGGCACTTTTTTTAACTCAAAAGCGCTCATTTCTCAGTGGGAAAGCAGCCTAAAGGATGTGGTGCTGTATAGATTTGTTATGGGGGGTTATTACTTCTGTCTGTATCCCCATTAAAGCTGGCCATATCTCAGCAGGTTCAGCAGGGACCGTCCGAGATTCAAACCATGTATGGACAGGCTGAATATAGCCAAGGTGATCGATCGGATTGACTTGGGTACAACCGGTCTGTCGGATTTTACAGACGATTGTTGTCATTGGTTATTATAGCCACCGGCAGTAATCACTGTGTTCTCCATCATGAAGAACACAGTGGCTTCGTGGGAGGAATAACCCCATCAACACTGACTGTGTAGGTGGGGGAATCAAGCGATTTTCTTTCCTGACCATTGTTACAGGAAAGAAAATCGCTCCATCTAATGTATGGCCGGCTTCACAGAGATTCATTGTCTCTATTTGTCCTTGTGACTATTGTCTGAAAGTGATGGATAATCCAAAATCCAGAACAGGAATAGAGGGGAAATACTTGAGTAGAGACACTTTTTCACTTTGATGAATTTTCTGTTGTTCCTGCTGTTTATACATGATAGGAAGTCAAGGAAAATATCCCTAACAGGACACAGATGGAAAACCATCTGTAAGCTAATCAATACAAAATTTAAAACAAATTTTTTTTAACTTTAGATAAACTCTAATGCTCCATACACACGGTCGGATTTTCCGACGGAAAATGTGTGATAGGACCTTGTTGTCGGAAATTCCGACCGTGTGTAGGCTCCATCACACATTTTCCATTGGATTTTCCGACACACAAAGTTTGAGAGCAGGATATAAAATTTTCCGACAACAAAATCCGTTGTCGGAAATTCCGATCGTGTGTACACAAATCCGACGCACAAAGTGCCACGCATGCTCAGAATAAATAAAGAGATGAAAGCTATTGGCCACTGCCCCGTTTATAGTCTCGACGTACGTGTTTTACGTGAACGCGTTCAGAATGATCTGATTTTCTCACAACTTTGTGTGACCGTGTGTATGCAAGACAAGTTTGAGCCAACATCCGTTGGAAAAAATCCTAGGATTTTGTTGTCGGAATGTCCGAACAAAGTCCGATCGTGTGTACAGGGCATTACAGTGCAATTGGCTTTTAAACTATTCTCACCCTTTTCTTGTACTAAAAAGGCCCCTCAATTACCTCACTAATGTATTTATTATTTTCTTTTTCCAAAAAGAATGATGCTGAGTGTCATTCAAACCCAAAAAAGGAGAGACGGCTGAGATCACATGTGGACAGGGATTGCAGCATTGGTGCATAGAGATGGCGAGTACTGCTTTGAGATTTTTTTTTTTTTTATAATGATAGGGTGGGAGGGTTTTTTTTTATTTCACTGGAGTTAGGCTTTAAATCTGTTTGGCTATCTGAAGTAGATGACCTCATGCCCAGTCTATTTAGTCAGAAGCCCATTAAATGTGGTCCAATATATTTGGAATGTATGAAACCCAGAGGAAAGTCCAAGAAAGCCACAAGCTATGGAAGAATATACCAGTTCCTACAGATGTTTTTAAGATTCAGTTTCAACGATACATGGCTTTCTCTAGACAGCAGAGTACGAACAACCATGCTTGGCCGATACTTGCAAATAAGACAACCAACTCAAGTATCTTTTTCAATAACTGGAATGTGTGGAGGTCCGCTCCCAAGAAACAATAAACATTTCTGAGCCACAGAACTGTTTTTTTTTATAGTGCACAAAAACTTGGTATGCCAAAACCTTCATTATGTTACTATATTTGGTTTTTAGCCTTTGCAATGCTTCTGTCAGGGCTGAGCTCAGCCATTCCTTCCTCTGATCTGGCCGCTCAGCTGTCGGCTAATTGCCAGATCCTATCTCTCCACAGTGACTCACCCGTTGATGATATCCTGCTAGTCAGTCCTGCCTACTTGAGCCGTCCAGCCCAGAGGATCTCTGCCTTCGCCTTGGTCAACATCACAGAGACTATCTCCTGCGTTCCTGTTAAAGACTTGCATGGCTGACATTCCAGATCCTGCTTGCTCTTCCACTATGCTGATCTCTGGCTTCCTGACTTTTTGGCTTGTCTGACTATCCGTTCCGGTTACCGAACTTTGGCTATGTTTTGACTACGTTTGTTCTATTTACTTTTATTATTAAACAAGTGTGATTTAACTGTACTTCTGTCCCGGTCTAATTCATGGTTTCTGACAGCTTCCAGGGCTAGATTTGTGATGGCTTTCCTACCTCAGTCATCAGACTCGCCTCTGTATCACGGTGACAAGAACAGAGGTGGCAGGGGCACACAGATGACCCACTCTGAGTAACCTAAACCTACCTAGACATTTCCTCAAGTACATTAGGATGACTGTTCAGAAAATGCAGACAAACAGAAAAGTGAAGGTGCTGCTACAGGATACTAGACATATCCTTACAATTTCAAACTTGAGCTGCAAGAAACTGAAGCCTAATTTATTTTCACTAATACCACTAAGTTACTTTTCTACATCTTTAAGAAATACGACTGCATGTTGCAAATTCCAGGTCATATACATATAACATATCTTAGGCCATAAAAAGTCATTTCAAAAGGAACGTGTTATGAGAAAAATGCATAGCTTGCCATTGCTGACTTTTCTAAAAAGTGCTAATTTCTTAGCTGTTATGCTGATACCCTGGCTTTTAATTCTCAATTCCTCAATGTGGAGCAAGTATGCAGATTTGCAAAGTCAGAGAAAAGTCAGAACTCCTTAACAACATGCTTGTTTCAGTCATTAAAATACAGGAGTGAGGATTAGTGTGACAGCAGATAACTAGCATCTTTAGACAGAACGGTCATCAATTGCAGCCTCGTGTTCCTGTTATTAAACTTATACTTTTGGGGGTTATTTAATAATATAGTGAAAAGCACAGAGAATTTGTCTAGTACCCTAGAACAGTCCTCAAATTTTCCACTCACCTACTCGCATTTTGCGAGTACCTTAGACATTACCACAGGGAGCCCCCGTTCTTTTGCAGCTTTAACCGCCTCCACTCCTCTAGAAAGGCTTTTCACAAGATTTTGCAATGTATCTATAGAAAAAAAATGAAAGGAGGCTAATCGACAATGCAGCAGCTGAATGATGGAGTCAAGAGGACCGAATTACAGTTTACAAAAAAAATAGATGTTATGTTTTTTTGGTAAAACTGAAGACCTTTTTGTTTTTTCAATTTGAATAGAGTATAGAATGGTTGAAAATCCTGTGAGATTTTTATTTATTTTTGGTATGTGTGCCATACCTTTTCTGTAGTCACAACAGTAAGTTATGGTGGTTGTAAACCCCTACACTCCACTTTTACCTACAGTTAAGCCTATAATAAAGCTTTCCTGTAGGTACTTGGAAATATCTCCTAAACCTGCACGGTTTATGAGATATTTACCATATGTGCTTGTGCTGACGTTATCGGCGCATGTGCACTTTAGAAAGGGCAGGTTCGTGCAGTTTCTAAAGGAGCCACGACTCCAGCCAGTCACAGTGCCGGAGTCCACAGCCCCGGAAGGAAGAGGGGTGAAGATGGACGCAGACACCAGCGGGCTTCGTTTGCAGCTTCCTCTTTAAGAATAAATCTCACTAAAGTTAAGGAAATCCTACACACCCCTTGCCACACACACAGCTCAAATTTTGGCTCATTCTGCACAAAATTGTCCAAACACATGCAGTCACTTTGACAGCTGCAGGTACCAGCTCCAGGAGTACATGAGCATGGATGGAGGAATCTACTATTTTATGGATTGAGGAAATCTATGAGGCTAACTTTAGATAGGAACAGCAAAATTGCCCTTAGTGAATCAAGCCCAATGTTTTTAAAATTATTAAGATACACTGGTAAGGCTATCTACAACAAGCTAATCTCTTTTATAAGTACAGTAAAACCTTCGGATTGCGAGCATAATTAGTTCCGGGAAGCATGCTTGTAATCCAAAGCACTTGTATATCAAAGCGAATTTCCCCATAAGAAATAATAAAAACTCAGATGATTCGTTCCACAACCATTTATTCAGAAGTCCTTCAGTTTATAGTCCATATAAAAAGATTATAGCAATGTGATCAGGTTGTGTAACCATGAAATGTCCATCCACAAATGGCAGCCTCTACAAGGGGATTAGAAGCAAAATCCAGCAGGAGCTTCAGAGTATAAAAGAGAAGAGAGGTGCATCAAAGTGTAACAATATTGTTACATTTGTTGGAGGTACAACATTTAGCAACTCACATGGTTGATGATTAAAACAGGCACATCTAGGGTCATGAATGGTAAAACACGAGATTATACGTTCTACTCCCCTGTGCACCGGACGTACTCTAGGATTGATTACATATTAGTAGACCATAGACTTTTAGACAGGATAGTAGGCTCAAAAATAGGAATAATCACAATATCAGACCATGCCCCTATTGAGATGGAATCACTGTGGAGAATAAATGAAGACCTACTGCAAAACGAAGAAATCTCCAAAAAAATAGAGAGAGAGCTAAAATATTATTTTGAAACAAATGAAACAGGAGATACATCGGGATCGGTGACATGGGAAGCACATAAAGCCTACATAAGGGGAATAATAATAAAAGAGGGAGCAAGGGGAAAGAAGGAAAGGAAAAATAGGATGGGAAATGTTATAAAAGAAATTTTTAATTTAGAACAAGAACATAAAAAACACAGAGGACACCACCAAACAACATACCTTGCACTGATAAATAAACGGGATGAACTAAAAAAGTTGATGGAACAAGAAACAAAGGAAAAATTTAACCAAATAGCTAAAGAAAGATATATGTGGGGAAATAAGGCGGGAAAACATCTAGCCAGAATGCTCAGGAAAAAAATAGCCCTAAACTTTATAGGAAAGATACAGGATAAACACGGGAAGATGGTGTATGAAACCAAAGAGATTGGGGAAGTATTTAAAAACTACTATAGTGAACTATATACGGAGGAGATGAATGGAGACCAGATAAATGAGGAAAATAAAAACAGGAAGATAGAGGAATTCTTAAAATGTGCCAAATTAACCAAGATTACAAAAAATTCTAGAGAGGCTCTGGAGAAACCAATAACAGAGGAGGAGATATATAGAGCAATAGCAGATAGTACACAGGGGAAAAGTCCGGGTCCGGATGGATTCACCACATATTACTACAAGAAATTTAAAGACATACTAGTTCCGAAAATATGTAAGTACATGAACGGGGTGGGAAGTGAGTATGAACTAAGTAGTGAGGCGCTTTTTGCTACTATCACCGTAATCCCCAAAGAGGCCAAAGACGCGACTCTATGCGCTAGTTACAGACCGATATCATTGATTAACGTAGACACAAAAATATACTCAAAAGTACTGGCCACGAGGATAAAAGAATTGATGAATGGGGTGATTCATCCGGACCAAGTAGGCTTTATAGCAGGAAGGGAGGGAAGAGACAATGGGTGAGAACCCTATTGCTGCTCCAGAAGAGAAGGGAGGAGGGACTCCCAGGCCTGCTCTTGTCAAGTGATGCCGAAAAGGCGTTTGACAGATTGGACTGGGAGTTCCTGTTTAGAACCCTAGAAATAATAGGAATAGGCCCAAAGATGATAGGACGGATCAAAGCACTTTACAGGAAACCTAAGGCGGCCATTAAGATCAATGGAACCCTGTCATCACCTTTCGAGATGAAGAGAGGGACAAGACAGGGATGCCCCCTGTCCCCCCTTCTCTTCGTGCTGGCCCTAGAACCCCTCCTGTCAACAATTAGAAATAACCCTGACATTGAAGGATTTAAGGTGGGAGAAGAGGAGCACAAACTGGCCGCTTATGCGGACGATGTGCTCTTCTAAGTAACCCCGGAAATACATTACCAAGATTGGTTAAAATATTAAAACAATATGGAGAAATAACAAATTTTAAGATCAATATGGGGAAATCGGAAATTCTAAAGATAAAAGTGAATAAAATAGAGGAAGAAAAACTGAAGAGATATTTCCAATTCCGCTGGAAAAAAGAGATCAAATATCTGGGAATAATGCTCTCGAACTCCCCGGAAAAGTTATATAGAAAAAACTATATCCATCTCTTAGATGAAATAAGGAGGGAAGGGAAAAAACTCCAGACAAAACCCCTTTCATGGATGGGGCGTATTAACGCCATAAAAATGGTCCTCTTGCCTAAGATTACGTATAAATTCCAAATGTTACCTATTAGACTCCCACAGGAATATATTAGAAAACTGAAATCAATAATTTCTAACATAATATGGAAGAACAAAAGATCAAGAATATCTCTCAAGACCCTAAAACAAGATAAAGACAAAGGGGGCCTCGCGGTCCCAGATATCCTAAAATATTATAAAGCAATAATTATATCAAGAGCAATAGAATGGGCTAGGGATAACCAAGAAAAAAGATGGGTGAACATAGAGAATTATTAAAGTAAAACACGTTTAGGATCCATTATTTGGAACCCTCCGAATCACAGAACGGTAGATGAGGAAACGCACGTTTTAAAGACATGGGATGTAGTATATAAACAGTTAGATACGATTTATAATTCTCCCCTGATAGAATTAAAGGAGAATGAATATTTTGCACCAGGGAAAAGAGATATAGGGGGGAACTGGATAAAAAAAGACAAAGTACAGCTTAGAGAAATACTTAAAAAAGGGAAAATTGTCACAATTACTGAATTGAAACAAAACACTGACACATGGGTGATAGATGAATGGAGGTACATGCAATTAGACCGCTTCGTGAAAAATTTACCTCAACCGATAAGATCTGGAGAAAACTTGACAGCGTTAGAAAAATTATGTTGTTTGGAAAAAACAAAAAACACAATATCTAAGCTATATAAACTAATATTAAAAGAAGAAGAAGCAGAGGTACCCACATTCATCAAAAAATGGGAAAAGGAATTGGGAACACAAAAAGACACGAGCATGATTAATAAAATGCTATTTCTGGCCCATAGCTCAGCGGCAGATATAAAAACGGTCGAGATGAATTATAAATGTATGGCAAGGTGGTACGCAATGCCAGATAGGATGAGTAAATTCCAACATGGGAAATCGGCAGAGTGTTGGCGGGGCTGTGGAGAGATGGGTACTATGGCTCACTTATGGTGGAATTGCCCGGTAATTAAAAAATATTGGAAAAAAATCTTGAGCTTGATAAAGGAGATTACAAAAATAGAGGTGAAAGAGGATCCGTGGGTGGTTCTCTTCCACGGCATAGAAGGGAGTGTGAAACAATATAAAACATCTCTGGTTCCACATTTATTAAACGCAGCAAAAAGATTAATCCCCAAAAATTGGTGGGGAAAAGAAAGTCCGGAGATGTGGGACTGGATAAATGCCGTGGAAGAGACCCACACCATGGAGCAGTTTTCTTTGTACAAAGAGGAAAAGAGAGAAGTAGACAAATGGAAATGTTGGAAGGAGTTTAAAAAAACATGGAGTTATGCAGAAAAAATCAGGATGTAACTACCTACCAAATAAGATCATGGACATTGCACAAGGGTCAGGGGGGGAGAGGGGAAGGAAAAGGGAGGGAGATGGGAGGGAGGGGGGGTTATATACATATATACGTATATGGTTTCTTGTCTTTTTTCAATTAGATATGTGAAACAGAGAGATTTATAAATAAAGATAAAATTTTAGAGAAGGGGAACTAAGGGCTGAGCCTTATCAGGTGAGGTTAAGTTTTATATAATTATTTTTTGTAAACCCCTGTTTTGTCCTCCCGAGGAAAACAAAAATAGATACGCCACAGTGATGAAGAGATGAGAAGAGACATATATGAGCGAGAAAGCTGAATTAGTCTCTCTAGGAATTTTGTGAAGTGGCAAAAAAATAAATAAATAAATAAAATAAAAAAACAGGCACATCTAAATATGCAGGCATCTGGGGTAAAGCTGTCCACATAGACCATCCTCCGCACCGTTGGCTCTCACCGCTTTCAATCTGCAATTGTGACCGGGAAGACTACCCTGCAGTAGAGCGATTTGAAAGCGAAGCTTGAAGCGTTCGTGGTGCGCAGCGTGGAATGGATGACGTTGATGACAGTGCAGAGGATGATCTATGTGGACATCTTTACCCTGGATGCCTGCATATTTAGATGTGCCTGTTTTAATCGTCAACCATGTGAGTTTCTAAACGTTGTACCTTCATTAAATGTAACTGTATTGCTACACATATAGGCGCCTCTCTTCTCTTTTATACCCAGTTGTGACATGACGTTACTTGTATATCAAGACCTCGATTGTATATCAAGTCAAAATTTATTAAAAATTTTGCTTGTCTTGCAAAACACTCTCAAACCAAGTTACTCTCAAGCCAAGGTTTTACTGTATATGTATATGGAAGTAAATGAAAAGAATATGCAGTGACTTTAACCACTAAGCCACCGCCCACCGTCATATGACGGCGGGACGAGGCTTCTGTTGTTCTGGGCGGACGTCATATGACATGATCGCCCCCCTGAGCCACTAGGAGGTGCTCGCTGCGTCGCTTGAGACCCGGTGCACGTGCCCGGCGGCCGCGATGTCCACCGGGCACCCGCGATTGCCGGGTAACAGAGCAGGACCGTGGATCTGTGTGTGTAAACACACAGATCCACGTCCTGTCAGAGGAGAGGAGACCGATGGTGTGTCCCTTGTACATAGGGACACCGATCGGTCTCCTCCCCTAGTAAGTCTCCTCCTACCACAGTTAGAATCACCTCCCTAGGTCATACATTAACCCCTCGATCGCCCCCTAGTGTTAACCCCTTCCCTGCCAGTCACATTTACACAGTAATCAATGCATTTTTATCGCACGGATCGCTGTATAAATGTGAATGGTCCCAAAAATGTGTCAAAAGTGTCCGATATGTCCGCTGCAATATCGCAGTCACAATAAAAATCGCAGATCGCCGCCATTACTAGTCAAAAATAAATAAATAAATAAAAATGCTATAAATCTATCCCCTATTTTGTAGACGCTATAAGTTTTGTGCAAACTAATCAATATACGCTTATCGCAATTTTTTTTTTACCAAAAATATGTAGAAGAATACGTATTGACCTAAACTGAGGAAAAAATTTGTTAAAAAAAAAAAATTGGATATTTATTATAGCAAAAAGTAAAAAATATTGTGTTTTTTTCAAAAATGTCCCTCTTCTTTAGTTTATAGCGCAATAAATACAACCACAGAGGTGATCAAATACCACCAAAAGAAAGCTCTATTTGTGGGGAAAAAATGATAAAAATGTCATTAGGGTGCAGTGTAACATGACCGCGCAATTGTCATTCAAAGTGCAACAGCGCTGAAAACTGAAAAATGGCTTGGGCAGGAAGGGGGTGAAAGTGCCCTGTATTGAGGTGGTTAAGGTAGAATTAAAGCATTAGTAAACAGCAGCATTTAAAAAAAAACCCTGCAAGGCTGTCACCAATGACAGGGCTTCCATCTTCACCCGGTCTTCCTTCTAGCAGCTTGAATAGCCAAGCTGGGATGATGTTACTCCTATGCATGCACACGGGAGTCATGACACAGCGCTCTGAAGGAACAGTGCGGGTATACCGTTCCTTCAGAGCACATGCACAGATGACGTCACTGGCTGCCTACAGGTAAGCTTTGCAGGTGCCGTTACACTAATTTTCCCCAGAGCTTAGTGACTGTAGTGAAGCTTTACTTTGTAAAGAATACTCAATCAGGTGCAAGGAAAATTTAAAAAGAGCAACATTTTTGCTTGCACGTGATTGGATGATGAAAATCAGGAGAGCCTCACCTCATTTACTAAGTTCTGGGAAAAATGAGTGCACCTGCACTTGCAAAGTACACAGTTTATTGCCCTCAGTAAATCAACCCCAATGTCTCTGAAACACAATAAGGACACTAGGTGGTATTACAGCACAGTCTCTATAAAGTTCGGTAGTCATAGATACTAGAAACCATTATTATTCAAGCAAACAGTTCTGTACATAAGCAGTCCACTTGTGCTAGGTGACAGCACAGTATAACAAATTCCACAAGGATATGGCTGAAGGAGTCTTTGGTCCTGGAGGTTCAGGTGTCAGAAAGAAATGCCACCAAACTTGAAGGACAGTACTCATAAAGCCTAGTACGCCTTATTCGTTTTTTTTTTTTCCGTTCAACCCAGCGGGCTGAACAAAAAAAAAGCTAACATGCTTGATAGGAGCCACTGTACTAACTATGAGCTGTTAGTACAGCAACCCCCCACTGAGCTATTGTGTTCTGACAGGGGAATGGCTGATCGGCAGGCTTTTTTCAGTCGTGTCCCTTTGACAGAAGCCATTTGTTTGGCCATGTGCAAATGGGAAAATCCGGACAGCCGCACTCCAGGAAATTATAATCCAAACTTCTTTATTTTAAAATCAGGAACATGTCATACAGTACATCAAAGGCAGAGTGTACAGACAGGCCGCTAGCCTGTCTGTACACTCTGCCTTTGATGTACTGTATGACATGTTCCTGATTTTAAAATAAAGAAGTTTGGATTATAATTTCCTGGAGTGCGGCTGTCCGGATTTTCCCATTTGCACACAGCCTTTACTAGCATTAGCCAGCACCTGGGGCTCTTTGTTCCTGGAGACCAACAGCCAGTTCATACCTGGACAGATTCACCCTAGTGCGGGGACAACATCCGCATCGCATTTGTTTGGCCAGCTTCTGTCCAAGGGGCATGACCAAAAAAGATCTGTTGGCCCAGCTGCCATACACAGGGGCCAAATGTCAGCCAGTTTCTATTGATTCTAATTCTGCATGATATTTCGGCCTGTGTGTTCGGCCCTTTAGTCTGCTGGCAGACTGCTGGCAGAGCACCACAGTGACTGGGGCTTAGTCTGAAGCTGAGTGCTCTTGTGCTCTCCACTGGTGTCCTGCCAATGGAAGCACCTGAGAACAGCTCACATGTCCAGTCACTGCTGTCCCATCAGGAAGGGTCTCTCTGAAGACCAAATGGCAGGACTAGCTGGAATTTATATTCCCTGGCATGTCTGGGAGTCTGGAGGATGATGGGAGCCCAAGGGATTGTGGGCAACAGAGTTAAAGAAGCCCATGCCCGCTGCTGAGGAAGGTATTTAAGGGGCACTCCACTACAGAATCTGCATGCTATTGGGCTCCTGCTGCCACGCTGGAAGTAATGGTGGAGGGCCGAACACCAGCCCTTCAGATCCCAAGCCCAGCCAACGCTGTCTTATCAAGTGCGGCCTCTCTGAGCTGCAGAAGGCAGGAAACAGGGAAACGTATACCCCCTGGACATATCCAGGAATACAGAGGCTTGTGGGAGACCAGGGGTTGTGGGAAAAGGAGTTAAAGGAGCCCATGCCTGCAACAGAACATAATAGGTAAAGGGGCATCTTGCTACAGCTGCTTGGCTTTTCTCAGGGCAGGTTACCTGACAGTAGCAATAGTAGTCTACACATGCCTAATGTGTATTGAAACACCCACTTGTAGTGTCCTTTGAAAGCTTGTGTAAAAACTTAACAACCCAGGAGCACAATAGGGAGACTGGGACAGAACACTGTTTGAACAGGACCTTCATAACAGGACCAATAGGTATTCTTTTTAAGCGGTTGTAAACCCTTATGTATGCCCATTGAAGTTAGTGGCTATCCTCAGGTGATATGCAGAGATGAAAAAAAAATCCTCCTACATAAGTTGTACCTGTTTATCTGCACCCCCCTTCTCTAAGCCTTCTAAAACATATCAACGGCTATTACTCAGCTCTGGAAGGCAAGGGGCAGGGCATATGATGTTACACACTGCACAGCATACATCAGGGAGCTGAATTTAATCTGAGATCCGATTGAAGGGAAAACCAAATACATAATTATAGGAAACATGCACAGCTGAGGCTGTCAACCTCTGTGTGCTGAAGGGGGGGTGTGGGGCCATCTTCCGAGATTCTGTGGTGTTTGGGTCACCCCGTCTCAAGTGACTCATGCAGATAGCAGAGGGAAAAATAGAATGCACTTTTTGGTCAAGTTCTATCGGCAGATAGCATGTCTAATTGTATTTGTTTTCTTTTTTTAATGCACAATAAAAAAATTGTGGAGAATAATACTTGGCTATGTGTTTTACTTCAAATGACAGTTTGGGAGTAGGCAGTTACAGTTAAAAAAATACAATGTAAAATTAACAAGGGACACCAACATGGTTGTATCTTTGATTTTAAAAACTACGGGATAATGGTGTTGTGGTAACTTGCCCAAATAATAATAATTAAAAAAAAGCATAATAATATTATTCTTGATATCACTAGGAAAAAAAAGCCTTTGAAAATTTGTTTGCAACAACTCCATCCGTATCACCAGCAAAGCAGCTTCATTATTATCCCATTAAAGAAGAAGAGAATATGCGCTGCATTTTGAGATTTTATAATTTGCCACGTCACGAATGTTACGAACGCTAGTTTACAAGACCGACTGCTTCTGGCTCGTCCTTGCTTCCGAGCATGCGCGTTTGTACTTCGGACTTTTGTGCGACGGACTTGTGTACACACGCTCAGAAAATCTGACAACAGACATTTGTCTGCGGAAAATTTGAGAACATGCTAGCCAACATTAGTTGGCAGAAAGTCCTACAACAATTGTCCGATGGAGGAATCACACGGTCGGATTTATCGCCAACAGCCTGACATTGAACATTTCCCGTCGGAAAATCCGATCGTGTGTACGAGGCATTATTGTCATTTGTATACCGTTCAGTCTTTGTGGGGATAGAAGGCAATAGAACAAAGAGGGAAAATAAGCTGATTATTTTAACGCCTATGTGTAGTCGGCCTCAGTGATCTGCCATCAACAGCTATAACGACAGCTCAGATCACACACAATACTTGTAACCACCCGCTGTATAGACTGTTTTAAAGACAGGTACAAACTGAGAACTACAAAATGCGAAGCTTGCCTCTGGAACAAAAAAAAAATGTTAATGTATTCAATCTGTTTTTAGGAGAAGGCCAGCATTACGTTAATAACTCTTGACTTTTTGCCTCTGACTACGCTTGTAAGTGTCACATTTCTGTTTCACATTAGGCAAATGTAGAACTTTTTTCATTTCAAACACCACCTCTTTGATGCAATATCTTGATATATGTGGTTAGAGGAACTTCCTAGGAACATTTCCACAGTCAGGAAGTACGTGGACTTGCTCACATTTGGCATTCCAGAACAGTGGCTCTTATTATCCAAGCAACCCCAAACATGTGGAGCATTTTAATTCCTATCTTAATCTAATTCCACAGCAGGCTGATTACGGTGAGAAAAAAATTGTGTTATTCTAAACATTTTCCTTTCTCCATTGAGTAGTGGTATGATTAAGCCATGCATTCATGTTAAATGAAGGCCTCAAGAAGGATGCAGAACCACTAACTCAAGCTGTAGATATAATACATAGGAATGGCTGAATAGAAACACACATCTCAGGAACAAAACTCCATATTCCCACGTTATCAGATCATTGACCATTAAAGTAGATGTAAACCCTAACTAGATGATATTTTGTTTGCTAAAGTACTTTGTCTCATAAACAAATGCTGTGGATTTTTTCCCATAAAGTATTGTTTTCTCCTTTTTTTATATCCCCTTTTGCATTTCAGTGGTGCTGACCTGCTACAACTTTTTTCAGCCAACTCCTGTCTACGTGCACTCACTCCAACACTGGCTGTATGTCATTGCAATGGACTGAGAGTAAATCATATTCTGGGCAATGCGTGTCAGCATGACCACTTGTAGTCCCCACCAGGGGTGTATATGACAAGGTGACAACATAAGAGTATACCTCAGGGACAGTTGTTAAGTAGAAGCACCTGAACCTATTCCCCAATTAAAGAGAGTTCCCCTAATTTCCCATCCTGTACACCCAGCAGGAAGTATGAGGAAATCTATCCAAAGTGAGGGCTAATTCCATGTTAGACCATTGTCACCAGAACAAGTGTTCCCAGTGGATTTTCCCATAACGTTCAGTACCAGTCACAATGGTCACCATGCTTTTTGAGCATTTTTGGAGTTTTTTATGTGATTCTTGCCACGCTTTTGAGCAGCGTTTTTGCAGCGTTTTTACAGCATTTTTGCTGCAAAAACGCTGTAAAAACGCTGCAAAAACGTTGCACTTGCGTTTTTTATGCTGGTCCATTGAATTCTATTACATGTAAAACGCTGCATTTTGCATGAAAAAAAGTCCCTGATCCTTTCCAAAAACGCAGAGGTACAAAAAGGCATTGATGTGAACATGTTCCATAGGCACTCATGTTAAAAAATTCCCATGCATTTCTGCAAAATGCAAAATACATCAAAAAATGCGCTAGTGTGAATGGAGCCTTAGGGGGAAATACATAAAGCAGCAAATCTGACATTCACCAAATATTCACTGAAGGTGAATTCTTCCATGTACATGTGTTTTGAATGACATTGATTGATTTCCCACTAGGAAATGTTTGGTGAAAGTAACATTCACTTTCTTATAAATAAGCCCCTAAAGCCTCAGGCCCAGGTCCAGATTTAACTCTGCATGCTGAGTTTGACAGGTGGCACTGCTTGCCAAACTTGTCCACAGAAGTAAAGAAGACCACGGCACAATGTTTTTATGCAAAATCCCCTTCGGCTGAAAAAAAAAAACCTGTCATTCAGAAGGTGGCAGCATCGGCTCTTGAGCTCCTGAAGCCACCTCTCTCCCTCTAAAAATTGATTCATCATGGATTCCTTTTCAGATTGGCAGAAAAGACTGCTGCCTGTGTAAACCAAAACTACCAATCCAGCTTCTGCCAAGGCCGGTGCTTGTAATCATATTAGAAGGAATAACACTAACGATCCAGTTCACTTTTAGTCCATTCACATTGTTTTCCATCAGCCCTAATGAAGGTGGTGTTTTTGAACCTCCGAAACGTTTTGGGTATTTTTTGGATTGTCCTCATGAATAAAATTGTATCTGGACCTCTTAGCAGTGGTTTGGTGCTTCAGTTTCCATTTTTGTTATATTACCTTGCAATACAAAAAGACCATGGAGATCCTCAGGGGTGTAGAAGTTGCATGCCCGGAAACCATATTATTTACATCAACATCAATACTTTAGGATAGCATTACCAATAAGATAACCTTATGGGTCCTGCACTATTTTTCCACTTGCCTCAACTGCCAGTGTAAAGGCCTAAATGATATTTAAATTTTCTTTTTTTAATCTATACATTTCATCATGAGTGTACTAATTCTGTTTTTATTATATTATCTTTATTGTATTTTAGCATGAATCAGTCCCATGTTCTAAAACCAGGCCTTTTCTAACTTGTAATATTATTTCTCTAGAACAGTATGAATTTCTTTCATGTTTCTGAACATCCCAGAAAGCTGAGGCCAAGCTGAAGAAGTGCTGAGTGCATTTCTATGGTCTTCACAAAAGACTATATTGTGTGTGGAATAGGCAGTGTCCCTGCAGACGGCACTAAATCAAACTCATTAATAGCCCATCGCTCAAACCGCTTCTGACAACGCATACTGATAGCATCAGTTGAAGTAAACTGAAACAGTGGCAGCAGAGAAGGCTGATTGCTGCTGACAAACCATGGCAGCACCATCTGCTGAGTCTCAAGAACTAGAGCCTGCCATTACCTAAAACTCCTGAAAGTCCAAAAGGTGACTCCAAACAAAGAGACCTTTAATGACCGGACAATAAAGGGTCCATAGACCTCTCAGGTTGTCTGATGACTGTCATAATTAGATATAGGTGG
This sequence comes from Lithobates septentrionalis, assembly GCA_037952835.1. Taxonomy (NCBI): domain Eukaryota; kingdom Metazoa; phylum Chordata; class Amphibia; order Anura; family Ranidae; genus Lithobates; species Lithobates septentrionalis. The sequence goes on from JBBDGP010000257.1 coordinate 3,455,419, forward strand.
AAACAACCAAGCTTTATAGTAAAACATTAAACCCATTGATAAATCATCTTCATCCCATGGCAGACAACTCTGGGTTTGTATAAAGTTACCGAGAATGTTTTACTACTGGTCTGACTGCGCACAGCCACATGTGAAGCTGTGCGGGAAAAACTCATTTGTTATATAGTAACATATCAACAATTATAATGAGTTTTTGGGCCACCGGGAAATCCATGGCTAGTTTCAGTGTGTGTACCAAATATGTCACTTTAAGAATAATAAAAAGTACGGATGTCCTTTTAGACAATTATTTAACATATTAAAATATATGAAGCACTAAATTTATGCAACAGAGAACAAAAAGACACAAGATGTAAACAACATCATTTTCATAAACTAGTTTATATAACGTTTTAATAACTTGAATGGATGAAAATGTAAACCTTTATGGGATTATTGCAAGATAGTTGCAGGGCAGCTGGATAGCTAAGTTAGCGCACATGCCCTGCAGCACCGGGGCCCTTTGTTCAATCGGTTCTTACTAGGGACGATATCTATATGGAGTCTATGTTATTCTCTCTGTTTGGCTTTGGGTGTGCTGCTTTCTTTGCAAATCCCAAAAACATGCTAGTAATTTAAAGTGGTTGTAAACCATTACATATACCCATTGAAGTGACTGGCCTTAGGTGGTACACAGATATGAAACAAATCCTTCTACACAAGTTGTACCTGTTTATCTGTAGCTCTCTATTCTCGACAGCCTTCTAAAGCACACATTTAAGCAGACAGACAGACTTTCGGCGGACTTTTGGCGGACTTTTGGCAGACTTGCGGCAGACTCTCTTACGAACGGACTTGCCTACATACGATCACACAAAAGTCCGACGGATTCGTACGTGATGACGTACACCGGACTAAAATAAGGAAGTTGATAGCCAGTAGCCAATAGCTGCCCTAACGTGGGTTTTTGCCCGTCGGACTAGCACACAGACGAGCGGATTTCTGGGTCCGGCGTAGTTACGACGTAAAGATTTGAAGCATGTTTCAAATCTAAAGTCCGTCAGATTTGCGGCTGGAAAAGTCCGCTGAAAGTCCGGGGAAGCCCACACACGATCGGATTGTCAGCAAGCTTTAGTCTGTCGGCGTCCGTCTGACTTTTGTAGACGTAAAGTCCGACCGTGTGTACGCGGCATTAGGAGCAGTTGGGCATTTTTTTAAATTAAGGTTACAGGCCTTTTTTTGATAGCAGAATAATCACGTCAAAAACTGAAGTTTACCGGCATTTGCTTGTAAATGCGTGTAAACGTGGCAACCCGCGTTTATGCACGTTTTTAAAGGGGAACATGTAAAATGTGGAAAAAACACATTCTTCACCACATGCTGTTGCTTGCAAGCAAGGAGAGAGAGAGAGAGAGAGAGAGAGAAAATATATATTTATAGTTAAAACACAAAAATCTATCTACAAACATGCTGCTCTCTCTTCTTTCACAGACTGGCTGAAATAGATAACAAAACAGTTATTTTTTTATGCATTATGGGCATTTCAGAGGGCCTCCTGGGGTTATCTGTAAAAAAAATGCTTCTAAACGCAAACGCTCATAACTGCAGCTAAAAGTGCATAAACGTAGTATGTAAAAGCAGCAAAACCGAAGTTTTTAACTGCCATTTACTAGCTGTCAAGTTTACAGCATTCAGAAGAGGTTTTCAAACATCCTGTGTACATGAAGCCTTACACAGCATTTCTATTCTAGCAGGCAGGAGGTGGGGATCTGATGTCACACACTGTAAAGCATAAAGAAAAGAGCTGAGTGTAATCTGAGACATGAGTGGAGGGAATGGACACACCCCCCTCTACACAGTATCATAGCAAAACATGCACAGCTGAGGCTGTCACTCACAGATTGTGCACTGGTGTGGGGGCAGGGAATCTTCTGTGATTCTGTGGTGTCGGCATATACTGTCAGAAGTGACTCGTGCAGATAGCAGACAGAAGAGATAGCAGACCGGAACCACACTAGGTGCTTTTGAATGTGGCAAGTACACATTATAGAGGGGTATTCTTTGTTCATTTTTCATGCCCACTTGCCAACATATCACTCATTATGTGAACAGTTACCAATAGGATGTATTGTAACAATAAGTCTTCCTAGTTGTAACTGATCACATATTGGACCTGACTTACTAATGAACAAGAGCAGGGCTAAATCACTATGGTACAATTACATCACAGGGCCACATAAATACATAAATATACATGCTTTTAGTGAATGCAATCCCTAAATCCATATAGCCAACCACTGATGTTCAATGCATTTGGTTCTTTCCTAGTTTGCCATGCATGTTGAGCACCCAAAAATTCTGCTTTGGCACCTTCTGTACCGATACAGTAGAGTAAGGCATGAATATATAAACATTTCACCTGAAAAATTAAAGAAGAAAACAAAAAATGTGACCGTCTTGCTAAGCAATGAAATGCACATGCACCAAGCAAAGCAGTAAGTCTAAAAGACCCATTGGAGTTGATTTACTAAAACTGTAGAGTGCAAAATCTGGTGCAGCTGTGTATGGTAGCCCATCAGCATCTAACTTCAACTTGTTCAGTTAAGCTTTGACAAAAACTTGGAAGCTGATTGGTTTCTATGCAGAACTGCACCAGATTTTGGACTCTCCAGTTTTAGTAAATTCCCCTCTAATGCTGTCATAGGAAAAATGCAATGTATGTACCAGCTTTTGGGACCTTTAAATCAGCCTCATGCTGTCATAGGAAACATGCAATGTATGTACCAGCTTTTGGGACCTTTAAATCAGCCCCATGCTGTCATAGGAAACATGCAATGTATGTACCAGCTTTTGGAACCTTTGGAATAGGGCTTTTGTTTGAACTTCTGCGAATGTGAACAAAATACAAGCATGCGCAATACCGTTCTGCATTACTTGCTGTTAACCAAGTCTTACAGACCAGGGATTTTACAGTCTCTCCTAGGCCCCCCTTTAATCTTTGCCATCCAATTAACTTGCAGTAAAATGCGAGTTTTATCTCCTATTACCACAATGCACAGTCATGTGTGATGCATGTTGTTGTTTGAGTCATTTTACAAAAGACAACCATACAGGGATGACCTACTCAACCCACAAAAAAAGGGGTTTAGTGCATTTCTGGCAAAACAATATATATTTTTAGGTGCTTGCAGATTCTTTAAAGCCCAACCCCAGCAAGCTTAAAACCCTTTCCTTGCAGTCAGGCTGTGCCTACACTGCAAGGGTTAACTGTTTGTTGATGTTTAGAGGACAGAAAAACAGCTTCCTTACCTGGTCTTCCATTCCCTGGCAGATGCCGCTCCCACATGCTCTGATGATGGACTGTTCCTCAATGGTCTATGGTCAGCGGGCTATGCTTCCTGTATCAGTTTTGATTGCGTCAGAGGACATTTGACCACCGGAGCATAGGAGAGGAGGCCAGATAACTAAAAGTACCCCTTAGACAAAAATGGGCAGTTAACCTTTCCAGTGTTAGTACACCTCCATGGCAAAGGAGAATATTTAGGTTTCCTGGAGTTCAGCTTTAAAGAAGAATTCCCCATATGGCATTTTTACATACAGTAGTTACATTGGCCCAGTTTTGACCAACTATGAATGTAACTATTTATATACTATATCTGTGGGATCCCTCTAGAAGCTGAAAATCACTACAGTAGACACCACTACTCCAGTGATCTCAATGAGTTTCCCGGTGCCGCACTGAGCTGCCGCCCTGCTGCATTGTGAACACAGAAGGTCAGCGGCACGAGCTGGAGAGCTTAACATTACCGTCCCGCCTCTCCACCTTGTCCAATCAGAAAAGGCTTTGCAATTATTGAGAAATTGCAAAGCATTCCCTGAATGGTGCACGTGCTGGGTGGCCAACCTCCTGTGTTCACAATGCAGCAGGGTAGAAGTACAGCATAGGACCCGCAATCTAATAGAGATCACTGAAGTAGTGGTGTCTACTACAGTGATTTCCAACTTCTAGAAAGATCCCACAGGTATGGTATATGCATAGTTACATTTGTCCGAATTAGGCCCATGTAACTGTAAAAATGCCTTACCTGGAATTCTTCTTTAAAGTTTTAAAACGTAGGGAGATGTACTTGAATTGCAGAGATCTACTGAATGTTTTTATTTTTATTTTGACCTGACATTCACTTTAAAACTTAGGACTCAGATAAATAAAAAAAACTCCCGAATATAGAAATTTAACAAGATTTTTTTTTACTTTGCCAGATTGTGCTAAAAAATAACAGTGTAGTGAGATTTCAGCAGAGTTCAAGGAAAATACATTTTCAGTGTAGTTGATTAATAATCCCCTGCCATATTTGTATGCATGTACATTTTCTCTTGGGGATTTTTCAACGTGTACCACAGGTCCCAGACCGGGCTGGCTGTTTGGTCCCAAGTTCCTGATAGGCACATGGCAGCTAGGCACACAAAATTTCACAGTGACTCAAGTCAAAGATCTGTCATAGGATCATTCATAGGAATGTCTTTTTGCAGTTTATTTGCTGAAAGAAATGGGATAGGGTGAGGGCTGACCTTGGGATACTTCGAAAAATGTATAAAAGGAGGACTCTAACGCTGCTCCTTCAGGGTGAGGCCATCCTCTTTATTTATGAAGGGTAACTAGATTCCAAACAGGGACTCCTTAACAGGAGTATAGTCCTGGATGTAGTGTAATGAGCACTCCTGAATATTGCAAGAAAAAAAAAGTCTCTAGAGTCCATATGGAAGGTACTCACTGTGCCCTGGATAATGTAATGCTACCTGCAATACCATCTAGCGTCTGTACTTGTTGCCTGTGAGCTGTATTCTCTGAAGAGCCTTCTGAACTAATTCAGGATGCTTAGGCCAGAGGCCCCAAGCTCCATCTGGAGCTGGGGTCCCAAACAGATTTTTTCAGTGCTCCAAGTAGACTCCCATGACTCCCATGGACAAGAAGAGACAGCTATTCTCGGCCCCAGCCTATTTATACTCCTCTCAGCCCCCTGCTGATCACTCACTCTCCTGACCAGGGTTTGGCTGAAGAGGCATTAAAGTAGCAGAATATCAGTAATGACATTATTGGACAAAGAATTCTGGTATGGGAGATTTATTCCATCTTTCTGGCCAGAAAAGAATGGACGCTCCTGACCCAACTAGTGTCTACATGTCAAGAGTGTCAGATACAGTGAATACAGTGTACATATAATTTTCAGCATATTGCGTCACAAGCGAACAGGCGGTACACTTCCGTTATACCAGACATTCTAACCTTTTAAAAATCAACCTATGCATCCTAAAATCAGACAAGTTCTGCAAACCATATATATTTTTAGCTTTATACAAAACTTTCGTTTCTCTGCAGTATGCTCTTGCGGTTCCTTCATCTGTTTTAAATGATGTCAGCAAGCAAGCTTTTTGCACAGAAAGAGGAATGTAGCAGATTCCTGTGATGGGGAAGTCACAAGTAGCTTCAACATGAAATACAAGAAATATGATTCTTAGCTGAAATTCTAAATCAGTCTTACTACACACATAACTATGGCCATATAAACTGACCCCGTTCCTACTTCATTCCCCCTTTTGATCATAATCATAGCGATTAATATGAGCGAGATTAAGCATCACTAGATAACATACAGTTTTGTTTTTTTCTTTTCTATGGTGACCTCACTAGCAGGCACAAAACATTCTTCTACCAAGATTATTCCCCATTGTCGGCTCCAGCCGGGTCTCTCATTAACTTATAAAACACTGGGATAGTGACCCTTGGCCCATGGTAACAATAAGAATGCAAAAAGAATAAAAATATTAGCACTCCATACACTATAGGGAGAATCAGAAAATAATTAAAACTTGTCTCTGCAATACTTGAGTTGGTGATCAGGGTATGGTTTATCAGCTCACCGGTGGAGCTAAAGCTCTGAATGGTTAGCCAAGTTTTATAGGGTGTATAAGTAGGGTTATAACAGGTTATCTGATTTTCAACGGAGCACATTGAATAGGTAGTCCCATTATGTATGCAGGTACCAGCTACTTTGCCCTTGCATTGATAATGAGAGTGCCACAGTAACATCTTGGTAGCTATGGATCCTACTCTGGTGGTCTTTATACAAGGGTCACATGAATTCCCCCCCCCCCCCTTTTTAGCTCGGCCAGTATCACTGCTATGGCTTTCAACAGTCTCCTTATAAAGATTTTAGTAAACATTACATCGATGAATATCCTCAAGCTTCAGCTTATGCGTAGACCAACCAGCGCCCGGGCTGTGGTTGGAGCAGAGCTTAGTAGATGTCCTTTATCTTCCGCTATGCGTTGAGCCAGCAGCTTCCAGGGGTGTGCTGGCCGCAAGGCTGGAGTTCTTCCTTCTGATTTCTCTGGTCAATCTCAGTCTCAAAGGATCTTGGGGATCTACTGTACTGTGCCAGGAGTCTGTGAGGTCAGCAGCTCGTTTTACCCTGGAGTGGTGTATCCAGGGTGTCACCTCAGCTACCTTAATGGCCGTTGGGGTAGATAGCAGAACAGTGTAAGGACCTCTCCATTTTGGCCCTAGTGGGGTTAAGTTCCACTCCTTTACCCACACTGTGTCTCCTGGTTTAAAGGGGTGTACTGGGTTCGACAAGCTTATGGGAAGTTTCTCTTGAACCCATTTCCCTATGTCTTGCTTACTCTCCCCAAGTCTCTGTATCAGTTTACGGTTAACTACCCCTCCTATCTGATGCAAGTCTCCTCTTATCCCTCTAATGATGGGTGGGGGCCTACCATACAGTACCTTAAAGGGGACAGATTTGTCCTCTTTGTTGGGGTACTCCGAATTCTCAGTAAAGCAATGGGCAACATCAAGGTCCATTTCATTTGGATTTCCTGACAGAGCTTGGCCAGTTGTGACTTGAGCGTGCGGTTCATTCGTTCAACTTTTCCAGAGCTTTGGGGCCTATATGCAGTGTGTAGTTTCCAAGTGATCTTAAGTGCTGTTGCTAATTCCTGGAGGCACTTGTGGACAAAAGCAGGGCCATTGTCTGAGCCTATATCTGGGGATAAACATCTTTTACAAAACTGCTTCCGTCAGTAAAGTACGCAACGTTTGGATTTTCCAAGGGGCTGTCTTTCAAGTCTGGTCGGCTTGCATATCCATTACCTGGAGACTGTCATGAGTTAGGGGTTCCTGTGAGGTGGGGAGCAGAGTGGCTGGGTTTAAAGTGTTTACAGTCTCTAAGTGGATACGAGGATTTTCACACAGCATAGCTTGATATTTAACCATTTGACTGTTAGTAAACCAGTGATTTCCCTTGTAATCCATTAATGCCTGTACTTGGTGTGGGACTCGGACATAAGTCTCCTGACCTAATGACAACTTGTCAGCTTCCGCCACAAGGAGCGCTGTTGCTGTGATGGCCCGCAGGCAGGATGGCCATCCCTGAGCTACAGTGTCCAGTTGTTTTGAAAGGTATGCTACAGGGCGCTGCCAAGACCCAGGGTATTGTGTTAGGACTCCTACTGCTATTCCTTGTTTTTCACTGACATACAAATAGAAGATTTTTTGGCTATCTGGCAAGCCTAGCGCAGGAGCCTGCATTAGGGAGACCTTAATGTCTTGGAATGCTCTGTTTTGTTCTTGTCCCCATTGAAAGGGTTCCTTTTCTCCCCCCTTTGTGGATTCATAGAGGGGTCTGGCTTTTATGGCCAAGTCCGGTATCCAGATTTAGCAGAATCCTGCCACCCCCAGGAATTCACGTACTTGCCGTATGGTAGTCAGGGTGGGAATCTGACAAACAGCTTCTTTCCTGCCTTCTCCCAATTGTCTCTGTCCTTGTGATACTCTGAATCCCAGGTACTTTACAGTCTCTTGTCACAATTGCACCTTTCTCCGAACACCTTATAACCTGCCTCCCACAGTAATTGTAACAGTTAATTAGTGACCGCTGGGTGCATGGTCATTACAGCCTGATTGACCGCTCTGAGGTCTTGAACAGGACGACAGTGAGCTGTTTCGGGTTTCTGTACTGGGAGTAGAGGTGTATTCCAGGGAGACTGACAGGGTTTTAGAATTCCATAGTGTAGGAATTTGTTTACGTACTTTTGTATTCCTACTAGGGCTTTTCAAGGGACCGGGTACTGTTTCAGGCTGACTGGAGTGACTCCTGATTTTAATTCAATAAGGATTGGGGAAATGTGTCTGGCTAATCCTGGTGGGATGTCTTGCAGTATGCAGGCTTCAAAGGGATGGGGCAATTTTAGGAAAGCCTGTCCGTCAGATTGGAAGTATATGTATGCTCTGAGTTTAGCAAGTAAGTCTCTGCCCAGCAAGGGAATAGGGGAATTCGACATGTACAGGAACTGATGTTGGACTTGATGCCCCCCCCCCCAAAACTACAAAGTCTTTCTAATAGGAAGGGTCTTTTGCCTTTATACTTCTGCACTGCTTGGTTAATTCTGTGTCTCTCCTCAGTATTAAAAAGGGTCAATAAAAGTTGCTGGCAGTTCGACCAAGTGGGGTTATGGGTCTGAGTTATTGACCGGAGCAAATCTGTGATGGCTTGGGGCTTCTCAGAGTAGGCAGGGTTATGAATCTTCCAGTTCAGTAAATCTGTTGTGGTAAAAAGGGGGTGTAAACTAGAGTCCGATGTTCCTCGACCGCCTGTTTTCTTAGGGGCATTTGCAGAGGTATGTTGAAAGACGGGGTAAGGCTCTGGCTGTTTGCATCAGGATTTCTCGGAGTGGAAGAGGACACTTGATTGGGGAGCCCATTGACTACTACTGAGTTCCCTATTTCTGTCCTGCCTATACCCAGAGTGTTACGGTTCGGAGTATATTTACTGAGATTTGGCATTGACAAACTTGCTGAATCTGATGTAGGTGGACAACAACTTGAGTCCCCTTGTTTACTGGACGGGGCATTTGGACATGGCTCTGACCTGTCTCTATCTGAGGTCCGTTCATCTACATACGAGGGAGGCTGATCTGTCTCTTCGGGTTGAGAATATATGTGTTTTGTTTTGTCAGTGGTACTACTCTTGTCATAACCATAATTCTACACTGTTCCTCTTTTTGTGGCCCCTATCCACTGCAGCTCTTTATCTCCCATTTGTCCAAAGGATGCACAATCATCCAGACGGACATTTTCTCCTAGCTGACTGACTGACTGACTGAGGATTTGTCCGAAAGATGCACAATCATCTGGACGAACATTCCTCCTGACTGACTGGCTGAGGATTTATCCGAGAGATGCACAATCATCCGGACGGATATTCCTCCTAACTGACTGGCTGAGGATTTATCCGAGAGATGCACAATCATCCGGACGGATATTCCTCCTGACTGGCTGAGGATTTATTTGAGGGATGCACAATCATCCGAACGAACAGTCCTCCTGGAAGGTGTGTCTTGGTCATGTTTCTGTGAGTCTGACATAATATTCTCAAATAATCGGTCAATGGTCTCTAAGTCAAAGGTTCCCTGTGGGGGCCACCGCGCTCCATAGCAGGGCCAATCTTTCTCACACAATGTTATCAATTTCTCAGGGCTAAGTTTTAAATTGCAGTTCTTAGCAAATCCCTTCCTAAAGTTGGAGATCATGGATTGTAGGGGAGATTCAACACTATATTTCCCACCCATACATATAACCTAAAAGACACCAAGACAGACACAGAGGGTAGGGTAAATGATGAGAATTCAGTAAGGGGTCTGAATCCTCGACACAAATAGGAACAATAGACAACGCTTCCCTCAGTCGGTCGCCTGGGCGCGGTCTCCCGGCCAGAAAACGCACTTAGAAGAGGACCACTGTCACCTCACCACAAAGTGATGTCTCATACACACTATCAATCATACCAGACACTCCCACCCAAAAATTACTGACTGACTGAAGATTCGCCTGAAAGATGCACAATCATCTGAACGGACGTCTCTCTCGGAAGGTGATCAGGCCTCCCTTCTCTCGATCCGTCGAGAGGCTGGCTGGCTGTCTGACTGTTATCCAAAAACAAAAGTAAAAAGACTCTCACCTGTTCCTGTTGGAGCTCCAGCTATCTATTTCTCAGATTCCCAGGTCCTTTTGACGCTACCAAGGTCGTCCACAGCAGGCCACCAAATGGGACACAGCGCAGTCTCCTAGATAACAGTTCTAGAAGGCCCCTTTTGAGACTACGATATAGCCCACAGGGCTGGCCTCTTGGACCACTCCTTGTAGGTCTGGTGGAAACAGTGCCACCTAACTCAACAGGTCACACCGATATTCCCCCCTCACGGCCAAATGCACCAAAAAAAGTAGCAGAATATCGGTAATGACATTATTGGACAAAGAACTCTGGTATGGGAGATTTATTCCATCTTTCTGGCCAGAAAAGAATGGACGCTCCTGACCCGACTAGTGTCTACATGTCAAGAGTGTCAGATACAGTGAATACAGTGTACATATAATTTTCAGCATATTGCGTCACAAGCGAACAGGCGGTACACTTCCGTTATACCAGACATTCTAACCTTTTAAAAATCAACCTATGCATCCTAAAATCAGACAAGTTCTGCAAACCATATATATTTTTAGCTTTATACAAAACTTTCGTTTCTCTGCAGTATGCTCTTGTGGTTCCTTCATCTGTCTTAAATGATGTCAGCAAGCAAGCTTTTTGCACAGAAAGAGGAATGTAGCAGATTCCTGTGATGGGGAAGTCACAAGTAGCTTCAACATGAAATACAAGAAATATGATTCTTAGCTGAAATTCTAAATCCGTCTTACTACACACATAACTATGGCCATATAAACTGACCCCCGTTCCTACTTCAGCATGAATATGAAGGTCAGGGTTAACTCTCTCACCCACTATATTACAAAGTTCAGGGGAAATGCAGGGGGATGCAGGGGAAAGTAGCTGATCCTGCACCAGTTGAACCTAGAAAAGACACAAATAAATGATTAATGCTCTCCCTGATTACAGGGAGACCAAAAACTAAATGTAGCTAACACTTGTAGCCTACTGAGGGTCGCTACAAAAGAATCAAACTACTAGTTTGTTGGGGACACGCGCATATCATGGAAATACATTTTTCACATAAACTATATGAAAATTAATATTTTTTTCAAGACTTAAATAATCAGCAATAATATTGTTTCTTGAAGTTGGGAAACTAAGAGCCTGAATTTATTCAGCTTATCATTGCAAAGAAATAGTGAATACTTTCTAGTCTACTCAGGAATTTGGAATTGAACCGTATATAACAGGGTACCACTCCTGCTGTGTATAAAAATGAAAATAACTTTAAACCATAGAACAACAGAGAAGTCCATTAATCACATTAATAAATGTCTGTATTGTATCAAGTAGGAATTCCAAACTGCTGATCAACAACACAAATGTTCTTTCTGTAGTTAAATAAATGGTGAATAATTGAGATAAGAAAAGGGAAATTAAAATTCTGATGACTTACAATGTTACACACCAGTTAAATATTTTGCAATTAAAGTGACCCAGGGCACACATTTCACCTACATTCAACCTGACTAGGGCTGATTTACTAGGCCTGCTCATAATAGCTTGCATTATAACGTGTTACAGCAACACACTATATATGTGTACTGCCATACAATGCCATTTATTGTGAAGTGTACCCCAATTCATATCTAAAGTTCACTGGAACAAACGTGTGCTATAGTGCACCCAAACAAACAAGATATTTGGGGGGCACACCCTAAAAGATGCATTAAAGATGGTGCAGCCATAAGACTGTACAGTAGAAGAAAATATTACAGCGCACACATGCAAAAAAGACATTTACCTTCAGCAAGGCTAGTTTAAAACACCTAAACATTTTCAAAAAAACATTATCAAAAAAGAAATAAATGTCTTTTTTGCATGTGTGCGCTGTAATATTTTCTTCTACTGTAGGTCTTATGGCTGCACCATCTTTAATGCATCTTTTAGGGTGTGCCCCCCTTATATCTTGTTTGCCCATTGTATGGATTCTGACCAAATTCCTTTGGGTGAGGAGCACCCCACTCCCTCATTAAGTACCTCTCATTAGTGTCCACTTGTGTCATTGGTGGAGACCTCAAGATTCTCCCATTTTGGAAGAGTGTATTGCTCTCATGGTTTAGAGAAGCAGGATCTCCCAATCTATGGATAGTGTAGGACACACTAATCATGGGGTACTTTGTCGCAGTAAGTGGGCTTAGCACCATATAGCAATATGGTGTGACCAAATCCCCATATTTTTTTTTTTTTTTTAAATTCTTTATTTTTCAACAACCATGAATCACATGCCGCTTGAGACATTTCTTCTCAGACATCTTATCAATATATACAAATTCATTTTTCCATAATATAGCTTTTTCACTCGTTTCATTACCAATTGATTCTAAAACTCTTCTGTCCCAAAGGCAAGGCATATAATTCCCCCTTTTCCATTTCCCCTACCCCCATTACCCCCCCCCCACCCCCAAAAAACAAAAAAAAAAAAAAAAAAAAATATTAATTTGCCCCACCCCCCCCCACGGGGAGGGAGGGGGGAACCCCTCTCCTCAAGTCCCTTCGGTCTTATATGTCCCCCTTCTCCTATTCTCTATTTCTATATTCTACCAGGGGAGACCAAGTCCTCCGGTATTTCTCGTCTTGGTCTTTCAGCATCATCGTCAATTTTTCCATTTGTTGAATTTCTGTAATTCTAGCCCACCACTGAAATTTGGTCGGGGGGGCTGTACTCTTCCAAAGAGCCGGGATACACGCCCTTGCGGCGGTGAGAAGGTGTTTGAGCAGAGATCTCTTGTATTTTTCCGCCGACAGAGGGACATCATTTAATAAAAATGCAGCCGGGTTGCTCCCAAGGGACACACCTATAATATCCTTAATCGTTTCCTCAACTGTTTCCCAGAAGCCTTTGATATCCTCACATTCCCAGAATATATGTATCATCGTTCCCTCCCCCCTCCTACAACGCCAACATCTATCTGATACTTGCGGGTAAATTTTATGAAGGACTGCTGGTGTTCTATACCATCTGGTAAGAATTTTATATCCTCCCTCTTGGTATCTACTGGCAATTGATGTTTTATGTACTGATTTTAATATTTTCGTCTTCTGCTTTTGAGTAAACGTTACTCCAAGCTCTCTCTCCCAGGCTAGCATGAAATTGAGCTCCTGTGTCACTTCCGGGCATGTTAATGTTTCGTAAAAATATGATAAAGAATGTCTGATACTTTCACCATTTAGACAGGTCTGTTCGAACTTAGTCAGCTCCCTTATTACTAAAAATTTTTTATTTTTTGAGCGAATATACGCTCCTAGCTGCATAGCCCTGAAATAGTCCAAGTCCTCTGTTACCTCCCCCTCTATCTCGCCTCTTGTCATCAAGCGGCGGTCCCTAGAGAAGTCAATCAGCCTGCTCTTCCCTTTATATTTTATTGCTTCATACCTCCGATCGGTTAGACCTGGTAGGAAGTCCGGAGCACCCAATACCGGTGTCATTGGGCTCGGAGTTGGTGAAAGATTTGTTTTTTTGAAAATCATGTAGATAAAGCGGATAGTTGCCCCTGTTAGCGGGTGTTTTTTCACTATGGTGGGTAATTCTGATTTTTTAATCCATGCTATTCCTTCCAATGGAATTTTAGACGTCGCCTGTTCTAGCTGTGTATGCGGTTTCCTTACCGAGGCACACCATTCTACCACTCTCGCTAGTTGTAGGGCTTCCCAGTAATGTACTGGGTCTGGGAAACCAATACCTCCCTTCCCTTTTGGGAGTACTAGGATGTTTCTCCTTATTCTTGCTGGTTTCCCTGCCCATATGAACCTTAGAAATCCTGATCTGAGGTCCTTAAGAAAGTTTGATGGGATCTTTATTGGTAACGTTTGAAACAAATAGAGAATTCTGGGCATCACGTTCATCTTTATAATATTTGTCCTTCCAAACCAGGTAAAGATATCTCTGTCCCATCTCCTGAAATCTTGTTTAATTTGTCTTAACAATGGGGCATAGTTTAGTTCAAACATTCTACTAAGCTTCTTTGAGATTTTGGTCCCCAGATAATTTATATGGGAATCTGTCCACCTAAAATTAAATTGTGCTTTTATCCGATGTATTTCAATTGTATCCATCTCCAATCCCATCGCTTCGGACTTCGTGTAGTTTACCTTATAATTTGCTAACTCCCCATACTCATTGATCTCACTTAGAAGGGAAGGGAGGGATATGATTGGAGAGGTTATGAAAAAGATCAAGTCATCAGCATATGCTGCTAGTTTGTGTTCCTCTCCCTTCGTCTTAATACCCCTAATATTGCAATCCGCTCGTATTTTCCTTAGGAATGGTTCCAGTGTGAGTATAAAAATAATTGGTGAAAGAGGACACCCCTGTCGCGTTCCATTCTGAATCTCAAAGGGATCCGATAGCCTGTCATTGACCTTAACCCTTGCACTTGGGACTGAGTAGAGGTTTGAGAGCCAGCTCAGCATTCCCTCCCCCAGTCCAATATGTTGTAGGGTTGTTTTAAGAAAAATCCAATCAACCCTATCGAAAGCTTTTTCTGCGTCAGCCGAGAACAGTACAAGGGGTTCCTGTCTGCTCTGTACTGTATATATTGCATTTATTACTCTTTGTGTGTTTTCCCTACCCTCCCTTCCTGCCGTGAATCCCACCTGGTCTGGATGAATCAATGCCGGGATATGTTCTTCTAGCCTTAGCGCCAGGATTTTAGAAAAAATTTTCAAATCCACGTTGAGTAGCGCAATAGGCCGATAGCTAGAACATTGGGATGGGTCCTTTCCTTCCTTAGGAATTACTGCTATATGTGCCATCAAAATTTCTTTAGGTATCCTCCGCCCTTCCCGTAGGGAGTTAAAGGCTGCTACAAACCTTGGAGCCAGTTTCTCAGCGAAAAATCTATAATACGTCAGAGTGTACCCGTCTGGGCCCGGGGCTTTCCCTGCTTTTAGCAGGTTTATTGCTTTTTTAAATTCTTCTATTGAGATTGGTGCGTCTAAATCTCTTATTACCTCATCTTTTAACCTTGGCATTTCTGAGTTGTTTAGATATTCTTTTGCCCTTTCTTGTTTATTTCTGCACCTATGTGGGGACTGATGGCCCTCCAACTGGTACAACCCCTCATAATACTCCTTAAAGATCTGTGCCATCTCCTGTGATGATTTCGCCATACTCCCCTGCTGTGTTTTAATACCCGACAGATGGGATGGTTTTGTAGCATCCTTAAGGGCCTTTGCCAGCATCCTACTTGGTTTATTCCCAAATTCATATAGTGTCCGCCTTCCCAATTTCAGTTTTGCTTTCGCCTGTTCGATGAGGAGCAAGTTCAGGTCCCCTCTGAGGCCCCCTAGTTTCTCCTCTGACACCTGTGTATGAGATTCTTTGTGTTTCAGCTCTGCTGCCCTAATTTTTCCGAGCAGATCCTCAACCCTTGCGTTAAGCTCCTTCTTCCTATGCGCCCCAAGTGATATCAGGACACCCCTCATCACGCACTTATGTGTCTCCCATACGCAAAATGGGGTGACCTCACTCGACTCATTTGTCAGGAAAAAGGAGTCCAACTCCTGGTTAAGTTTTTGCTCATACTCCTTGTCTTTTAATAGAGTTTCATTAATCTTCCAGTGCCATTCCCGGCGTTCGTCCTCCCCCAAAATCAGCGTACAATCTGTCGGGGCGTGGTCTGAAAGGGTAAATGAACCTATTTCTGCGCTCACCAGTGATGTTATGGCTGACTGCGATATCATAACATAATCGATGCGCGTGTATGTTTTATGCTTTGCCGAGTAAAACGTATAGTCCCTGTCCTGGACATGGATTGACCTCCATGTGTCTATTACTTGCAGATTACTCAATAATTTCTTAATTCTTCGTATTTTTGTCGCGGAGAGGTGTGATGCTCCCCTTGACGTGTCCAGGAGCGGGTCTATTGCAAAATTTAGGTCGCCTCCTATCACTAAAATACCCTCCTTGTGTTGGTGTACCATTTGTAGACAAGTCTCCAGGTGATTCACCTGGTCTTCATTTGGAAGGTAAAGGTTCACCAATGTGATCCTCTGTGGTCCCAGTTGTCCCTTTACAATTAAAAGGCGACCCTCCTCATCTGTAACTACCTTCAACTCTTCCCATGGGATTTGTTTTGAGATTATAATTGATACTCCATTGGTTTTGGAACTCGGAGATGTACTATGATAGGCTGTAGAGAATTTATAATTTCCAAGTTTTGGTATTCTGTCCCTTCTAAAGTGTGTCTCTTGGAGGAAGCCAATCTGCGTCCCCAACCTTCCCATCTCCGCAAGCAGCCTAATCCGCTTCTCCGGGATGTTCAGTCCCTTGACATTGTATGAGGTAAATTTTATTCTGGTCATGTTTCCTTCCTTTCTTAACCTTTCTTTTTGCGGTCTATTAAAATTTACGAGGAGAGAAGTCCCCCCTCAGAAACCCCAGGAGGAGGAAAAAAAAAAAAAAAAAAAAAAAAAAAAAAGGGAAGACCCCCCTTCTACCAATTAGAGGTCACCCTCCGAACGGCGCGAAACCTCGGTGCCGTTTGACGGAGAAAAAAAAAAAAAAAAAAAAAAAAAAAAAAACCCCTTTTGAAGACGCCTCCGACTTTCCCTCCACTCGGAGGGGAGACGTCTATTGTGGGCGAGTGCCCCTGAGCACAAAAAGTTTGAGTATCTGTATATCAAAAAGAACCACAGCGGCACGCTCATTAGTAATATCTACGAGTGAAACAGCCAAGAAGAAAGACCCTGTAATGTTGTCAATCAGTTACCCTACCATATTTCCATTTCCATACTTGTGTTCCGCTTATTAACATATAAAACCATTCGCTCCCTCCCTCTCCCTCCTCCCCCCCTCATCCATCTCCCCCCCGCTCCTTACTCCCAAATGTCCCATATCTCACCCCCCTCCATCTCTGTTCTCCCCCCCCCCTAGCACCCCCCCCTCCGCCCTCCCCGGTAAGCCGAGGTGTTTAAAGGGCAAAAGGGGAGGGGACCCAGGGGAGGGGGAGGGAGGAGAGGAGAGGAGAAAAAAAAAAAAAAAAAAAAAAAAAAAAAAAAAAAAAAGCACATACACCTTCCACTTCTTATACATCCTGTGCTTCTAAATTCTTGTGGCATATTCTCACCCGAACACAGCAATAAAACCACCCAAATACACCCACTTAACTGTACCCACCCCTGTGATATGAAAAAAAAACAAAAAAAAACAAAAAACTCTCAACTTCCTCTATTTCTTAGGGGACCCTGAGGATCCTTATCCCTTAATGTGAAAATTTATATACAGCCAAAGAACATATTATTTAGTGTCATATATCCCTTCCCCTTCTCCCTCCCCCCTCCCCCCTTTTATACCCTCCCCCTTACTTCCATATATACAACCAGTGTAACATGTGTAACCACCAAAACCTCCATGTAAAGTGTCATAATGCAACCTATCCTTATTGCTCTAAAAAAAAAAAAAAAAAAAAAAAAAAAAAAAAAAAAAAAAAAGCAGTAATGGGCAATGGGCCTTCCATTGATATTGCCTCTGATATATCCTACTCAAAAAAAAAAACATCTTCCATTTTACGTAAAGAAACCTACAGAGACCCACAGGGAAAAAGTAAAAAGAAAGCAAGAGGGAGAGAGGGGAAAAAAAAACTCTCTCTCTACCCTTCCCCCCTCTACCCCCCTTTAGGGGGGTATGCCACAAAGAGCACCTGCAGGGGGGGGGAGAGTGACCCCCGAACCTTCCATCAAGTCCGGAGCAACACGATTGGAGGGAATTCAATGAAAAATAATATGGCACATAGGAAAGCAAAAACAAAAGTCATGTCCAACATGCGATTCTAGCCCCATTTCCTTCTCCTATATCCCTGCATCCTCCTAATTATTTCTGATGTATATACTTTCTAACAGTGTCCATAGTCATATCAATCCAATCAGGGATCTCCAATATTTCTGAGCCTAGAAACTTAAATAGGTCCGGTAATTGCTCTGGTGCCATCAGGGCAAAGGTGTGGTCATCCTTTTTTATGATTAACGAGAATGGGTGTCCCCATCTGTAGGTTGCACCTTTTGCCCGGATTTGATCCAACAATGGTCTCAGTAACCTTCTCCTTTTTTTCGTCTGCCGACTGAGGTCTGGGAACACCTGGACCCCCTGGCCTGCGACTTCCAGCACCCCTTTCTGCCAAGCTGCTCTCATTATGTCCTCCTTTATCCTAAAAAAGTGCACACGGCAGAGCACATCCCTAGGGGGGCCTGCTTCTAACATAGGCCCAGCTGGGCTCCTATGAACACGGTCCAGCTCAATATGACTGTCGGCTGGCTTTCCTAGGTATTTATTAAGGACCTCGGTTACTGTTTCCCTCAGGTTGGGTGGTTTTATTGTTTCTGGGATCCCTTTAATGCGTACATTGTTTCTCCTGCTTCTGTTCTCAAATTCCTCTGCTTGTAACTGCAGCAGTAACAATTGCTGATGTTGTGTTTTAAACTTCCTTTCCAGTAGTTCTATACGGGCATCTGCCGAGGACTGTAGGGACTCACAAGTGCCCATTCTTCTGTCCATCACCTCCAATTTAGCAGTTACTTCCCCTAATTCTTCCCTGACCGCAATTTTTATGTCACTCAGTAAAGTTTGTAATTCCTCTTTAGTAGGTAGCGCCTGTATGAGCTTCCTAATGTCCTGTACCTCCTCAGCAGCCAGTACAACAGTTCCCCCCTTATAACCAGGACGTACCTGAGTCTCTGTAACAGCCACGGTGCGGGGCACAATTGGGGGGCTGGTCTCTGCGGTTTCTGCCACCTCCGTACAAATGTTACCAGCTGAGACACTTACAGTAATCGGGATAGGTGGTTCCTCCATGACTGCTTGCTGTCTCAGGGCCGCCCGAGCAGCACGCTGTGAGACGGTCCCGGCCTCCATTGCTATCGCTGGCTCCGTCCTACCAATAAGGTATTTGGAAACAGAGGGGTATCCGGGTACCTCCGACCGACCTGTGCCCTTCCCTTGTCTGCTTCCAGGCATATACTCCTGCGTACACTCTGGGCATAGATTCGTCCCTGCAGCCGTTCTTGGTCCCTCTTGGCGTGTCTCACTCCGCACGCCAGACCCGTTCTCCTGCTCGAGCGCGCCGCCGCGATGCTCCGCCTCTCACTCCGTCATGCCCAGACCGCACCTCCCTGCGTCACCTCCTCGCCTGTCTGTCCTCTTCCAAATCCCCATATTTTTTGATAATGTTTTTTTGAAAATGTTTAGGTGTTTTAAACTAGCCTTGCTGGAGGTAAATGTCTTTTTTGCATGTGTGCGCTGTAATATTTTCTTCTATAGTGCACCCAAGCACACAGATGGGTTGAGGTGTGTTGACAGTCTCTTCAAAATGAAGAGGCTGCCTAACACTTGCCCTTTCAAAGGTCATGCACCAAGGCTGCCTAATCTCCACCATTTTATTTGCCTTAGCACTAGAGCCATTAGCCATTGCCATCTGCCATAAGAGGTTTGGAAATTTCAGTTTGCATGTTCACAAATTACACCACCATCTCTAATTTGCAACCGTTACTATCCACTTTTGGGTCCACTCTTTGGCCTAAGGGTTAAATAAATAAATCTAAACCCCAAACATCAATCTATCCCCAACTTTGCTTTTGCAGCTTCAGTCATCCTCTTCTTTTTAGTAGGAAACCATCAGCATTCAGCATGGAGTACCTCAGAGCTCACAGTATGGCTAGTTATCATACAGTGTACGCCGTAATCTGTATGATTTTTTTTTTAGAGTTCTACCAATACAAATCCCAGCTCACATATTGTGTATATTGCAACACCCATTTCTCCATTTCATATTGGGGATCCCAACCACATGTTTCCAAACATCTTCTCTTCCAGCCAGGCCACATTGGTGGCCTATCAGTTCCTTATATTTCTAATTATTACAACTGGCCCGCCTTGCTCTCCTAACATGTTTCATCGGGAACTTCCACTTTCCAGCCTAAAATCATTTGAATGCTCTTCAGTGGATGTTGACACACTTTTTGGACAATACCATCGCACAGCAAACAGGTTGGTATTGGTAACCCTATCGTTCGGCACTCCTTAAAAATGTGGGACAATATCAATTACTCTGGGAACTTGACATCTCCACCCTTAGCTACCATAGCATACAATCCAGTTATCCTTCCTGAGTGTGAAAAGCCACACAGGTTCAAATCTTGAATGCATAATGGTCGAAAACAGAAAAATTACTTCTGTTCGCCATTAGGTATTGTAGCCTTTGACAAAAAAAAAAAAACTTTTTTCCTCGTAGGAATTTTCCACTATCCACAAGTAAAAATCTATATAATATCATTCTCCCCTGGATTTCCTTCCCTGCAGCCACTAGCACTCTGAGCATCTTTGTCTTTGCGATACACAAGGAAAAGGGCCATCTCTTCTATTACATTTTTTTGTCATCATTGGAGTGCCAATGGCCCCCCATTTTACCTTCTCACAGAGGGATAAATGATCTCCATAAGCAGCTTAATCCATGAAACTAGGCTCACATTTGGAACACTGTAGTCCATTGCTCCATCAACTCAATGGCTATTGAAGCTAAATATGTGGTTCTTTTTGTCTGGAACGTGGTGCCCCTGAGAATAGCCAAATTTCCCAGTGAGTATCATTCCTACTACTTTTGGGGATACTATGAACCAGGTACATTATTACATGTATGGTGGGACTACTCCGAAATAAGACACTACTGGATAGGTGTCTATTAATTAATATATACACTATTGGGCAGGAAAACCTTATGGGAGGCCCTAATAAATATGAAACCTGAGGGCTGTAAAAACACCCAATTTACCTGAGTGGTGTGACCCACGGTTCTGTTTTGGGGCCAATACTGTTCAGTGTATTTATTATTGATATAGAGGTTGGAATCAAGAGCTCAATTTCAGTGTTTACGGATGACACCAAATTATGCAGAGAAATCAGTACAGGATATAGCATCATTACAGAAAGACAAAATAGGGGGCTGGGCAGCTACATGGCAGATGAAATTGATGAAATTGAATAATAACCACTTAACCCCCTGGTATATGATCACCTCTGCGTTTTTTATTTTTTTCACTATAAATAAAAAAAGACCAACAATTTGGAAAAAAAAAAAAAAAAACTATATTTTTTACTTTCTCCTATAAAACATATCCAAAAAAATGAAAAAAATTGAATTTCTTCATAAAATTTAGACCAGTATGTATTCTGCTACGTATTTTTAGTAAAACAAATACCAATAAGCACATATTGATTGGATTGCGCAAAACGTTATAGCATCGACAAACTATAGGATATTTATATTCTTTTTTATTTATTACAAGTAATGGTGGTGACCAGCGACTTATAGCGGGACTGCAATATTGTGGTTGACATTTGGACACTGACACTTTTGACACTTTTTGGGAACCAGTGACACTAATATAGCGATCAGTGCTAAAAATATGCACCTTCACTGTACCAATGACACTGCCCGGGAAGATGTTAACATAAGGGGTGATCAAAGGCTTAGCTGTGTGCCTAGCCTGTGTTTTACTACAGTGTGGGAGGTGCTTTTACAGGGCAAGACATGGATCCTTGTCCTTGCTTTGCAGAGACACAGGATCCATGCTTTACCTCCTGTCAGAATGGCAATCTGCTTTGTGTACATAGGCAGACTGCCTTTCTGCCTGTCTGCTGGTTGATCAGTAGGTGCAGACATTGAGTCCGCGATACCCACTGATCTGCTCCCGCTGTGTATAAGCACAGCAAGAATGAGCCACCGGTGGCGCGCATTCGCGCCCACTAGCCGAAAGTGCAGGATCATATTTATATATATATATATATATATATATATATATATATATATATATATATATATATATATATATATATATTTATATATACACATATACGTAATCCTGTGCACAGCTACTGCCCTGTAAGCATCAAGTGGTTAAGAAGTTCGTGGATGCCAAAAACACACAATAGGAGGAGCTCCTATGGGAGAAAGAGTGATGGAAATGGATCTGGAGCTTACAGATCACAAACTTAGCAATAGCATTGTCTGCCAAGCTGCAGCTAGCAAAGCTAGCAAAATACTGTCATGCATTAAAAATTGCACACATTCCAGAGATAAATTATTATTATTATTATTCAGGATTTATATAGCGCCAACAGTTTGCACAGCGCTTATAAATCAATAATTCTACTCCTTTATTAAACACTGGCTTGTTGAATTAGAAAGAGTTCAGGGAAGGGCAATTAGGAAAAGGGATAGAGTACCTCATCTATGAATATCATTCACATAGACTACAGTTATTCACTCTTAAAGTGGTTGTAAACCCACTTTTTGGACTTCTACCTATAGGTAAGCCTAGAATATGGCTTACCTATAGGTAGTGGAAATATCTCCTAAACGTGCGCCGTTTAGGAGATATTTCACGTGTAGTCCACCGAAAATTCCAAGGCGGGGAAGAAACGAAACTAAGTGCCGTTTCTTCCCTAGCCTGTGCCGTTAATCACGGCTCCTGTGCGCATGCGCGGGAGTGACGTCACGCGGCTCCGGTGAATCACAGAGCCCGGAAGGAAGAGGGGCCAGAAGATGGGCGCTGCCTACACAGGGGACATCACTGGATTCTTTTGCAGGTAAGTGGCACATAATGGGCTAGTATGCGATGCATACTATCCCATTATGCTTTTCATTTGCAGGATTTGCAGAGAGCAAAAGAGGAAGTAAAACCCATCAGGGTTTACTTCCTCTTTAAAGTGATTGTAAAGTATTGGTCTTTTTTAAGTAAAAATAACAAACATGTTATACTTACCTCCTCTGTTGCAGTGGATTTGCACAGAGCAGCCCAGATCCTCCTCCTCTTAGGTCCCTCTTCTGTGCTCCTGGCCCCTCCTTCCTGTTGAGTGTCCCCACAGCAAGCAGCTTGCTATGGGGGCACCTGAGCCGAGTCACAGCTCCCTGTGTTCATTCAGACACAGAGCTGTGGCCTGGCTCTGCCCCCGTTCCCTCTCTCTCTCTCTCCTGATTGGCTGGCTGACTTTGATTGACAGCAGTGGGAGCCAATTGCGCTGCTGCTGTGTCTCAGTCAATCAGGATGGAGAGTCTCCAACAGCCGAGACACTCGTGGACATCGCTGGACAGAGATGGGGCTCAGGTAAGTATTAAGGGGTGCTGGGGTGGCTTCTACACACAGAAGGCTTTTTATCCTAATGCATAGAATGCATTAGGATAAAAAACCTTCTGACTTTACAACTCCTTTAAGAAAAGGTAAAAATGTCTGTTGATCTTGCCAGACATCTTGTGAGTTGATAACTGCCTGTGCTGCACCTTATACAAACTACAGAATCACACCCGTCTATGTTATGAACACTAGCACATGGGCAGGGTTTGGTAGTCAAATCTTATTTATGCTGTTGATAAGGAAGAATGAGAGAGTGTCAGACTAGGACTGGAAGTGTGTAACTGGCATAGTAACTAAGTGAAAATAAAGTAAAGAAAACTTGAAAAAATGAATGCAGCAACCACATTCAAGGAATGGTAAGCTGCAATATAAAATGTTTTTGTTTTTAGTTTTAAATCTGCTTTAAAGCAGCAATGATTCCTAGTACACAGTATTTGATTAGCAACAGGTTTACTTTAAGTACTATTGCAGCTTGATATGTTAGCATCTAAAATAGATGATTCCATCAATGTTGCGTTGGAAGGCAAAGGTCTACGAAAATAATGGAAGTGGAGACACTAACAGACAGTGATGAAGTGATCTTGTATAAAGAAGCCATTATTAGGAGTCAAACATTTTTATGACAGACTCCATCAATCATTGCGCTGAAAATTCCATAAAAATGTATTTGCTCTGAAAAATATATAAACTGTTTGGCTAAGACATTCTTAAAGTGTGCATTTTAATGTGTGTTCTCTGGTGTATGTTTTCAGGAAAAAGTGTTTGAAGTACACAATCGTGGCGGCCCTTCCATAAGTTTGGACTACGTTTTTCAGTCTGGCTTCTGCTGGAAGAAAAAAAAAAAAGACTACCTTGTAAAATAACTATGTGGGTCTACCATTCATGTGTTGCAAATTCCGATTATGAAGGGAATGTATTTTTGTCGTGTAGTAAACGTTCTTTCAATGTTTCTCAGGTTGACTAACTGCTCCTCCGTCCCGGCAGTTAGGAGTCTTGTCATCTACTTGGCTATGGACTGGGATTTGTCACGTAATTGGTGCTGCCTGCCTTTATGGTGCAGACTAAAATACAAAATGTAGAACTCGGTATTACATTCCCAATAATCCAAATACAGGCTATGCTGAATGAATACTCAGCAGGGTTTCAGGAGAAATGCCATGAGCAAATTATTTTTTAAAGAAAATTCATAATAGTTTTGTACATAAATTTTTTATTTATTATGGTACAAAAAACAACAATTATGAAACAATGCATATTTCAATATTGTTATTTTATATACAGCCTGCAGGTGGAGATTTACTCTCCTTTTCTTGTTTCTAGTATCTGCTTAGCTCCTTTGTTGTAAAATACCTTGTGTTGTAAAATGCCTTTTGTTTACGGCGCTCTGTAACTTAAGCTAAAATTCATCAATAGTACATCTATGAATAATTAAGTATCACTCTATCGATTATCCAAATACAGGCTATGCTAGATGAATACTCAGCTTGTGGGGGTAATACTATGAGCAAATCATTTTTTTAAAGCTATTGCTTAATAATTGTATACATATTTATTACAATCAGAACTATAAAAAACGTATTTTTATGGTAAACATGAAATATTGCATATTACAATGTTGTAATCTTATATTCAGCCAGCAGGAGGAGATTTACTCTCTTTTTGTGTTCTCTGTATCTGCTTATCCATTGTTGTAAAATGCCTTGTGTTATTAACCAAATACAGGCTATGCTAGATGAATACTTAGCAAGTTTGTGGGGGTAAGGCCCCTTTCACACGAGGCGGACTCCATTTCCAGCCCGTCCAGCCCGCCTCAGTCCACCGGCTCAGCGGGAGATCTGTCCGTTGATCTCCGCTGAGCCGGCGGATGACAGGTCCCTCTCTGCTCACTGAGCGGGGAGGGGCTTGTCAGGCGCCGCTGCCGCCTATGGACGGATCGGATGAAAACGGACAGCATGTCCGTTTTCATCAGATCTCACCCGATCCGATCCGCCAGCGACGGACCTGGACGTAGAGCCATCCGTCTGCTTTTAGCGGATCAGACCGGGTCGGATGTCAGCGGACATGTCTCCGCTGACATCCAACGCTCCATAGACTAACATGGAGCGCCCGTTCAGGTCCGCCGTCAAAACTGACAGGCGGACCTGAACGGTCCGATCGTGTGAAAGGGGCCTAATACTTTGAGCAAATAATTTTTTTTTTAAAACAAATGCATAATAATTGTATACATATTGTTTTGTATTTAATATGGTCAGCACTTTAAAATAATATTTTTATTTTATTATTATTATTTTATAGGTAAATATGAATCATTACATTATATGTAATGATTTATACATTTGTATTTTTATATCCAGTCAGGAGGTAGAGATTTAGTTTTCGGTCCATGTTTGCTATTTTTGCTTAGCTTCTTTGCTGCAAATTGCCTTTTGTTTACAGTGCTCAAGTTTAAGCTGGAACTCATCTATAGGCCATCTACCCATTCCCATAGGAAGCAGGTAAAATGCACATTACCTCCAAAATTTGTGCTACATCTCCTGAGCCACCAATGATCCAGGTGACAATGAACTTAGCACTAGGCTGATACTTTGAGAGGAACAATCAATATTTGTAATGCAAGTGTGAATTAGAAGAGCTGAATCCCATATAAATGCAATCTCACAGTGAGTTTGAAGTATAATACCTCCAGTATGGTAACTCTCAAAAGCAAAGCAGATTCTAGGTGTTGCTTAAAGTGACATTTAAATGATATAGGAAAAAGAGACAAATGACTTAGAGTCCAAGTGTATTTATTTAATTTAAAAAGTCCACAATAACAAGCCAATACATTTTGTGGGTGGGTCTCAAAACTCCCCTTATCAAAACTTTATGACTGCTATTAAAGGGGTAAACTTGGACTTTGAGGGCTAATATAATAAATATAATAAATATAAAATATTTTTACATGTAAGACTACTTCAGTAGCTAATTTTTGTTCCTGTGGGCTTTTTTCTGTTAAAGCTGATCTCCAGGCAGGGAGTAAAAAACTAACCCACATCACCCCCTTTAACTAATATACATATCTTATTTCTTAAAAAATAAATCCTAATGCCCTATATTCTTACCTGAACCTGTAGTCACACGACAGGCTAAGTGAAGAGTCTTCTTTCTTCTGCCATGTGGTGTGGAAGAATCCTTTTTCACTTGCCTATCTTGCTCCCTAATGGTGTGAACACTTTATACTGGCTATAAGAAGGGTCTATAGCAGGGGTCTCGAAACGATGGCCCTCCAGTTGTTCAGGAACTACAATTCCCATCATGCCTAGTCGTGTCTGTGAATGTCAGAGTTTTACAATGCCTCATGGGACGTGTAGTTCTGCAACAGCTAGAGAGCCGTAGTTTGGAGATTCCTGGTCTATAGGGACTTGAGGGCTTCAAGCAGCAGTGTGGTTGACATCACGGTACAATGGGCAACAAGAAGACCAGTCGGTGGATGTGGACTGCAACTGCAGATCACCAATCTCAGCTCCAAGGGACACCACAGAGGATCAGATGACAGCAGCTACAGGTAAGTATTAAGGGTGGAAGTTTTCTTCCAAGTTTTTTTTCCAAGTTTGTGAATGAGTTGGAGGGACTGAGGCAGCTGATTTTGAGCTGTAAGATCATTGGTGGTCATAGATTGGAAATTTAAATTCTGAAGCTGATTTTGCTGTCTACATTTGTTCCAGTTCACTTGAGAAACGTTAGAGAACTTTTCAAACACACTTTGCTCTGACCTTTTCTACAATGCAATGATGAATTTTTAGTGAGAACACATGGAACAAGACCTATTGATTGTATTATATTTTATTGCCATAAAGGCAAAGACTGCACTTTTAAAATACCATTCAAACCCTTTATGCATGACATATTTCACCCAACCTTCTGATACCAAATTCTTAGTCATTTCTTAACTTTAACACACAATTTATGATCTATCAAAGGAAAATAATTACTATTTTTGTGGGTACACATTTGGATTATTACTATTACGTTTACTTGGAAGTAGTGATATGCATTTTACTAGCTTGCTACATCATATCTCCATGTTCATTCTAAAGCTTCATACACTTTTTTAAATGGAATAGTGATTTTGTGAATGTTTTAATTATTATAGCCATGACTAAACAAATAAAAATGTTAAAAATATTTCAGGCAATGAAATATTGCCTGAATATTATACAGTCTGATTACAACCTGTAAAAAAGCCTGTTATTTGCACAAAAAGATCCAAACACAAATATAACAACTTTAATCAAACCACCTCAAGGTATCTCACATCCCAATGATGAATATAATCAATAAAACAAATTAATTATGAAACACTAAAAAATCATAAATACATATACAAATTAAATATATGTGTTAAATAAAGTGCATCAATAGTGATATCATCAATATATATTCATGATGAAAATAGACACCCCACTGGGGTGCAAACCCCTCCTGCCTAACAACAGTTTTTAACAAAGTGAAAAAATAGAGAAACAATAACATATAAACCAATATGTGTTAATACAAATTAATATGAGTGAATAACAATATGCAATGATAAACACTCCACTGGGGTGTAAACCCCTCAAGGCTAGCAAAGATTCCAACAAACTGAATCAAATGAAATTATAAATAATAATGTGATGAAGAATAAGTGACAAAGAAAGAAGAGAAGAAAAGAAAAGTCCCAATAATTATTCGACTCCTAAACGGTTCAATCGGGTACCCCACTTCCCCAATTCGAAGTGTTCCTTACAACATTCACCATGTGTCTTTCCGGCATGCGTATCAGACCTATGCAGAACATGTCTGTTATCGCTTAATCAGATTAGTATTCAGGATCCCAGGTGTAGCATATCCCCACAGGTAGGGGCGATGTATGTCCCCTTCTGGATCAGCATTCCAAAATAAGAAACCAAAAAAGGCTTTCCATAGTGCAGTATATTAATTTATTATCAAAAAAGGGTAAGCTAAAAACTCACTCGCAAGTGAAAAGGGCTCCAAAGCCCATAAACAGCATGTATCATGAAGTCAGCCATCCTGGTACACACAAACTGTTTGTACCAGGATGGCTGACTTCCAACAGTGACTGGAAGTGACGTCACTACATGTTACGTCACGCCCCATGTGACTTCCTCAGATTTTCTATAAAAAAATTCATATATTTGATGCACTTTATTTAACACATACATTTAATTTGTATGTGTATTTATGTATTTTTAGTCTTTCATAATGAATTTATTTTGGTTATCATTTCGGCAATTTTAGTCATCATTGGGACGTCAGATACCTTGAGGTGGTTTGATTGAAGTTGGTTATATTTTTGTTTGGATTGGAGAAGTGCTACACTATCTTTTCACTTGGTTTTTGTTTTAGTGTGGGAACACATGGAGGAGTTAGAAGCAGCAACCATTACTATTATTAATATCATTATTGTTGGCAGCGCATAAGAATCTTCTTTATCTGTTATTTGCACAAGTCAATCTGAAATTCAAACAGAGAGGTGGATTTAGGAAAGGGATAGAGACAAAATCAGGACCAGCAGCAGCATTAGACTATTTAGGCACCAGGATGGGGGGGTCGGAAAAATCGGAATCCCCAACCACTTCCTGAGGATTCAGATTTTTAACCCTTTTACTGCCAGGTCTGTGCGTTGTACAAATATGACAGCGGGAGGTTTTACACATAACCAGGAGTATGTACAGTATCTCACAGAAGTGAGTACACCCCTCACATTTTTGTAAATATTTTATTACCGTATATACTCGAGTATAAGTCGTCCCGAGTGTAAGTCGAGGCCCTATTTTACCACAAAAAAATGGGAAAAACTTATTGACCCGAGTATAAGACGAGGATGAGAAATGCAGCAGCTACTGTAAGTGGAAAAAGAGGGTCAACAATGCCCATCTGCAGCTGTATACCTCCCTGTGTCCTGTGTATGTGTCCTGTGCATATGTGCATGTGTCATGTGTCCTGTGTATATGTGCATGTGTCATGTGTCATGTGTCCTGTGCATATGGGCATGTGTCATGTGTCCTGTGCATATGTGCATGTGTCATGTGTCATGTGTCCTGTGTATATGTGCATGTGTCCTGTGTATATGTGCATGTGTCATGTGTCCTGTGTATATGTGCATGTGTCATGTGTATATGTGCATGTGTCCTGTGTATATGTGCATGTGTCATGTGTATATGTGCATGTGTCATGTGTATATGTGCATGTGTCCTGTACCTGTGTCCTGTGTATGTGTCCGTGACGCCCCATGTGACTTCCTCAGATTTTTTATTAAAAAATTCATATATTTGATGCACTTTATTTAACACATATATTTAATTTGTATGTGTATTTATGTATTTTTAGTCTTTCATAATGAATTTATTTTGGTCATCATTTCGGCAATTTTAGTCATCATTGGGATGTGAGATACCTTGAGGTGGTTTGATTGAAGTTGGTTATATTTTTGTTTGGATTGGAGAAGTGCTACACTATCTTTTCACTTGGTTTTTGTTTTAGTGTGGGAACACATGGAAGAGTTAGAAGCAGCAACCATTACCATTATTAATATCATTATTGTTGGCAGCGCATGAGAATCTTCTTTATCTGTTATTTGCACAAGTCAATCTGAAATTCAAACAGAGAGGTGGATTTAGGAAAGGGATAGAGACAAAATCAGGACCAGCAGCAGCATTAGACTACTTAGGCACCAGGATGGGGGGTCAGAAAAATCGGAATCCCCAACCACTTCCTGAGGATTCCGATTTTTAACCCTTTAACTGCCAGGTCTGTGCTTTGTACAAATATGACAGCGGGAGGTTTTACACATAACCAGGAGTATGTACAGTATCTCACAGAAGTGAGTACACCCCTCATATTTTTGTAAATATTTTATTACCGTATATACTCGAGTATAAGTCGTCCCGAGTGTAAGTCGAGGCCCTATTTTACCACAAAAAAATGGGAAAAACGTATTGACCCGAGTATAAGACGAGGGTGAGAAATGCAGCAGCTACAGTAAGTGAAAAAGAGGGTCAACAATGCCCATCTGCAGCTGTATACCTCCCTGTGTCCTGTGTATGTGTCCTGTGCATAAGTGCATGTGTCATGTGTCCTGTGTATATGTGCATGTGTCATGTGTCCTGTGCATATGTGCATGTGTCATGTGTCCTGTGTATATGTGCATGTGTCCTGTGTATATGTGCATGTGTCATGTGTCCTGTGTATATGTGCATGTGTCATGTGTATATGTGCATGTGTCCTGTGTATATGTGCATGTGTCATGTGTATATGTGCATGTGTCCTTTACCTGTGTCCTGTGTATGTGTCCTGTGTCATGTAAGATAGGCTTCTGAAGGCTAACCATACATGCAAAGATCACCCTTGGGGCTGAACAAAAGAAATCTACAGATTCGCCCATCTGCGCAAAACAGCGTGAATGAATATTATCCCCTGCTCTTATACTGATAATGTGCAAAGGCATTTAAAGCATTGCCTATTGATAATTCAGGGTACAGTCATTTTTCACTATTTTGTGGCGGCGCACACTTTTGAGGCCTGACACATTTAGTATCTATTTACTCGGCAAAACCTCATCTTTCATTTTGTACACTTGAACAAATATATAATATTCTGAGGGGGGGGGGGGGGGTTAAATCATTTTTGAGACAAACTGGAAAGCAAACATTTATTATATTGCAGTTTACCATATGTTAGATGTGATGGCTGAATTAGGTTTCTTTTTTTGGCTTTCTTTCTTTTATTTTCATCTAGTGATAAAGTCAGTAAGTCTGTTGTTTTTCAAAAGAACACGCTATCCAGTAGATGTGTAGGATGAGAGTTCATTGGTGATAAAAGTTCATTAGAAGAGATCCTCATAAAGCATGGATCCCATGGGTGAAATCATGTGAAATATGGGTAAAACTTGACCACGTGAAACCCGTCACCACGAGAGATGGGAGGCTTACCAGAGAGCCAGCGACCACCCTTATTCGGGGGGGGGGGGTCATAAGGCGCTTGTTGGATCTAGGATCCTATAGGAAGATGACCCGATATGCTGGTGCGTCCCCCTCCGACCTAGGATCTTGTAGAGGGGTAAACTGATGTCCTTTTGGTGCTACACCCCTGTGGATGGCTTTCCTTGCTGTGTGTGGCCCAGACCCGTGTGCATACCACATGTGTTTCACGTGGTCAAGTTTTACCCATATTTTACCCATATTTCACATGATTTCACCCATGGGATCCATGCTTTATGAGGATCTCTTTTTATGAACTTTTATCACCAATGAACTCTCATTTTTTGCACATAAATTTTTAATTTTTTGTTTGCAATTTAGTCATAATTTTTTGTACTGTTTATTCACATGAATTATTGCAAAATTACATGTGCATTTTCGCACTTTACATTTAGTTGCATATATTTGCATCTGATAACTTCTAGCGCTGCACTTTTTATTATATATATCCACTAGATGTAGAGGTTAGAGGGCTGAGACAAACCATTTAACACTGATAGGGGTGCTTAGAATGATCAGCTTTTATGTAAAATCCTTTATCCCAAAAGAAATAAAATCGTTTGCTGTAACTGCTTGTGTAACTGCAGTATGAGCTGGAGTTTGGCTTCAATTTTGTTAGCGTATCTAAATCTGCTAGTCCATCAAACGCTCCCCTCCCCCCAGACTAACATTGCTGCTGTCCAGGGCCAGGCATCACTATTTCTGTCATCTCAGCGCTGGAAGGGGCAAGGAGAGGAGGAGAGGGACAAAAGGAGGTGCAGGCTGTGCTCTCTCCTGCCCCCTCCTCCTCATTAGCTTGCACATAATTGGGGGGGGGGCACAATTTGGCATCTTTGCCATGGGCACTGAGTAATCTTATCCCAGCACTGCTTCTGTCGAAAGGTGTCCCTGTGCTCCTTCATCCAGAGTGGAGGCACTCTAATGCAGGAGGTGTGTTACTGGCCAGATCACCAGGTGAAAACAGAAAGAAAAAAGCCTAAAGAAAAGAAAATGAATGCAGCCCCCACACCTAAGAATTGGTAAGCTGCAATATAATAAATGTTTGCTTTTGGGTTTAATACCACTTTAAATATGCATTTTTGGCTCAAAAATAATTTAGCCATTATATTAATTATATTAATTTAGCCGATATTAAAGTCTTGTTTTGAAAATAAATAACAAACATGTCTTACTCACCTGCTCTGTGTAATGGTTTTGCACAGAGCAGCCTGGATCCTCCTCTTGTCGGGTCCCAGGTCGGAGCTTCTGGCTCCTCCCTCCTGCCAGGTGCCCCCACAGCAAGCAGCAAGCGCTACCAAGCCATAGCTCTGTGTGTCCATTTACACATGGAGCCATGGCTCGCCCTCCCCCCCCCCCCCCCATCTCCTGATTGGCTCACTGGCTATAATTTACGGCAGTCAGCCAATGGCTCCTGCTGCTGCCAAAAGCCAATCAGGAGTGCGAGTCCCCAAAGAGGCAAGACTCTTGTGGACATCGCTGGATCGAGAGGGGGCTCAGGTGAGTATTAGGGGGCTGGGGGGGGGGGGCTGCTGCACA
This sequence comes from Lithobates septentrionalis, assembly GCA_037952835.1. NCBI lineage: Eukaryota > Metazoa > Chordata > Amphibia > Anura > Ranidae > Lithobates > Lithobates septentrionalis. The sequence goes on from JBBDGP010000257.1 coordinate 3,488,120, forward strand.
CAAAAAATGTTTTACCTTCATACATAGAATGCATGAAGGTAAAAACCCTTGTGCCTTTACAACCACTTTAACCCCACTCCTCACCCCCTCATAATATTATATATTTTCTGAAAGTAAGCTGCAATACATTACATTTTTTATTTTTGGGTTTAATACCACTTTAACATATGTGCAAAGAATGAAAAAAATGATATACAGGGTAAGTGGTTAATCTTGCTGGGATGGATAAACATTGAAATACTTCCCAATCTCGGAAAAAGTGCTGCCTTAGTCAAGTGGCCTTTGCTGAAGTGCAGAACCATTCGGTCCTAAATCTGAACCCCAACTCCAGCAGAGATCACATGACCAGATGCCTTGGCTTTAATACATAGGGCCAGAACTGTAATACCAAGAGGGAGCATTTTCATCAGGAAAAATAAGCATTCAAGCCCTTAACTTACTCTTAATTTATTTAATCCAGATACTTTGTTAACATAGCTCTATGCAAACATTTGAGGATAGGTTCACTTTAAAGCAGGGCCTGCATAAAAATGCAAAATCCACTTATCCTTTGAGTCAATTCCTACCCATGTAAAATGATGTATTAGACACAGACATCCCAACCTGCAAAATCTCATTTCAGGGAGGTGGGCGTGGCTTAAACAGTGCTACACATTGGGCGTGGCTTAAATGGGGTGTGGTTTAATAGAGCCTGAGATGACTTACAGCGGAGGGTGTGGAGGGTGGTGTCAGTAGTGCTTTATTTTTATTATTTTTTTTTTACAATAGTATTTTTTAAATGATTTTACAATTTACTTTTTTATTTTTTGTTTTTCACAATGATTTGGGGTGGGGTAGTGGACAGTGTCAGTAGAGCAGTGTGTCAGTAGTTTTTTGTTTTTATTATTTTCTCTATTTTTTACAATCTTTTTGTTTATTATTTTCTTTCAATCATTTTTTAAAATATTTTTTTCACAGTGCTTCTGGGGAAGGGGGTGGGGAGTATGTGGCAGTGATGTTGTCAGTAGGGCAGAGGACGGTGTCAGTAGGGCAGTGGACGGTGTCAGCAGGGCAGTGGACGGTGTCAGCAGGGCAGAGGACAGTGTCAGTAGGGCTGAGGACGATGTCAGTAGGGCTGAGGACGGTGTCAGTAGGGCAGAGGACGGTGTCAGTAGGGCAGTGGACGGTGTCAGTAGGGCAGTGGACGGTGTCAGCAGGGCAGAGGACGGTGTCAGTAGGGCTGAGGACGGTGTCAGTAGGGCTAAGGACGGTGTCAGTAGAGCAGTGGGTGTCAGCAGGGCAGTGGATGGTGTCAGCAGGGCAGTGGATGGTGTCAGCAGGGCAGTGAATGGTGTCAGCAGGGCAGTGGACGGTGTCAGTAGGGCTGAGGACGGTGTCAGTAGGGCTGAGGACGGTGTCAGTAGAGCAGTGGACTGTGTCAGTAGGGCAGTGGACGGTGTCAGTAGGGCAGTGGAAGGTGTCAGTAGGGCAGTGGACAGTGTCAGTAGGGCTGAGGACGTTGTCAGCAGGGCAGTGGACGTTGTCAGCAGGGCAGTGGATGGTGTCAGTAGGGCAGTGGAAGGTGTCAGTAGGGCAGTGGACGGTGTCAGTAGGGCTGAGGACGTTGTCAGCAGGGCAGTGGACGTTGTCAGCAGGGCAGTGGATGGTGTCAGCAGGGCAGTGGACGGTGTCAGCAGGGCAGTGGGCGGTTTCAGCAGGGCAGTGGACGGTGTCAGTAGGGCAGTGGATGGTGTCAGCAGGGCAGTGGATGGAGTCAGTAGAGCAGTGGACGGTGTCAGTAGGGCAGCGGACGGTGTCAGTAGGGCAGTCGATGGTGTCAGTAGTTTTTATTTTTACATATTGTTTTTTTAAATATTTAATTTTTTTTGTTCACAATGCTTTTTGGGGGGAGAGGGTTATGCCAGTGGACAGTGTTGGTAGGGCAGGAGGTGGTGTCAGTAGTTTTTTATTTTTTTTGCATTTTTTTTAAATCAATTCTGTTGGGAGGGGGGGCTTTGGTGAGATATCAGGAGTCTAAACAGACCCCTGACATCTCCTCTTTGAGACATGGAAAGGGACTGAGGACACAGATTCCACACTTCCTTTCTCAGCATTGAAGATGAATGGACAGAAGACAGAGGCTCCTGTCCATTGATAAACTGAGCAACACACAGGTTACTTTGCTCAGTTTTCACAGGACACAGGAGCAATCTCACTCACTGTGTCCAATTCAGAAAAGGCAGGGGGCCGGTAAATGACCGGTCCCTTCCTCCACTCGCCATACTGACAGATCCCCACAGCTGGTGGGAGAGGAGAGGAGGGAAGCCGGCTGCAGGGGATGGGGGCGGAGGAGGAGGAGGACAGGGAGCCAGGTGAAGGACACGGAGGGGGCTGGAGGAGGAGGACAGAGAGCCAGGTGAAGGACACGGAGGGGGCTGGAGGAGGAGGATAGAGAGGACCGATCTCCCTGTATAGCTTTTTAGCCGACAGCCGCAGGAGAGAGAGAAGTAAAAGCGTCTGTTAGCTATACAGGGAGATCGGTGTTCACAGCTGTCCTTCCTGCTGCACCAATCATCCCCGGCTGTGAACCAGGGGACCATCCAAGATCAGCCCGCAGCCGGGATATCGGGCAGCACTTGCGGGTGTCCGGGAGGCTCCCCGCAAATGCGGGAGGCTCCTGCACCTCGCGGGAGGCTTGAGATATCTGTAGACACACCATGCTAGAATATCTTTTCACAAGATTTGGGGTCCCTAGCTTTCACAGGATCTTGCAGGAGGGTGTGCAACGTCACCCACAAATAGGCAATGTGGGTGGAAACCAGAGTGTAAGTTAAAGGGCATGTAAACCCTAACAATGAACCTCTCTTATTATTCCACTTTTGGCCTGTAAAATATACCAGTGAAAATGTTTGGTTCTATCTGTTGGAAAAGTGAAAAAAGTACCTGATAGCTTTCTGTAGTCTCTGCGTCTTTTGTAATCAGTTAGATTATTCTCTGTTATTTCTGAGGACTACAGAACCCCCTTCCCTCTGTTTATGGAAAAGAAGAATAGGAGAAGGTTATCATTACTGTGTGCTAGGTTGACAGCATGGCATTTCTATATATACAGAATGGTATGTGAGCATTGGCACTCTGGAAGTTATTTAACCATTATCTGGTAAAAATAAAGGTAAAAAAGTAGGGTTGCACCAATACCGTTTTCTACTGGCGAGCACGAGTACCAATACGTTCGATCGAGTACTCGCCGATACCAAGTACTGATACCTTTGCTGTGAAATTTGAGGCCATACAAAATTAATGAGCTCAAATTGCACCGCAGAGAATCACATGCGGTTTCCCGCACTGCTCCTGTGTAAACCCTGGCTGAAATCACTATTAAAAGCATGGGTTCACACAGGAGAGGTGCGGAAAAGCGCTTGCAATTCGGACAAGAATCACACCACATTCCTGTTCAAATCGCATTTGATTCTTTGCAGTGCGATTTGAGCCCATTCATTTTAGGCTCACATCACACCGCAAACATATCTGTGATGGAACACTTGGCACCACACTTGGGTGCTTTTTCCAAACAGTACCTCCTGCCCTCCAAACCATTCCAGCAGACCGAGAGCTACTATTAGCCCTTTTACCCCAAGCATCATACACAGACAAGATGTTGAAGTAGAACCAAAGGAACGACTGTTTATTGAACAGAAATACAGGTTTTTATACACTTCAAAAGAAGGTCAGTCACCACATGATCGATAAAATCAAATATTTACCCAAAACATCACACAAGGGTTAGATAACGAGCTAAAGTTGACACAAGGTTAACCCCATCATAAGAACCTCCAAGAGTTAGCCAAATTAGCCAACAGACAGAAACAATAGGTGACTCAATTAACTCAATTAACAATGGGAATTTACACCTAGAAGGCACACAATGGGAGTGAAACTTGTGTATTCTGTCAACTAGACAAGTCATCAGAAGACAAACAATGTTCCAGCAGTCTGATAAAGTGGAATTAATTTATCTTCATTGATTTCTTGAGGGAAATTGTTGATCATTTTTCTGTGAAGGAGCCTCTCCAACCCAGTCTGCAGGCGGGCCACCATATTCCCTCTGACCATTACCCTGTACAAGATAAATATTACACCTTTCCATCCACTCCGGAGAGAAATCTTTATTGTCCTTATTCAGAGAATTAATCCAAGCCTCTCCCTTAGCGCTCATCACATTGTTGTCCATCATTGGAGAATGATCTGCTCTCTCCATGGGCCATAATCAGTGGGTAGGAGGCAAGCTCCTAGTCCCCTCCATAAGCCCCTGTCCCGGTTGGGTTTGTCACAAGATCAGTTTCGGGCATGCATCGGAGCATGTGCATGAGTACTCATAAAAATACTCGGTATCGGTGCAACCCTAAAAAAAAGCCCCAAAAATTAACACAAATGCAACTGTCACATATTGCTATTTTATATACACTGTTTTTATTTTTTCAACAGTTTTTTTCCATACATCCGTTTTTTATGGAGGGGTGTGGCTAAAGAAAAATCAGACCATGCATTTTGGTGCAAAGTCATTTTTAAGGCACAAACATTTTGTTTTTACTTTGATAGAGAAGTGGTTTTAATTATTATCTTTCTGGGAACAGTACAAGCTAGCCTTCTCCATAGGACAACAGGAACTAACAATATATACTTCCCACATACTATATTTAAAGCCGGCTTTTGCACTAAGCATTTGCACTGTTCCTAAACAGGAAGTGAGAGGAAATCCCTACAAATTAAGGGACTTTCTTGGGGACCCCTTGGTCACTAGAACTAGTGTCCCTATTGCAAGATTTTTCCTCTATTACTTTTCTGGGGACAACCCAAAATTTGGAATTTTCTTTTATTATTAATTATTATTTCAGGTACTTGTATAGCGCTGTCAATTTACGCAGCGCTTTACATATATATATATTATACATTCACATGGGAATGTAGGCTGTACAAAAGAATCTTAAATAAGAATAATCCACACTCAGACTTATATAATGGTGATAAATGGCCGCGGCACCTTTATTGGTATAAATAAACTTTATAATTAAAACATAAATAAATTCTTTTAAATTTTCTTTTTCTTATATTTATTTATTTATTTGTTCATTTAATTAATATTTCAATAAAACATATATCAATATCTCACTCAGTTATAGAACTCGAGCGAGTACCATAAATAAAACCTTCTTCAAAGTCCCCCCTTGATCCAAGGGTGACAAACCACATAAACGGTGCTGCGACAAGGGTGGGAGGGATGGGGAGCTCGTCAAGCCGCTGTGGGGTCAAGTGACTGGAAACCTGAGTGCGGGGGTCTTATATAGCCCCCGAAACACGTGTATTATCCACAATACACGTGTTTTTCCCGCCCGTAGGTCACGTTGATTTTTTTTTTTTTTTTTTTTTTTTTTTTTTTTTTTTAACCTCTCATATTCCATTTCTTAAAGGAACAGTAACCAATAAATTATTTTTTTTTTTTTTTTTTATTATTATTTTATTTTATTTTTTTTTTTTTATTTATATATACTTCTTTTGCCAGCCACAGTCCCCATGCCGTGGGCACTTAATTAATGCCCACTTTTTCATGGGAATGTAGGCTGTACAAAAGAATCTTAAATAAGAATAATCCACACTCAGACTTATATAATGGTGATAAATGGCCGCGGCACCTTTATTGGTATAAATAAACTTTATAATTAAAACATAAATAAATTCTTTTAAATTTTCTTTTTCTTATATTTATTTATTTATTTGTTCATTTAATTAATATTTCAATAAAACATATATCAATATCTCACTCAGTTATAGAACTCGAGCGAGTACCATAAATAAAACCTTCTTCAAAGTCCCCACCAGCCGTTTGTGTTTTTATCAAAAACAAAAACGGCCTACCCCACCACCGCGGCCATCTCAATCATGTTTTGCAAATCTAAATTAAATATATCCAAGCCTACATCCGACAAGTGAACTCCGTCTTGTCGGTAAAGGCCTGAAAAACCTCCTTCCAAATCGACATGTCTGAAAGAAAAACTATCTAAAAAAGGCATAAATTTTGCAATAGAATGGTTCACACGTCTTCTAATCTTCTCCAAAGGCTTTGTCTCTGGGGAAGACAACCATACAAGACGTGGCACCATTTCTGAAAATAGTACCCGAGTACCCGGGAAAGAAAGATGTATGCGCTGTAAATCCTGTTTCATCATAAAAATTAAATCCAAAGTGGATTGTTTACCTACATCATTACCCCCTAAATGAATTATTAAAATATCAGGAGAGGGCCATTGCTGAGATAATTCAGAGAGATGACAGAAAAGATTGTTCCATTGAAGCCCACGAATGCCCTTCCAAAGAACTTTAAAAGATGCATAGGGTAAAGATAAATTGGAAGTATAACAACGTTGACCTGCTCTTTTGTGAGCCCAATAAACAAACGAATGTCCAATGATCCAAATGTAGGACTTGCGACCTATGAAATCAAAGACATAAATTAGGGCGAACATACAAATTAAACCTCTTGGACTCCCACCTCCCTAATTTCTTAATGACCGTATCCTCAAGACCCAATCTAGCTGCTTCTGTGGCGGCTCCAATGCGAAAAGAATGTGACGAAAATTTAAGATGAGAGAGACCTAAATGAGATAAACAACGACGTAAGAGAACGGAAAATTGAAATTTAGTAAGAGGAGAATGATCCAAGTGAACTAAAAAATTTCCCGAACACGAAGGACGAATAGAGATATATGTAGAAAGGGTTACATAAGGACAAATAATAGAGTCACCACAGGCATATAGACTGAGCCAATTACCTCTACCATGCACATCCGTCTTAGATCGACTTATAAAAACTTGTACTTTACCTGGTGAAATTAATACTTCGTTAAAGAGTAACCCAGAATTACCTTTTTTGTTAGCCGGGACCATTTCTGAAATTCGAAGCGCAGCAAAGAAAATTAAAACAAAGGCTGAATGAAGTAATATCGCTTCATATTCTGAATTGCATACTTTAGGCGTCACTAAACAAATATCCCGTAATATATCCAATGAAATAGGCCTACGCATATCCGGTGTGAACGTTTTTTTCTTATAACCTTTAAGAGCTTGGCGAACCGAAAAGAAACTCGTGCAAACTGGCAAGCTATGGAGTTTCAAGAAAAAGGAAATTCCAGCCAAGCTTTTGCTAATATGATTATAAGAAAAATTCTTTTGTATAAGAAAACAAAAATATGCTAAAACTGTTTGTTCCGTTGGTGAACAACCGGAGAAGCCCATTGCATCATTAAACAATAGCCACTTTTTCCATGCAACCAAATATTCGGTCCATGTTCTAGGAGCTAAAGAATGCTGAATCGCTGAACAGACAGGGGTTAAATCAAATCCCATAGATGATTTGGGCATGTATAACCAACTAGGTCCGCTTCGGGAAAAAGCTGCCTGAAACGAGCCATCTGAAAACGAGATAATGCATCTGCTATCTCATTCTGCTTACCAGGAACATATTTTGCCTTAACCCAAATATTCCATTTTAAACATAAAAATACAAAGTAACGCAAAAGTTTTATGACAGAAATAGATTTAGAAGATAGGCAGTTTATTGCAAAAAGTACTCCTTTGTTATCAGAATGAATCAGAATTCGCTTGTTTGTGAAAAATTCACCCCATAGCTCAAAAGCCACAACAATCGGAAAAAGCTCCAGTAACACAATATTCTTCGTGGCTTTTGTAGAAACCCAAAAAGGAGGCCAAGAACCAGAGCACCAATGAGTGCGCCATATTGCTGCGAAACCCAATGATCCTGCAGAATCAGTAAACAACTCCATATCAGCTGAAAAAACGAGTTCTTCCTGAAAAAACGTACGACCATTGTAATCTAAAAGAAATTGAGACCATACCAATAGATCATCTTTAAGATCATTGGTAAGCCGAATATGTGAAAAAGGAGATTTAAACCCCGACATAGCCATAGACAGTCTTCTTGAAAATATTCTGCCAACTGGCATAACCCGAGACGCAAAAGCCAACAATCCTAAAAAGGATTGAAGTTCTTTCAGCAAAACCTTTTTCCTGCGCAAAAAGAGACAGATCAACTCCTGAATCCTATTAATCTTTAACACGGGAAGTTGAAACTGAAATAAAACAGTATTGATCGTAATGCCTAAAAATTCGATAACCGGAGAAGGAAGAACCGTTTTTTCATCAGCAATAGGAATTCCAAAATTGTTACAGATAGCTAAAAATAATTGCAACAGCAGAGCGCAAATTGGGGAATCAGGCGGTCCTATAAACAGGAAATCATCCAAGTAATGGATTATTCCTTCCGAACCTGAAACATGCAAAATAACCCATTGCAAAAATGTAGCAAACGTCTCAAAATACTGACATGATAAAGAGCAACCCATTGGTAGACACATGTCATAGAAAAAATAACCCTCGAAACAAAAACCTAAAGAATTAAAGGACTCCGGTGCAATGGGTAATAATCTAAAAGCAGCCTTGATATCTGATTTAGCTAACAAAGCTCCAATCCCAAATCTTTTTATTAACGAAACAGCATCGTCAAAACTAGCATATTTAACCGATGTTAAAGAATCGTCAATTTCATCATTTAAAGAGTTACCTTTAGGAAAGGAAAGATGATGAATAAGACGATAAGAGTTTGGCTCTTTTTTAGGCACTACACCTAATGGCGATATACGAAAATTTTCAAAAGGTGGAGAAACGAAAGGACCTGCTACCCGACCAGCTATGATCTCTTTGATCAACTTTTTCCTAACCACCTGTCTATGAAGAAAAACTGACTTCAGATTATCCACTACATGGCACCCATTACCAGAAAAAACAGGGAGTTTAAAACCGGAAGTAAAACCGTTAATTAAAATTCCCGCTTTCTCCTTGTCTGGGTACAGAAGTAGCCACGGGTACATGCTTTCCAGCCTCACTGGCGTGTGAGCTTTTTGAATTGTCCCGGGATTGCACATTGGAATAACTTCTTTTAAAACATTTCACCAAAGGATGAGTCCCGAAACAAAAAGAACATTCATGCTTATAACGGCACGAAGCTGACCATTTACACTGTGACTCGTTATATGCATAACAAATGCCCTTTTTATAGACTGATGACGTGTTTTGATTGACAAGAGGCTGTTTGTTAAATGCTTGTTTTTGAGGAAGAATTAAATTTAACCATAAGCCAACATCCTTCATTCCCCACTTCAAAGAAGGGAAGACAGCCATTTTTTGGCGGAATGATTCATCATAGTTGTACCAACCAAAACCGCCAAAATTTCTATAAGCTTCCAAAATGTTTTCTAGATGTTGGAATAAACCACTACATTTTTCCGGGAATTTTTCACCCATTATTGCTGAAAAAATACAAAATGCCTGTAACCAGTTATGAAAAGATTTTGGAGCTGTACGGCGTCTATCCTCATCATCATTCCGTTTATCATATTTAAAAGGTAACTCTTTGTTGCTAGGTAATAGTGTCAAGAGATCAATGAATTCACCTTTCCATATTTTTTCTTTTGTAGTTGAAGTTAAATGAAAACCTAACGGAGACATCTCACAAGGTAATACTTCCTTAAAACATGTCTCCGGCACAGGGGACAATAAATGTGCCTTAGTAACACAATTTTGGGTATTATTAACCACATTCGTGTTAACCATATCCTGTGAATTAACAGGTGATGAGGTATTATGTGACCAAACATTAGCTGGTGAAATAACAGGTGCCGATAAATTTGTATTACCTAAAGAAGCTGTAAATTTAGACAAAGAATCAAGAATTTGGGTTATGAAGAGTTGTTGTGTTGACTCACCAGCAGGGGGTGTTCCTGTAGTAGATTGAAAATCAGGTGTCTGTTGAAATTGTCTATCTGCTGCAGCTGCTTCACAGTCTTCTGTCATCCTTTCGTCCAGCTGATCAAGCCTGGACACTCTCGAACCCGTCGCCATGTCAACAGCTTGCCTATTAACCTGTGGAGAAAAAGAGAGATCATCCCCGCGAGGCGGGGATAGATGAGTATTACCCCGCCCCCCTTTACGAAGAGGCGACGGAGAGAAATTCCTCTTCTTCTTGCGGGCACGGCTTCCACAGCGCTGAGGCGGCCTGACATCATCCGCAGTGAGCTCTACAGCTGGGCGGGACTCCGTTCTTCCCTCAGAAGCTGCCATAGTCGGACGCTCCGGCGGGCGGCTTCGTCGCTGCCTGCTTGCTGCTCTCAGGTGAGTCACTGGCCTGCTTGCTGGTGGAGATAGGCTCTGCATACCAATTGCGGCTGGGGCCGGCGTACACTCTTCTGGGTCTCTCATGTCCGCTTCCTCCGCCGGGTCCGCTTCAACTTCAGCCAGGCATTTCATAAGCCATTCCTCTCCTCCTTCCGACGCCGCCCTCTCAAGGACCCTCCTCACAAGCGTCTTCATGACCTGAACAGCAAACGAGCTCCTGTAACCTAAAACCTATGGAGCTGAACTGAGCTCGTCAAGCCGCTGTGGGGTCAAGTGACTGGAAACCTGAGTGCGGGGGTCTTATATAGCCCCCGAAACACGTGTATTATCCACAATACACGTGTTTTTCCCGCCCGTAGGTCACGTTGATTTTTTTTTTTTTTTTTTTTTTTTTTTTTTTTTTTTTTTTAACCTCTCATATTCCATTTCTTAAAGGAACAGTAACCAATAAATTATTATTTTTTTTTTTTTTTTATTATTATTTTATTTTATTTATTTTTTTTTATTTATATATACTTCTTTTGCCAGCCACAGTCCCCATGCCGTGGGCACTTAATTAATGCCCACTTTTTCATTAGTCCCTGCCCTCAAGGAGCTCACTTTTCACTTACAATCTACAATCTTTCCTTTTCAATGATATTGGTAAACAGGACAAAAATAGAGAGCGAATCTCCCTTTATGGGGGCACAGCCAGCAATAAAAACTGGCAGGTGTTCTAATCTCTCTCCACTCTATTCAAAACTAAAAAAAAAAAATATGTTGCCTTTAGTTATACTTTAACGTTGAATGAAAGAGTTTAGTTCCACTTTAAGATTTGTATGATAAGTATGTATGGGTGTATCTGATAGACTGTTGCGGGTCCATATAGGCTCCGCTGGGGCAGGAGAGATGAGAATCACCAGAATCAGTTTTTTTATATAAATTAAGAAATATTTTCATTTTAAAAATCTATTATTTCAAAGTAATAATTAGAAAGTGAAAGGAGGATGAAGGGGGTTGTATCTGATGCACTCCCCATGCATAGCACAGCTGTGTTTCCTAAATACAGCCAGATATTTCCACCTAATTTAATGGAATCATAGTTCTTCTATGATGGGGTTTCAGCTGCGCCAATCTGGCACAAAGTGGGTTAAGAGCTTGAGATGTAAATCACTTTATGAAGCCCCCAAAATGTTAATTGCACCTATTAAGCTCCTCAGGGCTTTCCCAGAGTTTACATTTCTCTTGAGTGCTGGGGAAGAGTTCAGGCCGAAGTCCATTAGGCCAAATTAAAGAGAAGCAGAAAAATAAACAGAGATAAAGGCTAACATTTTATGACTGAGAAAGAGCTCTGAGTTGTGTTTGCCCCGTGCATTGGAAATATCATTATCTGGATTGCAGCCAGCTTCGTTTAGAATGACTTTCAGAACGTTTCCTCAGAGCGGTAAAATCGCCTGAGCTAAATTTCTTCTGACAACGTAATAGTAAGGAATTCTCCTCATGTTTCATTGGATGGTATGACGTACTTTGACTTACAAGAAAGTCATCTCACACTACAGATCAGAGGAGTGTTGGCTACCGCTGTTTATATACATACTGTATACAGGTAAGATACAGCAATTACACCTGCACCTAGACCAACTTACCTTAAAGCAGAGGCTCTTCACATTATCAAAGGGCTCCTGCATTATCACTTTGTCACACAGCTAGTGATGGAAACTACAAGTTGCCCTTTCAAAACACATTACTTATGTAACAATGTGCATTGTTACTGTAATAAAGAATAAAATGTGACTTTTTGTGACTTTTCTATCTGAGGGTCGCATGCACTCTGGTAAGACTCAGAGTGATTCTTGGTGGAGGACATGCGTTTTTCTTTTTTGGCTGATCTTTTTGTAGAAAAAGTTCTGTCACTGAAGTGTTAATACAGGAGTGCAGGATGCTGAAAGCAAAACTTTTCTTACAGTTTAGCTGAGATCAAAACTACACAGCCCAGGAGCCTTTGCCAGGGGGCGGGAGCATATAAAAGAAAAAGCCCGGAAACAAGAGGGGGAGGGAGAGAGAGGGACTTGGTTGTTGGAAGGACATGTGGAGGACAGTTGTGTGGAGTCAGGTGGGCCCAGACCGGACCAGGCTGGGCCAGGAAGCCATGAGTGCCACCAGAAAGCCGGGTGACCTGATGAGGCAGACCAGTGAAGACTTATCCATTGCAGTCTACCACTCTGAATCGGCTTCTACCAATACTGCAGGTTATTTGACATCGGAGTTAACCCCACTATCCCTTACTAGGCAGAGACTTGTGTTTACGTTAGCCCAAGTTTAAGCCACCTAAGGAAGGAACTAGTCGCGCAATATCAACTTCTGCATTTAAAGGGACATACATCTTACAATCCTCCCCCTCTCTTTTCTTAAAGTGACCGTTACGAGCAATTTAACCACCAAAGTGACTCTTGCCTACATATCAACATTCTTCTTGTTTGATCACGTGATTTTTGATCTTTTAGTTCTCAGGCCCTCTGAGCAAAGTGTGGTGACTGTCAGTCACCACTCTCTGCTCTGCCCCTCCAACACTCACTGGGCTGGAGAGGGGGCAGGATTGGCTGGCTCAGGCTCTTAGTGGTATGCTGAGAGGCTATGCCAGCTGCTTGTAAGGAATCTGGGTGGATCCTGACATCAAGAATCTGGAGCTGCTCTGTAACTTTAACTCATTGTTGGCTGATTCTGGGTCACAGGATAGCAGAACTAAGTGCACTTCTGTGGCCCACATGGGAAGTATGGCCAAAACAGCATTGACAAGCATTCTCTTTTAACATATTACCTTACCTTTAGTTGAAATTTTGCAAAAATTCCCTTTGGCTTTTACTGTCTGTCTTTGTGAAGTTCTACAAACCTGTGACGAAGATTATATTGAGTTCAGCCTCAGGTTTGTAGCTATTTAAAGCCATGACAGCCATAAAGCATACCGATTTTAATGGTAGATTAAAAGAATCATAAGCACACAGCTTTCTATTTTATTATACAGTTGGTGCATCTGTTTATTACTGGTTTTATGACTTGTTTGCCAGCAGTTATCTAAAGAGATCTAAGAGTTTCAGATGATTTCAGCCGCCATGAGACATCCTTTTCTTTATTATATAAATCCTTTATAATAATAATAATAATAATAATATCATAGCCCTAATTTTTTATGCAACTGAAGGAAGAATTGTCCCAGTTTACACTGTTCATAGCAACCAATCGTACTTTTCTTTTTCTTCCACTAATACATTATTGAAGAGTGAAAGGGTGCATGCAACTAGATGATACAGACACTGTCAGAAAGAATTCATACCGTAGACTAGGGTTTCTCAACTAGGGATCCTCCTGAGTTTGCTAGGGGTTCCTTTAGAAATGAGCAATTTCTGCCTCTCAGATAAATTCCCACTGACACCATTGATCTTTTTAGCTATCTGTAATGCCGCGTACACACAAGCGAACTTTTCGACCAGACTGGTCCGACGGAACGAATCCGGCTTACAATCCGACCGTATGTGGGCTTCATCGGACCTTCAGCAGACTTTTTCTGTCGAAAATCTGACGGACTTTAGATTTGGAGCATGTTTCCTATCGAGAAATCCGCTCGTCTGTATGCTAGTCCGACCGACGAAAACCGATGCTAGGGCAGCTATTGGCTACTGGCTATCAACTTCCTTATTTTAGTCCGGTCGTACGTCATCACGTACGAATCCATCGGACTTTGGTGTGATCGTGTGTAGCCAAGTCTGTTCATTCGAAAGTCCATCGGAAGTCTGTCGAAAGTCCGACGGAAAGACCGTCGGATCTTTGATGATGAAAAGTCCGCCCGTGTGTACACGGCATAAGAGGTATAACCTTCTTCCCAATGACCACAAGTGTAAGAATATTTCTTTTCACTGTCCATCACACGAATGTATCATGAGTTGTAGATATAGTCATTTTTAGTAGGGGTTGCCTGAGACCGGAAAGTTATTTCAAAGCTTTCTCTGTGTTGAAAAGGTTGAGAAAGGCTGCCTTAGACACATAATGAACGAGGCTTGTGTACTGAGTTAAAAGAAAAATGTAGTGAGTTTTTGTTTATCATAGTGTTGAAGAACTCATGGCAACCAATAAAACTCAATATAAATAAATAAAGTGATGCGCTCGTATTATCTAATAAGTGTTATACTGCCTCTCGTGCTTATCATGCACTTCTAAGATAAGTGAAACATTGTATAGAAACTTTTTGTTAAACAATAAACAGTGACAACTATATAGACACATATGAAAAAATATTTAGGAGATGTTGTGTTCCGAACCTATTTATAAGGTTCCCTTATTCCATACTTCCAAAACCTTATTCCAGTGAATACTTATATAAAAAACTATGATATCATAAAATTGTGATAAAGGTAAAATCCACCTCAAATACTAGTAGTGATTAGTCCTCCAATTGGAGTTAAAATGTTACCTCCTCTTCTTTTGAAACCCAGGCTTAGTGAGTCTGTATCAGCGGTGGATCGGCTTACTTCTAATCAATCGGCATAGATAAGTTATTTCTCAGCTTCTACTGGTCCTCCCCCATATAAAAGACAAAATTGGGAAAAGATACCATTGCGCAGATATCAACCAGAGTGCAGATGCACTAATTAGCTTGTGACACTCTTGGTAGAGTGCATCTGCATGAGAGTGAACCAGCAGCAGCACGGAGCAGCACGGAGCTGAATGTGACTGACCATTAACCTACAAATGCAATGTTTAAGGGAGCATGTGAGTGGAAACAAGTGGATCTTTGTTTTATCTATACTCTGGTTGATATCTGCGCAATGGTATCTTTTCCCAATTTTGTCTTTTATATGGAGGAGGACCAGTAGAAGCTGAGAAATAACTTATCTATGCCGGCGGTTGATTAGAAGTAAGCCGATCCACAGCTGATACAGACTCACTAAGCCTGGGTTTAAAAAGAAGAGGGGGTAACATTTTAACTCCAATTGGAGGACTAATCACTACTAGTATTTGAGGTGGATTTTACATTTATCACAATTTTATGATGGTCCGACTATGGCCCGACATTGGGAGCTCATGTCGCATGACGTGTGAAAATCAATGTTTCCCTATGGGAGCCGTCTTAACTGGTCCGACACAAGTCGGTCTGACTTTGAAAATGCTCCCTGTACTACTTTGGTCCGACTTTGATCCCACTTCAGCCCATTGACTATCATTGAAGTAGGATCAAAGTCGGATCAAATGTCCTAACCATCCGACTTTGGCATCCGACATTGTGGTATTTCCTGCCCCCTGCTGTAGCCCCTCCCATTGTGTGTTAGTTTTGATTGGTCAAAGGACAAGTGTACTATCTGAAAAGTCGGATCAAAGTAGTATCCTGTTCATGAAAGTTGGATGGATGTAGGACCAATGTAGGATCAATGTAGGACTGATGTCACAGAGCAAAGTAGGATGAAAGTCGTACTACTGTCGTGTAGTATAGTGTGAACCCAGCCTAAGTGAGCTTTTGTGAGTAAAGCGGAATTAAACCTCTGCATACAAAAATAAAAAAGTGGCCCAGGGAGCTTTGCCATAATGTACTATGTATTATTAGCACATTATGGTAGACTTAGCTGTGAAACTATCCCTTCAACCGCTGCAATGTCTCCACTTTTAAGGGTGGTTCCATATTCTCCCGGACTTTCTTCCAGGTTTGGACTCTTCAGCTGCTTGATTGGCTGGCCCATGATGATGTCACTCCTGCGAATGCACATGGGAGTCACATCATCACAGCACAAAGGGGGTGCCGTAAATATACACTGCTTTTTTTAGTTTAAGTCTACTTTAAAGTAGAAATAGTATGGTATAGTTAAGGGCTACCCCCACTAAACCCCCAGCATATGGAAAATTAACTATCTCTGTACCCAGAAAGTAACATAAATTTATATTAAAAAGTTTATACATTTTATTTGTACAAAGATTGATTAAAAAGGACGCATATCCATACACATAGAACAAGCAATACTTGCGACAACATATATATTGCATAGATATTTGCTGGTGGTATGGTATCCCCAGGCAAGTCCTAAGGATGCAGGGTGCAATTAATTCTTGATGTACAACCAATCCTCTACATGTTTCGTGGTTACAACCGCTTCCTCAGGAGGAATTAATCACTACCATTTGTAGTGAAGACAATGCAACGATTAATCAATTGATAAATAAATGGTAAAAGACATTGGTAATGTGGGGGCAAAAGGTTATAATTGACTTTTTGTTGCTTACCCAAAGTGAACCAGCAGCCAAATGGGGTACAATGGGGTGCTTGTTCTATGGATATGTGTCCTTTTTTAACCAATCTTCGTACAAATAAAATAAAGTAAAAACTGTTTTATATAAATTTGTGTTACTTTCTGGGTACTGAGATAGTCCATTTTCCATATGCTGAGGGTTTAGTGATAGTAACCCTTATGCCGCGTACACACGAGCGGACTTTACGGCAGACTTTGCCCGGCGGACAGGATTTCGTCTGACAATTCGATCGTGTGTGGGCTCCAGCGGACTTTGTTTTCTCAAAAGTTGGATGGACTTAGATTTGAAACATGTTTCAAATCTATCCAACGGACTCGAGTCAGCTCGTCTGTATGCTAGTTCGACGGACAAAAAGCCACGCTAGGGCAGCTATTGGCTACTGGCTATGAACTTCCTTATTTTAGTCCAGTCGTACGTCATCACGTACGAATTCGACGGACTTTGGTTGATTGTGTGTAGGCAAGTCCGTTCATTCGGAAAGTCCGTCGTAAAGTCAGTCGAAAAGTCCGCCGGGCAAAGTCGGCCGTAAAGTCCGCTCGTGTGTACGCGGCATTAGCTATATCAATATTGCTATCAACAGGATAAGGGTATCCCTTTATTTTGAAGAGACTTAATCAGCTTGAGGCATACATTTACCTAAAGCAGAAATAGTCTAGAGATAAAAATTGCTAGGAGGTAGAGCATCTGGAGTTTCTATTCCCTAAAATCCAGAGACTCTACTGCCTAAAAACATTGTCCCCTGGCTAGTAGCAATTATTAACTTTGTGTACACTGCCTCTAGCACATGTGCTGTACAGAATATACTCCCCAGGCCATTCCCAGTATCTGTAAAATGCCCAGAATGAATTGGTGGGACAATGGAACTTCATTGTATATGGATCATTGGTGGCCACTCAATGATCAAAGAGGAGAAACGCAGGTTTCCAACCTCCTGCAGCATCTTTTACTGACAAAACATGGAAAATTTACTGGCGGAGCACATTTTTTACACGCAACCTGAGAAATTACAGAACTCCTATTGAAAACTAACACAGTGAGCTAAAAAAAAAATCTAGCTGCTTTTTCTATAGTCCATTATTGGGCAAACCAAAAAATAAAGTAAAGTTGATATAAAATTCCCCTCCGTAGATATCCCAAATCAGAATAAATAATCATTACATATATATATATATATATATATATATATATATATATATATATATACACTACCGTTCAAAAGTTTGGGGTCACCCAAACAATTTTGTGTTTTCCATGAAAAGTCACACTTATTCACCACCATACGTTGTGAAATGAATAGAAAATAGAGTCAAGACATTGACAAGGTTAGAAATAATGATTTGTATTTGAAATAACATTGTTTTTACATCAAACTTTGCTTTCATCAAAGAATCCTCCTTTTGCAGCAATTACAGCATTGCACACCTTTGGCATTCTAGCTGTTAATTTATTGAGGTAAGCTGGAGAAATTGCACCCCACGCTTCTAGAAGCAGCTCCCACAAGTTGGATTGGTTGGATGGGCACTTCTGGCGTACCATACGGTCAAGCTGCTCCCACAACAGCTCAATGGGGTTCAGATCTGGTGACTGTGCTGGCCACTCCATTACCGATAGAATACCAGCTGCCTGCTTCTGCTGTAAATAGTTCTTGCACAATTTGGAGGTGTGTTTAGGGTCATTGTCCTGTTGTAGGATGAAATTGGCTCCAATCAAGCGCTGTCCACTGGGTATGGCATGGCGTTGCAAAATGGAGTGATAGCCTTCCTTATTCAGAATCCCTTTTTCCCTGTACAAAGCTCCCACCTTACCAGCACCAAAGCAACCCCAGACCATCACATTACCTCCACCATGCTTAACAGATGGCGTCAGGCATTCTTCCAGCATCTTTTCATTTGTTCTGCGTCTCACAAACGTTCTTCTTTGTGATCCAAACACCTCAAACTTGGATTCATCCGTCCACAACACTTTTTTCCAGTCTTCCTCTGTCCAATGTCTGTGTTCTTTTGCCCATCTTAATCTTTTTCTTTTATTGGCCAGTCTCAGATATGGCTTTTTCTTTGCCACTCTGCCCTGAAGCCCAAAATCCCGCAGCCGCCTCTTCACTGTAGATGTTGACACTGGTGTTTTGCGGGTACTATTTAATGAAGATGCCAGTTGGGGACCTGTGAGGCGTCTGTTTCTCAAACTAGAGACTCTAATGTGCTTATCTTCTTGCTTAGTTGTGCAACGCGGACTCCCACTTCTTTTTCTACTCTGGTTAGAGCCTGTTTGTGCTGTCCTCTGAAGGGAGTAGTACACACCGTTGTAGGAAATCTTCAATTTCTTTGCAATTTCTCGCATGGAATAGCCTTCATTTCTAAGAACAAGAATAGACTGTCGAGTTTCAGATGAAAGTTCTCTTTTTCTGGCCATTTTGAGCGTTTAATTGACCCCACAAATGTGATGCTCCAGAAACTCAATCTGCTCACAGGAAGGTCAGTTTTGTAGCTTCTGAAAGGAGCTAGACTGTTTTTAGATGTGTGAACATGATTGCACAAGGGTTTGCTAATCATCAATTAGCCTTCTGAGCCAATGAGCAAACACATTGTACCATTAGAACACTGGAGTGATAGTTGCTGGAAATGGGCCTCTATACACCTATGTAGATATTGCACCAAAAACTAGACATTTGCAGTTAGAATAGTCATTTACCACATTAGCAATGTATAGAGTATATTTGTTTAAAGTTAGGACTAGTTTAAAGTTAGCTTCATTTAAAAGTACAGTGCTTTTCCTTCAAAAATAAGGACATTTCAATGTGACCCCAAACTTTTGAACGGTAGTGTATATATATATATACACGATACACCTAAATGTATAAATAAATAACAACGTAACCACCAACAATATGTCACAACAAGTAAAAAAAATGACTGTGTGCTTGGTGCAACATTTAGGGCTCTTTCAGAAATTCTCGCACATGAGAACCAGAATAAGTAAATTGCATGGTGTGGGTCCTCCGGCAAGATAACCATATCATATTTTAATTTGTTTACTGAAAGACAAAGTTACCAGCTCAGTAACTGGGAATCGCATGCTGGTCTGTAGTCATCACCAAGCAGAAAGACACTGATTGACTGGGGCACGTTACTTTTCTTCCCAAGCTTTCATGGTAGCAAGAATCAATTCCTTTCATTCATTTCTCAGCAACCTTTCAACAAAATTATAGAACAGAAGGAAGACATTGTATCTTTGTCTATTAAACGCACCTTCCCGATGACACTAATCAATATCAATCATATACTCAATACTGTATAAAACATTTTATTAAATTGACCAAACAAGGTCTATAACATTTCAGTCAAGATCAAAGCATTCTAAAATCCCTGGTTTATTTTTCTTCAAATTATTTTAAAGTTTTGGACAGGTGTTACCTGGCAAATCTCTCATCCAACATCGGAGAATACCATTGCCTGACTGCCTGCAGTAATGTTATTTCCGGGAAGCATGATTCTGGGTATGATGCTGCAGAGCTAATTTTACATTATACATACTTGTTATACATCAGGCACTTTGAACATTACAGCATACCTCCCAACTTTTTGAGATGGGAATGAGGGACACCTATCAGCAAAAGAATACAGGCATAGGACACACCCCCTGCCACACCCCCTTAAAGTAGAATTGTACAAAAAAACAAGATTGTTTAAACCCACCAGTGCTTTTTTTACCATTACTATTCCTTCATATTGGCTTTTGGAATATACAAATGCTGCAATTTAGAAATCAGATGAAAGGTTTAGCGCTGGAAAACACTTTTTTATAGATAAAAAGTGCATTTTATATACATCTATATAGATCAGACCAAAAGGAGGGACAAATGAGGAGGAATGAGGTCTGCTGTTTTAGCTACAAAAAGCTTTAGCTGGGCTACTATATATATATATATATATATATATATATATATATAAAACACACAAGACTTTACTTTTACTTGCTATGGCAACATAATATTAATAAAACATTATATGGCCAAATGTTTGTGGACACCTGATCATCACATCTATATGCATCTGTTGGGCATCCATCTAATCCTGAGACTATGTGCATTAATATGGTGATGCATCACGCCCCCCACCCTTCCCCGGTTGCAGCTATATGAGCCTCCACTCTGCTGGGAAAGCTTTCTGCAAGAATTTGGAGGGTGTCTATGGGAATCTATGCCCATTTAGCCAAAAGAGCATTTGCAAGCTCAGATACTGATGTAAAACCAGGGTTGTTACTACAGATCATGAGGCCCCATAGCAGAATTTGGATAAGGTCCCCCTGCTGTCATTGCTCCTTATATGGATGTGGTATAAAACCCAAAAGCAAACATTTAATACATTGCAGTTTATGGTTTCTCAGATGTAATGGCTGCATTCGTTTTCTTTTTTAGGCTTTCTTTCCTTTAATTTCCCCTGGTGATCTGGCCAGTAAATTTGTTGTTTTCCAAAAGCACAGCATATCTTGCAGATGTAGCAGTTAGAGGGATGAAACAAACCATTTACTAGTGACAGGGGTGCTTACAATGATCAGGTTTTATATATTTATTTATTTATGTAAAACCTTTATCCCAAAAGGAAAAAAACGGTTTGCTGTAACTGCTTATAAAGTGTGGGCTGGAGTTCATCTGTAATCGGTGTATATAAATCTGCTTGTAAATGTAACACTCCTCCCCCCTCCCCCTTGACTGACAATGCTGCTGTCCAAAGGTGTCTCTGTTGCTCCTTCATCCAGAGTGGGGGCACTCTAATACAAGAGGGGTGTTACTGCCCAGATCATCAAGTGAAAACAAAAGGAAAAAGCATAAAAAAAGAAAGCAGTTACCACATCTGATTACTGGTAAGCTGTAATATATTACATTTTTGGTTTTGGGTTTAATACCAGTCTATGTATGTCCAAATCAAAGGCAGATAGCAGGACAGCTACCAGCATAATCAATCCAATACTATCAACCAGTGCTGAGGACCATATTCAGATATCCAAAGTAGTCACTCACACATATATATACACATTTGTTTTAGATTTCAAATTCAAATCTCATGTGAGAACATTTGCTTATAGTACGTTTTATATTAGAAATGTATAGAAAAGGCATTTCTAAAGGCACAATTACAAAATCTGTGAAAATGTAAATTGATATTATTATTACTTATCAGGCTTTGTTTAAATTACATAGCAATATTTAGAATAGATATTAACCACTTGACCTCTGGAAGGTTTTACCCCCCTGATGACCAGGGCATTTTTAGCTATTCAGCACTGTGCTACTTTAACTGGCACTTGCTCAGTAATGCAACACTGTCTCTCTGTTGGTGGTATTTAATCACCTGGGTTTTTTATTTTTTTGCATGAAAAAATGCCAACTATATTGAAAAAAAACCCACCTTTTTCTTAGTTTTCATTATTTCATTTTTTTTTTGCAAACAAATTATCTTCATAAATTAAGGCCAAAATGTATTCTGCTACATTCCTTTTGTAAAAATAACCCAAATCAGTGTATATTATTTAGTCTGTAGAAAAGTTATAGAGTCTACAAACTATGGCACTTATATTTGAAAATTGATCAATACTGGAGTACTGATCTCATTTCTTGTGGCCCTAAAATGCCAAAATGACCTCCTTATGGAAGGTATACAGTCTAATGTATCTAGAGGTATGTCAAGTTTTTTTGGAAAATGAAGTTATTAAATAAATAAATATACATATATACAGAGTATTTCATATACATATATACATATATACAGAGTATTTCATATACTATATATATTATGAAATATATATATTTCATAATATATATATATATATATATATATATATTATGAAATGAAGATGACCTGAATCAGTAAATATGTAAAAAAAAGAAAAAATATATATTAAAAAATCAAATAAAATATTATTTAATATCTTTTTATATGCTGTCACTAATCAGTACTCCTGATCATCATTAAAAAAGAAAATGTTTTTTATATATAACTTGCTGAAGTTGCACAATTTCAAACTGGCATTTCAGTCCGACTTCAGGGCCGATTTAAAAGACATCTGTGCGGGTTCATGCACAGATGTCTATTGAAATCACCCCAAAAGTCACCAAAAGTAGTGCAGGATCTACTTTTGGGAATCGGTGCGGCTCTGTAAAGTCAGCTTTGCACTGATTCAGACGGTGCTGGCAATAGGCTCCGGTTTGGCATGTGATTTGACATGTCAAATCAGCCGGTGTGAACGAGGGCTTAATGATGTTACATAATTAGGAATGGCCGAGAGCCTAATATTTTCAATAAGGAAGACCCAGTTTGATAGACAATAGAGTTAAGTTGGCTTTACACTGTTCAAATTTCACTTAGTGAGTGGCCATGTTGGCCTCCTGTCCGACAGCCTTCAATTTAAAAATCAAAGGAGTCAGCCTTAAAAATTGTCAGCCAAACAGCAGCTGTATCCAATCAAATGCAACTGCTGTTCGGATATTCTGACAGCTTCTGAGGCCAGCCGAAAGATTTGTCAATCCATACAATACATGGCTAAAGCCCACAGACCGAATGAAAAAAAAAAATCGAACAGTGCATTTTTAACAACATTTGTTAATTTTTGCAATCATTAGTTGGGTCAAATTGATGTTCGTTTTCAACTGCAGTGACGAGAAAGTCGAAGAAGCAGGATGGAAATTCTTTTTTGTATGTATGAATTTCTAACAGTGTATGTGTTTTTTCACTCAGTAAAAAACATTCATTCCAAAATTAAATGTTGAAAGCAAACAAAATCTTTCAAATGACATTCGAATGTTCTAAGAATTTTTGTATGAATTTTCCTAAGAATATTCCTGTGAATATTCGTACACATTTTTGTTCAAAATTCTACTAGTGTATACCGCTACTTAAGAGGATCAGAAAGATACAAGAGCCTGCATATGTAACAAATATGGCTGCCCTTATGTAAAGTTATAATTGCATTTAAAAAATGTTGACACAAATCTGATCTCTTTCACATTCCGTAGTATTAAAATCTATTGAAAAAAAATGAAGAGAAAATAGAAAACACCTTGCAACTTCTTACCTAAGATATGTTCATATTAAATTGCTTTATTACTATATATAATTAAACCCTATAGTCTGTGTTGCCAAAAGCTACCAGATCTCATCTGTTCTGCTAGCGCAGGGCATGGCAGCTGAAATCTGATTGGCTGCAATGAATAACGAAAATATTTTTCTTTACCCACTTTTGCTCAGCTGTGTATTTTTCATGACCTAAATTTTAGAGTTATATACGCATTGGCTGGGCTGGCCAAATGCCAGACTCTGTCCTGTGCGGAAAATAAAAAGTTTACTTTACCATGTAAATCGTTAAAATCAACATAATAATGAGAAGCAGACCACAGAGTGAAATACAAATCATTCTTGTTTTTAGGCGAGCACTGTTTATTCTGCAGAGTTTGCTCAACAGATGTCATTGATGGAAAGTAAGAACATCAGATGTCAGGAGTGCTAGTAAATAGGTTTCGTCCAGAGATCTACTGTGTCTTCTAATCAACATAGCCATCAACACCCCCTCTGGGTAATTCAAATAGAAAGGAAACTTCATATTCACAGAAGGCCTTCATTACACAGACTTTTAAAGGAACCAATTGGTGTGCACTTCTAAAATCTTCTAAAACTTGATTTCAGGGCTGCTGCAGGCCAGTCCATCTTCATTTCCTCCATAAAAGGGAACTTAACTGTATTTGAGCAACGCAAACTGAAACACTATTTAACAATTGTTAACATTGAAAACAAACATGCCCATCCATCTGTGTCCCCATGCTTTATTTTGTTGGTAAATCACTTTCAAATATGTCCCCAGCATATCTAGCCGTGGCCTGCTTGAATAAGGGCCAATGACTTTGGCTTAGGCATGAATGAAAGGGGGCTTGTGACTGGCTAGGTGTTGGCGTTAAACTGTGCAAGTCCCTGCCCCGCTTCTTCTGGATATGACAACAATCCACCTACTGTTGATGGAACCTTCCGCCATATTGTGCCATATTCCTGGCCATAGGTTCCGTGACCTTTCAACATCCTTTGCCTTAGGTTTTAATATTTAAGAATAAGGGAAGGTCCACTCATAAATGCATACAATGCACTTTACTGTAACTTTGCAAAAGTTCTTTGACATCACATTTGACATGTTAGCAGAATTCTTTGGTATGGGAACATCATACACAAGAGTAGACATTCTGTAGCTGTCATTTAAGTGCAGAAAACCACATTTTGTAAGCCTTCCCTTTGCACCTCCTCTCCTATCGACTGCCACAGAGTTGGGACCACTTACCCCTTGTATACTAGGTCCATGGCATTCAGCTTGCTTCACCCAGCAGAACCAAGGTGCCATCATTAATATACCAGTCTTTCCCAATGTCCCTTCTATAGCTCTGCCCAGCTGGTCACACTCCCGGGTGGCACACTCATTCCAAGGCTTCACTACTCAGATCAGAGAACTCT
Organism: Lithobates septentrionalis; assembly: GCA_037952835.1. Classification (NCBI taxonomy): domain Eukaryota; kingdom Metazoa; phylum Chordata; class Amphibia; order Anura; family Ranidae; genus Lithobates; species Lithobates septentrionalis. The sequence continues at coordinate 3,513,097 of JBBDGP010000257.1, forward strand.
GGCCTGGCCTAAAGGGCCTTTTACACCCCACTACAAGTCTGTAGTTGCCCTGTCTCCTCTGACCTTCTTCTATAGGTCGTAGAAGAAGGTCAGAGGAGACAGGGCAACTACAGGCTTACTTTTGTGTTCTGTCCCACCTCACCTGGGACTTCAGCCCTGCAAAAGGCCTTTCGATATGCTCTGCAGGGGACTACATCTTAGCAACTCTGGGGTATGTTGTTCCCATGTCCAGGACTGCTGCGTTCCTCCAACAGCTGTGGGCACTCAATACACCCCTGACATCACTAACAGGAGGGACGACTATAAAAGGGGAGCTAACATCTGCTTTATAACTTTTCCCTTTATCATGCTGTAATGGGAAAAGAGCCATCTAGTGGCAGGCAAGTTAACTGAACCTGCTAATATGCAGGCAGGTGGGTAATCTTAGCTGAAAAAGCCCCTCCTCCCCTCTCTAGTTGACAGAAAAAAAATGCCCATGAAGACTCCTGGGATGTATGACATAGGGTGGCCACGTGTCCCGGATTGCCCGGGATTGTCCCTTATTTGAGATTTTTGTCCCGTGTCCTGGGTTCCTTCATTCCGGGACAATACAGTGTCCCGGAATGAAAAAAAAACACCCCGCCGGCTGGCACCAGTCCGACTCTGTCTAAGAGTCTGCCACCCTTATCATTATACAGTACAGTATACACAAGTAACACACACAGATATGTGCAGCTTAAGTGCTTAACTGGTTGCTAGGCTAGGGCCGCCCGCCCCGCGTCTAGCAACCAGTGACGTCAGCTGGCACCGTCAGTCACGTGGGAGTCAGTGCAGTGGGCACTGGGCACCCGCATGGCGCACTCTAGTCTAGACGCTACACGCACGCTACGGCTGAGCAGCGCGCCTCTGAGAGAGAGAGCAGCCGCCAGCCTGCCAGTGAGTCCACACTTACTAGCCTGCCCTGTGCCCAGCCCCAGTCAGTGGTGGTGCCTGCCAGTGACCAGTCCCGGACCCGGAGCCGCCGAGCCGACTACTCCAGCAGCCGCACATTGCCAGCCAGCAAGCGCAACCCGGGCCGACTCCGAGCTGCCGGACTTTGACTGTCTCCACATTCACTCCACAGTTCAACTTCTCTCCGTCCTGAGAGTGAGTCCTCCTGACTGAGCCGCCTCGTCCGAGTCCTCCCTCTGGCTCCCTCCCACCCATGAGGTCTGCCCATCAGAGTATTCAGGTTAGTGTAACTTCCACTACCTAGTTACAGCAGTGAGCAATGCACACTCCCTCTCAAATCTGCTGCTGTCCCCAGACCCCCACCCCCCTCAGTTCTGCTGCTGTCCCAAGACCCCCACCCCCCTCAGTTCTGCTGCTGTCCCCCACACAGCCACACTCCCTCTCAGTTCTGCTGCTGTCCCCCACCCCCCTCAGATCTGCTGCTGTCTCTCACACTCCCCCTCAGTTCTGCTGCTGCCCCCCCAATCCCCCTCAAATCTGCTGCTGTCCCCCACTCCCTCTCAGTTCTGCTGCTGTCCCCCCCACTCCCCCTCAGTTCTGCTGCTCTCCCCCTCCATCTTTCCTCCATGTCCCCCTCCGTTCTGCTGCTGTCCCCCCTCCATTCTGCTGTCCCCCTCCAGTTTTCCTCCATGTCCCACTCCATTCTGCTGCTGTCCCCCTCCGTCCTGCTGTCCCCCTCCGTTCTTCCTCTGTGTCCCCCTCCGTTCTGCTGCTGTCCCCCTCAGTCCTGCTGTCCCCCTCCGTTCTTCCTCTGTGTCCCCCTCCGTTCTTCCTCTGTGTCCCCCTCCATTCTTCTCTGTGTCCCCCTCCGTTCTACCTCCGTGTCCCCCTCCGTTCTTCCTCCGTGTCCCCCTGCGTTCTGCTGCTGTCCCCCTCCATTCTTCCTCCGTGTCTCCCTCCGTTCTTCCTCCGTGTCCCCCTCCGTTCTTCCTCCGTGTCCCCCTCTGTTCTTCCTCCGTGTCCCCCTCTGTTCTTCCTCCGTGTCCCCCTCTGTTCTTCCTCCGTGTCCCCCTCTGTTCTTCCTCCGTGTCCCCCTCTGTTCTTCCACCGTGTCCCCCTCCGTTCTTCCTCCATGTCCCCCTCTGTTCTGCTTCTGTCCCCCCCCCCGCGGCGTGGGGGGGGTGTCTCTGAATGGCAGTTTGGAAATGTGGTCACCCTAGTATGACATCATTCCATAAATCAAGATGTATCTTTCTCTCCTCCCCCCTCACCCCTGAGAGCCTGTGACAGGTAGCTTCTTAGATGTATTAGCCCATCGCCTCACTAGACAATTATGGTGGCAATCAGAGAGGGGTGGGGACAGGACAGAGGAAGATTTTCACTAAACAGAAGAGGAATCAGCACAAGGGACACATCCTACTAACTGTCCCTTACGCTGTTTTTTTTGTTTGTCATTTTGGTTGTACTTAGGCTTTAAACTGTGTTAAAATGTAATTAGTGGGAATCTTCTCTCAGTGTGACAGCCACCCTATTCTGTGTCAGGAGTACTGTTCTGCTGTCCAAATGAAAGGGGATCCCCATATTTACACTTAGGAGAGCCATTATTCCAGTGCAATCTGCTGGGCTGGGTTGTCCATGCTCTGCTCTTCATCCTTTCCATTGTTAATAAAGGCTTGGCTATGTTTTACAGTTCTCATTATGGCTTACTCAACCATGTCGCAATACTCACCCCCACTCATTTAGTTTTCCATAGACCAAAAGGTGATAACCTAGGAGCCATGAAAAGCAGCTGTCATTTCTGCACCATGCACTGAACTGGCCACCACATGTGAGAACACACAAACAGAATGTATCTCACCATGGGGAGGAGGGGGGTGTGCACTTCGACATCTTCACCTATGTGCAGAGAACCTGGTCCCAGATAACATTTTCTGTACCCGTCTTTTATTGTGCTATGGCATGATCTGGTTCTGTACCTCATGGCACTTCCCCTACTCACTACTGCACGACCTCTACTTGGAGCTCATAGTATTCTCCCCCACTCGCTACTGCATGACCTGTACAGTTACCTCATTGTACCCCCCCTACTCACTACTGAATAGTTTGTTCCTTCCTGTACCTCATGGTATATGAACTATTGCATGGCCTGTGACTGTATCTCATCGTACTCCCTGCTGCAAGGTCTTTTTCTGTACTTCATGGAGCTTCACCCATTAACTACTGCATGGCCTGTACCTGTACCTCATGGCAATCCCCCCCACTGACTATGGCATGGTCTGTTCCTGGACCTCATGGCAATCCACTCACACTTTGTCATACTCTAATCAGTGATGCGTGATCAGCACCTCATAGTACTCTATGCACTCACTACTGCATGGTCTACAGCTCTACCTCATGGTATTCCACCAGGTCTCCACTGTGTTGTCTCTACATCACACTACTCTTCTCACTCACTACTGTGTAGCCTGTACCTGTAACTCATGGAACTCCTCTTACTCACCAAGTATCTCATGGTACTCAACCAACTCATTTACTCCCTTGTTATCTATCGCCTTGACTATTGCAAATTCCTTCTCAGTCTATCATGAATGTTGCTGCCAGGTGCTCATTACCAGGTGCTCAGTGTCTGTCACCCCTCTCAGCCAATCCCCATACTGGCTTCCGATTGCGAATGAAATTCAAAATACTAACAACAACATACAAAGCCATTCACAACTCTGCCCCGAGCTACATCACCAATCTTCTCTCCAAATATCACCCAAACCGTCCTCTCCGCTTCTCTCAAGCTCCCTTGTCTCCTCCTCCCATGCTCATCTCCAGGACTTCTCCAGAGCCTCTCCCATCCTCTGGAACTCTCTACCTCAATCTATCTCCTACTTTGGCTGCCTTTAGGAGATCCTTGAAAACGCATCTCTTCAGGGAAGCCTATCACACTTCCAGCTAATCTTTTATCACTTCCATCAGCTCATCCCCCAACCTTTTGTACCACTTGTCTCACCCTATTTGATTGTAAGCTCTTAGGAGCAGGGCCCTCTCAACCCTCGTTTTATTTTATTGTATTGCAACTGTACTGTCTCCCTTTTTATATTGTAATGCGCTGCATAAACTGTTGGCGCTATATAAATCCTGTATAAAAAAAATAATAATAATAATAATAATAACTTTCCATGGCAAGGTCTCTAGCTGTACGTCATGTTACCTCATCCACATGGTCTGTACCTCATTTTTTTCTATTTCTGTTATAACTGAAGTTGCAAAATATCCATAAATGTAAATCAAAATTTTTTTAACCCCTCTCACCTTACCATAGGAATTGGCCCAGCAATTACCAGAACTCTGAGTTTCTCATCAAAATATGTTTTTCAAAACACCATTCCCTAAAATAGAACCTTTAATTAAATGCATTCCATTGCATTAGCTGAGGCCTAACCAAATATATTTCTTCATTAAGTATTTCTCTTCATGCTAAATTCCCTATTATTTTTTTTTTTATTCAAAACTTCCAAATTTTTGTAATTATATTTTTGGATCACATAAAAATTTATAAAAATAAAAAGCTGGACTTTGTTACAAGTTAAAACAAACACGGCGGTTAAAGCCACATGATCTTACAGGAAGATTGTTGGAGATTAAATATTTGTCTAAAAGGAAGGAATTTTGACACAGAGAAGCACCAGACGGAGATGAAAAAAAAGGTTTATAAAAAAAAAAAGGAAGAGGTATTATCTTCTCTTCGGAATAATGAGCTTCAGATAGGAAAGGAGGAAGTTGGTCATACTGCCCAAGTTACAGAGATCTTGTCGCACCAGTCTGGTGTGATAAACCACGGCAGGGACGAGTTAGCTGTCGCCAGTCTCTAAAACGTGCACTTTTGAACTGTGTAGTTGAGTCTGGCCATAGGAACCCACGGGAAGATGGAATAACTAGGCCTTTGATGTTGCTGGGGTGTAAATAGAAAAGGAGGGGGGGGATAAGCGTTCACAGTACTCCACTGTCTTCTGTACTACATCAGCTTGCAACACTGACCCAGCAAATGAAAAAAAAAAATCAAAAAACCTTGATAGAGACGACACAGGAGTGGATGAGAGACTGGAGAAAATTGGTTAAAATTACAGCATTCAGGTTTTTGTTGACACTATATCAAAGGTGAATTCAACCTTTTTGATATCTGACGTCTGCGCCATGGAAAAAAGGCCCTTTGATACAAAGGCAACATTATGTAGCCAGTCCTCTGTAATAAGGATTATTTTAGAACTCAAAACACTGTGTGGCCTTTGGAAGACCTGCAAGACCAGTAACATTTGTACAACTTTGTTTCATCTCTACAACTAAAGAGAAAATAAGGGAACATTGATGTGTGCTGACGTTATTTATTAAGAAAATATTCCAGGCACTTTGTAGGTAGGCAAGCATGAATGTATACATTTACCTGTATAGATTTCCATAATGAACTAAAAGGGATCCCTAATGGGTTTTCATACTTTTTTACATGTCAAACATATCATCTTAACTCCTTTATAACTAGGGGTTATTAAAGCCTAGATGTCTAGACTACACTTAGCAGTATTAGTAGGATTAACAATAACTGACATATTTGCTTACCTAAACATGGGTTTACATTTTTTTTCTTAAGAATTTATAAGACTTTTGCTTGGTATACCATTTTAATAAATTGAAAGCTCATGTTTTTAATAGAAACTGACAATTGTTTGTTAAAAAAAGGAGTTTTACACTTAATCGCTTGTAAACAATTTTTAACCTTGTGCTACTGTAATTGCACTGTACCAGCTGTAGCCTGTGTTACTGTGTCTGTCACAGGTGCATGCCCCTAGTTCTACGGTGGAATATAGGTTCAATTGGAATTCCAGGATAGCTCTAAATACTCTTAAAACTGTCCCCTCCCCCCTCCTAACATCTATGCTTACTAACAGGGCTTTTTTCTCAGAGAATAGGTACAGGAACTCAACCATGCCCGCCACACACACATACCTGCCAAATGGCATCAAATAGTGCATACAACCCCTCCCTCCACTGCCCTCATCTTCTCCCCCCTCCTTAAAAGCTCCACCATCTGTCATATTTCCTACCTTTGTTGCAATATTAAGCTGAAGCACCTATCCAGCTGTAGTACCTCCCAGCATACTATACTATACTACAGTCACTTGCAAGGGAGATCATGCAGTAGGAGCATCAACAACTGGTCACCATGGAAAAAATGGAGACCACAGAGGGTGCAGCCTACCATGCACCCTCTCCTGCCCATGACTGCACTGAACCCTGGGCACCTGTTCTGTATCGCCCTTGTGCCTGTCTGGCACTCAGAGAGATCTGCGCAGGAGATCTGACCTGTGGGAGCTACTGGGAGATAAGCTATCACTTGTAAACGCAGAAGCTGGACTTCAGTGTTACCAAGTGATAGTGGTGAGCAGAGAGCAGAAGACCTGAGCCAGAGTTGGTGGAACTGAGTTCCCCCTAGTTCCTGCTGAAAAAAAGCCCTGCTTACTAAGCTGTGTAAGAAATATGAATATACTTACCTATTTTCAGCCCGCTCTGCTCCAGTCGCATATCCCATTCCCCTGTTTCAGCCAGGGGGGATGCAGGGAGAGGCAGGAGCACCGACAGTGGATGGGCCATTGAAGCCTATGGCTAAGCCAAGCCATTGTTGGAGCTCTCACTCCTCTCTACTGCAGCCACAGCTGGCTGACACAGAAGATCACGTGACCAGACCAGGGGGATCTGAAAATAGGTAAGTATGCACAATTTGCATAGCGAATGCATTAAGGTAAAAAAAACGTCTACATTTACAACTACTTTAATGTTGATAATTTTATTAGCATTTTGAAAAAATAATTTTTTTATTATTCTGTACAAATGTAGAAATGAACATTCAATGTACAGTACTAGGTTGCTGAATATATACAGTATCTCACAAAAGTGAGTACACCCCTCACATTTTTGTAAATCTTTTACGATATCTTTTCATTCGACATTACTGAAGAAGTGACACTTTGCTACAATGTAAAGTAGTGAGTGCACAGCTTGTATAACAGTGTAAATTTGTTGTCCCCTCAAAAAGACTCAACACACAGCCATAAATGTCTAAACCACAGGCAACAAAAGTGAGTACACCCCTAAGTGAAAATGTCCAAATTGGGCACAATTAGTCATTTTCCCTCCCCGGTGTCATGTGACTCGTTAGTGTTACAATGTCTCATGTGTGAATGGGGAGCAGGTGTGTTAAATTTGGTGTTATTGCTCTCACTCTCTCATACTGGTCACTGGAAGTTCAACATGGCACCTCATGGCAAAGAACTCTCTGAGGATCTGAAAAAAAGAATTGTTGCTCTACATAAAGATGGCCTAGGCTAAAAGGAGATTGCCAAGACCCCGAAACTGAGCTGCAGCACGGTGGCCAAGACCATATAGCGGTTTAACAGTACAGGTTCCACTCAGAACAGGCCTCGCCATGGTCGAAAAAAGAAGTTGAGTGCACATGTTCAGCGTCATATCCAGAGGTTGTCTTTGGGAAATAGATGTATGAGTGCTGCCAGCATTGCTGCAGAGGTTGAAGGGGTGGAGAGTCAGCCTGTCAGTGCTCAGACCATACGCCGCACACTGCATCACATTGGTTTGCATGGCTGTCATCCCAGAAGGAAGCCTCTTTAAAAGATGATGCACAAGAAACAAACAGTTTGCTGAAGACAAGCAGACTAAGGACATGGATTACTGGAACCATGTCCTGTGGTCTGATGAGACCAAGATAAACTCATTTGGTTCAGATGGTGTCAAGAGTGTGTGGCAGAAACCAGGTGAGGAGTACAAAGACAAGTGTGTCTTGCCTACAGTCAAGTATGGTGGGAGTGTTATGGTCTGGGGCTGCATGAGTGGTGTCGGCACTGGGGAGCTATAGTTCATTGAGGGAACCATGAATGCCAACATGTACTGTGACAAACTGAAGCATAGCATCATCCCCTCCCTTCGGAGACTGGGCCGCAGGGCAGTATTCCAAAATGATAACGACCGAAAACACACCTCCAAGATGACCACTGCCTTGCTAAAGAAGCTGAGGGTAAAGGTGATGGACTGGCCAAGCATGTCTCCAGACCTAAACCATATTGAGCATCTGTGGGGCATCCTCAAACAGAAGGTGGAGGAGCGCAAGGTCTCTAACATCCACCAGCTCCATGATGTCGTCATGGAGGAGTGGAAAAGGAGTGGCAGCCTGTGAAGCTCTGGTGAACTCCATGCCCAAGAGGGTTAAGGCAGTGCTGGAAAATAATGATGGCCACACAAAATATTGACACTTTATTCCCAATTTGGACATTTTCACTTAGGGGTGTACTCACTTTTGTTGCCAGCGGTTTAGACATTAATGGCTGTGTTGTGTTATTTTGAGGGGGCAGCAAATTTACACTGTTATACAAGCTGTACACTCACTACTTTACATTGTAGGAAAGTGTCATATATATATATATATATATATATATATATATATATATATATATATATATATATATTTCTTTTGGGAAAGATGCAACCAGTTTTTCACACTAGAATTTGGGGATCCTCTGCCATTCCTCCTTGCAGATCCTCTCCAGTTCTGTCAGGTTGGATGGTAAATGTTGGTGGACAGCCATTTTTAGGTCTTTCCAGAGATGCCCAATTGGGTTTAAGTCAGGGCTCTGGCTGGGCCATTCAAGAACAGTCACGGAGTTGTTGTGAAGCCACTCCTTCATTATTTTAGCTGTGTGCTTAGGGTCATTGTCTTGTTGGAAGGTAAACCTTTGGCCCAGTCTGAGGTCCTGAGCACTCTGGAGAAGGTTTTCGTCCAGGATATCCCTGTACCTGGCCGCATTCATCTTTCCCTCGATTGCAACCAGTCTTCCTGTCCATGCAGCTGCAAAACACCCCCACAGCATGATGCTGCCACCACCATGCTTCACTGTTGGGACTGTGTTGGACAGGTGATGAGCAGTGCCTGGTTTTCTCCACACATACCACTTAGAATTAAGGCCAAAAAGTTCTATCTTGGTCTCATAAGACCAAAGAATCCTTCAGGTGTTTTTTTAGCAAACTCCACGTGGGCTTTCATGTGTCTTGCACTGAGGAGAGGCTTCCGTCAGGCCACTCTGCCATAAAGCCCCGACTGGTGGAGGGCTGCAGTGATGGTTGACTTTCTACAACTTTCTCCTTACTGCATCTCTGGAGCTCAGCCACAGTGATCTTTGGGTTCTTCTTTACCTCTCTCACCAAGGCTCTTCTCCCCCGATAGCTCAGTTTGGGCGGACGGCCAGCTCTAGGAAGGGTACTGGTCGTCCCAAACGTCTTCCATTTAAGGATTATGGAGGCCACTGTGCTCTTAGGAACCTTAAGTGCAGCAGAAATTTTTTTGTAACCTTGGCCAGATCTGTGCCTTGCCACAATTCTGTCTCTGAGCTCTTCAGGCAGTTCCTTTGACTTCATGATTCTCATTTGCTCTGACATGCACTATGAGCTGTAAGGTCTTATATAGACAGGTGTGTGGCTTTCCTAATCAAGTCCAATCAGTATAATCAAACACAGCTGGACTCAAATGAAGGTGTAGAACCATCTCAAGGATGATCAGAAGAAATGGACAGCACCTGAGTTAAATATATGAGTGTCACAGCAAAGGGTCTGAATACTTAGGACCATGTGATATTTCAGGGTTTTTTTTTTAAATAAATCTGCAAAAATGTAAACAATTCTGTGTTTTTCTGTCAATATGGGGTGCTGTGCGTACATTAATGAGGAAAAAAAAACTTAAATTAAATGATTTTATAAGAAAGAGTGAAAAATTTAAGAGGGTCTGAATACTTTCCGTCCCCACTGTATATATATATATATATATATATATATATATATATATATATATATATATATAATATGAAGGATCCAAAGTGATTGTTTTTTTTTATAATAAGAAATAAATATTTTTGGAGATGCCACTTAGTGAGTCTATGCAAATTCTAGCTCTCAGGAAGTCAGTGTTGGTATTTTCTCTTCCAGTGGCACATTACAGAAATATACAGTTCACCTTCCTTAGCCAAGTATCCAGGGGGAGGCTACCAAAGTTATGGGTACTACAGGTTCACCTGCTGGTGGCACGGTGGTTCCCAGAGCTGAAGGGCGCAGTTCCAGTGGCCACCAATGTGTGTCCCCCAGCTGCTAGCAGATCCCAGTAATTAAGCTCCACCTGATGCTGGCTGCTGAGATGATATTTAATACCTCTCTTGATTTGCTTCAGTGTTTCACATGTTAGTCATATACTGTACCTGCTCGCTGATTATCCTGATTCCTGCCTTATCCTGTACCTTGCATCCAGGTCCCTGTATCCTGTTACCCCATCCCTGTTCCCCTTGTTCCCAGTCCCAGTCCTGGTCATGCCCTTTTTATGTCAGCTTCCCTCCATTTGTATATAGTGTAATATAGTTATGGTGTTGGTTTGGTTTTGCTTCATGGTCATGTTTATTTTTCACTTTTACTATACTTATGGTTTGTTGGTGATGGATAGGTTATATGCATTAATAAACTTTATTTTAATCATACTTAGTCTGATTCCAGATTCCCAAGTACAGCTACACTGAACTGGTCCTTCCTGCTGCCACTGGATACCTGCATTCAATATCCCTTACACCTGTCTTCAGATGTGATGACTACATTGGGTTTTCTTTTCAGGCCAAAAACATTTTCTGTAAGTACAGAAAATACCTATTAATCTTACCGGAGTTCCAGTGTAACTGTAGGTAGACGTGCAGCGTGGTGTGTCATAAATAACTCACACAGCCAGTTGCAATAGAAGACTTCTATTGAAGTAAGGCAGCAACAGTTTCCAATAACCTGGTGCGACAACTACCCCTGCTAGTACGGTTCCTAAGAGACGGGGTACATTTCCATACTCTACTCACTTGCATAGAGTGTGCCAAACCCAGGGTCTTAAATAGACTCTGCCACAACTAAGATGGCCACCAGAGTCACATGGGAGGCCAGCATCGAATCAGATCACTGCCCCAATGACTCAGGGAACCATAGAGGAACCCTGTTCCTCATGACTTCCTCCCACCCTGCATTGTCGCTCCAGTTGAGCACCACCTGCAGTGGAGACAGCAGACTGCTCCTGCCAACATTTCTATAACTGTCCGTTGTTTAAACCACAATTCAAACAGTGGTATCGTTTTTCTCCAGCTATCCTCTTTGTGCTTCTAAAAACACCCCCCCCCCCCCCCCCCCCCATGAAATAAAGATAAGGAGAGGTGGAGGTGTTTTGTAAACATTAATACAGTGCAGTAAGTGAGCATTGCCAACCTAAAACAGGAAGTGTTTTACTGGCAGGATCACCAGGTGAAAATAAAAGAAAAAAAATGTTATCTAAGGGCTGGTTAAAAAAAATTTGGTTTTGGGTTTAAATACAATTTAAAACATGGAATACTGTAGGTGCCCGTGAGTTTTTTATAGCTTATAGAAACGTGGCCTGCACATACATGGATCACCTATTTTGAGCATTATGTGGGGGTCCAAACTCTCTCTTTACACCATAATCCTTTACAATGTGTGTCCCTGACCTTCAAAGATAATACTGTGATCCAAATATGTGCCTGCGTGACTTCTCATCAAATGCGAGATACTTTAATTTCAAGGAATTAGCCAAATCTCATAACATCTTAATAGAAATTTATTTTGCTTGCAAAAAGTATGTTGGGTTGATGACATTTCATCACTCTTGATTCACAGCTCTCAATAAAAGCTTTAATGGACTTCATTCTTGTGGTTTAATGTATGTAAACGTTGCCTAATCCCGGGCTCCATTTATTTATTGTGCTGTATTTAAAATCCCACTAAAATATGGATAGGCCTGTTTTATGAAGAAAAGGAGAATAGGAGAAAACAGTGCTAACTGCTAAAGTATTTTAAGAGATCTTAAGGAACTTGCCTAGTTTATAGGAAGTCGAGGTAGATTTTTAACTAGGCAATTATTTGCTAGCACAAGCTTCCTTGGTGGGTGGCCCTAAGCCATTGGGAAGATGGGATTGTCTCATTAGGGCCTCACAAAACCTGTGGGGAATTTCCTGGGGAAATATTTTGTTTGTGAATCATGTTATGGCACATAATATACTGTAAGCTCCTGTATTTAAAAGGAATGCCAACACTAGACTCCACAAAAGTATACTTCATTGTAGACTATAGAAAAAACACTAATTCATGTGGGTATGTGTCCATTACAAAATTAATAATTGCTTGTATTTTATAAAGCAATCTCAAGTTGACTAAGTATTAGCCTCTTGAATTCCCCTGTACAGCAGCAGATGACAAACTCTGGTGTGGTTATTGACGAGCACCCAGTAAAAAAGTTCATATCATTCAGAGGTCTTTTTAAAATGTTTATTAAGTAAATCCAACGCGTTTCAGGGGGAAAGAGCTCCCCTTCCTCAAGCCTGGAGCAGTAGAATAAATTGGAATCACAATGAGATGCAATCGGAGACCTATATTAGGGATTGTCAAATCTTAACAACATTACGAACTGCAGGCATGGGTTTATAGCATCACTCAGACTGGTAGAAGGTGGGGCAGTGCTACAAGCCAATCAGACGCTTCTCAATGCTCATTTGCTAACAAGGAACATGTTCACAGAAGGAGAAGGAAGAGTGACAGACTGATTAGTTGGGAAGGGAGAAGAGATAGTTGTATTATTTAAAGTAATTTAAATTAAGTTATTCAAAGGCAAAACTTTTTTTTTTTAGCTTTGTGTCAGGAAAGACAAAATATACCCAGGCGCATAGTTATCCTATTAGCCAGACCCATTGTCAGGAAAGGCCAAATGTGCATAGGTGCATAGTTATGCGCAGATGGAGAATTCCTGTTAGTCAGATCTGTGCTCGTACGAATTTGCATACATGCATACGTGTGCGCGTCGACGTGCGTGCCCGCCACTAGATTGGCCCCAAGTGAGTTATTTAAACACCTCTGCTGCACTGGGACCTTGCCTTAACGTCTACAGAGTTTTGACACTTGCTACTTGTTCCTGTGCATGATCTCCTGTTCTGCTATCTGGCTGACCATGCTTGAACTCTGCCTGAACTGACCGATGGCTTGCTCTTTGATCACGTCCCTATCTGATCCTTCTGCCTATCTGCTTACTGTTGCCAACTCCAGCCTGAACCTGACAACTCTTCTGCCTGCTGCTCTGTTCCTGATGTGCCTGCTAGTTACTGACCTGGCTTGCCTGACCCTGCTCTGTGTCCAGCCTGTGAAGGCCATCTTTACTCCTGCAGCCTGCCAAGTACCTGCTGTCTGCCACCTGCCAAGTAATTGCTGCCTGTGAACTGCCAGCTGCCAAGTGCCTGCTGACTGTCTTCCAGCCTGCTGTGCCTGCTGTGCCTGCTGCCCTGCATCCCGATCCAGCCTAAATCCAAGTGCACACAGACCTCTCATCTGCAACCACCTTTACCAGAACTGCCAGGCACTCATGCCACTCCAGGCTCTTGTGCCTCCTGTTACCTTATCACGGGTACCGAGCCAGAGGTGTAAGGGATAGTCTTCCTCTCCACGTCAGGCTCCATCATCAGGTACGTGACACTTTGGATAGAGTGGAGAGGGATTAGAACACCTGTCCGTTTAATTGCTGTGTCCTCATTAGTCAGATTCACCCTCTTCATTTCAAGTTTACCATTACCACTGAAAATGAAATAAAATCCCAAATTTTGGGATGTCCCTAAAACAGGAAAAGATGAGAAATGTTCCAATGGGTACAATAGTTCTGGTGGCAACCAGGGATTCCCTCACTTTAGAGGGATTTTCTCTCATTTCCTGTTTTGGCTCTGGGACAGGAAGTGAACGGAAATCTCACCAATGGGACACAGACAGTAAAAAACACTGACGGGATTATAACCCTTCCTTACTCCATTCAGAAGGAAAAATGGGTTTTGCCTTTAGTTCTACATTAACTGTAGTAGAGAAAACAGGCTGTCTGTGCTGTTTGGTAGGTTATATAAACCAGTAGAGCAAATGGACAAAAATACAAGCCATTTGGCAGGTATTACCTCTGTCATACATGTATTGCATCTCTGTATTTAGCTGTTTGACTGGAGTTCAGCTGTAACAACTGGTCCTCAGTGTTAATTTTGACGTCAAATTTCAATTTAGTTTTAGTTGTAGTCTTTTGACTGAAATGCCATTTTAGTTTTAATCGTATTTTAGTCAACAAAAATCTCCAGTACATTTTAGTCGACTAAAATTTACTGGGTTTGGTTAAATTTGAATGCATTATTTAAGCATTTCTTTAGAATTGCCAAACTCATCATATACTCCTGGAGTAAAAATCTAATAAAGATGAAAAATTGGATGATTCGCGCTGTGAAATTAGTGAATGTGTGGTCAAGTTGCCACACCAAAAACTCTAAATATAACCAGTATTACATAAACCATCTGTGCAATAATATGTCACCATTAGTGCAAACAAATGTCAAGTAAAGTGCAAACGTAATGCATATATTGAAAAATTATTGTGAATAATTAAAAAAATAGTCCATAGAAGGAACCCAAAAAATGTGAAAAAGCAATCCCGGGTCTTTCAACCGCATGGAACCTTGGATGTGCAGGACCACCACCAACAGTAAGAGCCTGGCCGCTTACCAGAACCCCATGACCCCCCGTTACAGAGGGTCAAAGGGGGCGCCAGGTGCTGGGATGGAGATGGATGGGTCCACAGGAAGGGCGCTCAGCCCTCAGCATGGAATTGTCATCATAAGAGAAAAGAAAGGGAGGGCTCCCATAGTGTAAAAATCAGATGACAATTTATTAAAGTAAAAAACGTGAACACTCACATGAAAGTAAGAAAATCAGCATCATCAAATGGAAGAATAAACTGTGGCACCGGCCGGATGACCACAGACAACTCGTCCTGTTGGATGTACAGCAACAGTGGGAGGTGGTGCGATGATACCGCTCAGCCCTGGGCAACTTGACCACACATTCACTAATTTCACAGCGCGAATCATCCAATTTTTCTTGTTTATGTCATGTGTTTGTGTCACATTTAAGATATCGCTGCTTTCTCTCACATTTTAGATACCTTTGAAGCGCAGTTATTTTTTTCTTATTTTTTTCTTTTTTCTAAAAATCTAATAACATGTTATTTCTGTTATTAATGGTTGAACATGCACTACAGAAACAGATTTAGCCGTTGTGACATACAACGTCGGTATGAATAAAACCAAGTTTCAAAAAAACAAAAAACTGTAAACTCTATTGGCTGTTAGACATGTGCATTAGTTTTCATCTGAATGCATTTTAGTCCGAATTTCAGGTATTTTCGTTATCGTTTGAGCAAACGATAACGAAAGTGCAGAATCTGAAAAACGAAAGATCCGACATAAACAAATGCTTTATTTTCGTTTTCGTTGAGACGACAGTTCGATATAGATAGGAGATTCGACATGATGCTGACAATAACAATCTGTATCTATCGAACCTGTGGTCGAATGTGCCTAACCTTAGCTCTCCAAGATTCCAAGATTATTCTACATAGAGTGAAAAGATTCGACATAGAGAGAAAAGATTCGACATAGAGAGAAAAGACTTGACATAGAGAGAAAAGATTGCTGCTGGAATTGGGTGGGGGAAGTAAAAATGAAAAATAATGTTGATGATGAATGTTATTGGCCGATTGTAACTAAAGAGGAGGGGCAGTAAAATAGCTAGAACTAAGTACACACATACAGCCAACTTACTTTCACTTACGATTTGCTAGCAGAGAGAGACACACACACTGAATCATTTCGGAGGACAGTCAATCTTAGCTGGTCCGTTTGTCAGAGAACCTGAATTATTTAGCAATTAAGCATAAGCACAGCAGCAGAACAATAGTGAAGCAAGCTACAGTTCAACTTAACGTTTTCACAATAATCTGCTGCTTTTGTGTTAGTGTCGTGAACTTGATAGTGATATTAGTGTTGCTAGTGTTGTGATAGCCTCAGAGGCTGCCCGTGTTGTGGGGGGGGGGGGGGGGTTTATTCAGGGCCGGTACAAGGGGTGGGCGGAAGGGGCGGATGCCCTGGGCGGATCAATTTATTGCAGGAAGGGGGGCGCAGCAGTGGAGTACTAACTAGGGGGGGGGGTGTCAGGCAGCTCCCTCATCCTCCCCTGTATGAAACAGTGAGAGCGGGACAGGCTTGCTTGTGCAGCGGCGATGTGACATGCTGACAGCGCTGGGAGAGCTCAGGCGGACTGTCCCATTGTCACAATGCTGTGTGTCTCACTCTCTGTTAAATTCTAATAGCCCAGTGAGTTCAACTCCCCCCTCCCTCCACAGAGATGGAAGAGGCTCTGCCCCTCCCTCCCCTCTGTTTCTGTGTCCCGTCCATGCTCCGTGCAGCCCGTGTGCTGCCTCTGAAAGGAATGTGGGGGCGGGAACATTTAAACAAGTAGCCGCCGATGGAACTAGTTTTAGCAACCTGGGAACATCCAAGTGAGTTATCAGAGCTGTCACTGTGTCCAGACTCTGCTCTCTCTTTCCCAAATCTTTCACTCCCAATCTTTCCTCTGTTGTCCTCCAGCAGAGTCTTTCATTAACTCTATGCTAATAGTTGGCCCCATCATGTTCCCATCATGTTCCTTTAGCCAGGGTTTTCACTAGTATGATCATAGACATTGCATGTGATTCGCACCGCATTGCTGTACAAATCACATGCAATGTCTGTGCAATGCGAATTCAGCCATACAAACTGTATGGCTGAAATCGCATTTGCACCAAAACTGTGCAGGACCCTTTTTTTGGTCTGCACTGGAATCGGATTGGATGGGTGTTTACACCTATGCAATCCGATTCCTGCACCATTTTACAGTTCTCACTGCAATCTGCAAACTGATCTGGGGGGTGTCATTAATTTTACATTGACACTCATAGAAGTTTGCAAAGGGCAACATGGACGGCCGACAAGCAACATGCAATGCAAGAATCCGCACTGGAATCGGTCGGATTCCTGCATCGCATATATGTGAACCAGGACTAAGGATGATCTCTGGCGTGTTCGCATGCTGCACATGCCGAGCCCGCCAGGAAGTCGGCAATGCTCTAATCACAGGCAGTGAGACATTTCCTGATCTCTGCAGCCGCACATCGGGAAATGTCTCACTGCTTGTGATTAGCGCCGTGCAATGCCGACTTCCTAGCGGGCTCGGCGCGTGCAGCATGCGAACACGCCGGAGATCATCCTTAACCAGGACTCAAGTGGGTTCACACTAAGCCTGGATTCACACCTATGCATTTTTAGTGCTTTTTGCATTTTGCAGATTTGCACTACAGCCCATTAAACATGGTTTCCTATGGAACACTTTCTGTAGAGCAAATCTGCAAAATGCAAAAAGCACTAAAAATGCATAGGTGTGAATCAAGCCTGATACCCTGTGGTTCAGTTGCAGTGCTGGTGTATACACAGTTTTCCTGCATTTACCTTAATTTTCACTACAGTCCCACAGACTTCTATTAGGTTACATATTTTTACAACATTTTCTGAAAGTGCACCAAATGTCCTCTATACTGAATCTTTGGTGTGCTTTCAGAAAACACAGTAAAATTACACAAGCTAATAGAATTCTGTGGAACAGCAGCTAAAAATAGGGATACAATGCAAAAAAAACTGCGTATATGCCAGCACTGCGACAAACTCCAGGACACCAGTGTGAACCCAAAGGCTTCAGGGTGCTGTGTAATGTAAAGGAGTCCAGAGGTGCAGGGTGCTGTGTAATGTAAAGGGGTCCAGAGGTACAGGGTGCTGTGTAATATAAAGGGGTCCAGGAGGTGCAGGGAGTTGTGTAATGTAAAGGAGTCCAGAGGTGCATGGTGCTGTGTAATGTAAAGGGGTCCAGAGGTGCAGGGTGCTGTGTAATGTGAAGAGGCCCAGAGGTGCAGGGTGCTGTGTAATGTGAAGAGGCCCAGAGGTGCATGGTGCTGTGTAATGTAAAGGGGTCCAGAGGTGCAGGGTGCTGTGTAATGTGAAGAGGCGCAGAGGTGCAGGGTGCTGTGTAATGTGAAGAGGCCCAGAGGTGCAGGGTGCTGTGTAATGTAAATGGGCCCAGAGGTGCAGGGTGCTGTGTAATGTAAAGGGGTCCAGAGGTACAGGGTGCTGTGTAATGTAAAGGGGTCCAGAATTGCAGGGTGCTGTGTAATGTGAAGAGGCCCAGAGGTGCAGGGTGCTGTGTAATGTAAATGGGCCCAGAGGTGCAGGGTGCTGTGTAATGTAAAGGGGTCCAGAGGTACAGGGTGCTGTGTAATGTAAAGGGGTCCAGAATTGCAGGGTGCTGTGTAATGTGAAGGGGTCCAAAAATGCAGGGTGCTGTGTAATGTAAAGGGGTCCAGAGGTGCAGGGTGCTGTGTAATGTAAATGGGTCCAGCGGTGCAGGGTGCTGTGTAATGTAAAGGGGTCCAGAGGTGCAGGGTGCTGTGTACTGCAAAGGGGTCCAGAGGTGCAGGGTGCTGTGTAATGTAAAGGGGTCCAGAGGTACAGGGTGCTGTGTAATGTAAAGGGGTCCAGAGGTGCAGGGTGCTGTGTACTGCAAAGGGGTCCAGAGGTGCAGGGTGCTGTGTAATGTAAAGGGGTCCAGAGGTGCAGGGTGCTGTGTAATGTAAAGGGGTCCAGAGGTACAGGGTGCTGTGTAATGTAAAGGGGTCCAGAATTGCAGGGTGCTGTGTAATGTAAAGGGGTCCAGTGGTGCAGGGAGTTGTGTAATGTAAAGTAGTCCAGAGGTGAAGGGTGCTGTGTAATGTAAAGGGGTCCAGAGGTGCGGTGAACTTACAATTTAACCATTTGCCGACCCGTCGCAGTACATATACTGCGACAGGGCTGCAGCTACAGTATTGTATTGTTGTATTGTAATGTTGTATTGTTTTAAGTGTTTTCTGGTTTTGAAAGTCACTGACTCTTTCTTTATACCCGGGGGGGGGGGGGGGGGCGCAGTTTGCCATCTTCGCCCTGGGCACCAGATGGCCTTGTCCCAGCACTGGGTTTATTATCATAAATTCTATATTATAGATTGAGATTCTATATAGATTCTATATACCCTATCTTGTTACCTGTCTGATCAGTGATCACTATCACCAGTCCATTTTCTGTCTGAACTATATACATTCAACATGAACGACGAAGATTCGACAAAGCAGCGAAAAACATACAAAGGTCGAATCTTTGGCTTATGGTGTCCTTTGAAAGTTCTAAGAAGATTCGACGGAGCAGCTAAACTATACGGCGTTGTACAGTTTAGCTGCTCCGTTGAATCTTCTTTGAACATTCGACAGACACCATAAGCCTTCAATGACAGATTCGACCTTAATTAATTTGGATTTTCGGACGAATGCAATTTTTAATGAAAAACAAAATAAATAAAAACAAATTTCTGGAGTAACTAAATAAATGTATTTTTCAGACGAAAGCGAAATTACGAAACAAAATATTTCAGTGTGCACATGTCTATTGGCTGTAATGCCATTGCGCAGATTACCCGAATATATTACCAACATTAAATATCAAGAAAAAAAATAAGAGAAGCTTTTTTCTTTTTTTTTCCTTTTAGCAGCTTAGTAGATGCCCCCTACATATTCTTATGTGGTAGTGCAGTATTCATTTTGATGTCACATTTCAATTTAGTTTTAGTCATAGTCTTTTGACTAAAATGCCATTTTGGTTTTAGTCGTATTTTAGTCATCCCAATTGTTTTAGTTGTATTTTAGTCGACTAAAATAGTTTTCATTTAGTCGAGGATATTAACACTGCTGGTCCTCTGTTGCAGGGGCTCTTTTAGAGAAAAATTCTCTTATTTTCCCAGTCAAATTTTGTTTTAGGCCTCTTTCACACCAGCAGACCGACTGGGTCTGCCTGTCCGTTTTTCAGGTGGACCTGATCGGACCACCCATTGTTCTCTATGGAGCAGCAGATCACCCGCTAGCATTCGATCCAATCTGCTAAAAACAGTCCGTTTCCATCCAACCGCCCCGTAGAGAACAGTGGGCTATGCGGAACGGACACGGACCTGTCATCCGCTTGCTCAGCAAAGGATCAGCGGAGAGATCCCCTACAGAGCAGGTGGATCCCCTTAACGTCTCCGTCTGAAAGGGGCCTTAGGTCTGATGTATGGATCTGTATTACTAAATGTTCTGTTATGCTTAAAAATATTATATATATATATATTTTTTTCTGTCTACACTGTAAATTTTATATTCCCTATTTCAAAGAATGTAAAGGAAATTACCATATAAATTGGTGAAATTTTTCTTCTCCAGCTTACAACAGAAGTATTTAAGAATATTTCATAAACAGCACAAGTCAATGTGGAAGTAAAACCTTACATATACCCAGTGAAGTGACTAAACATTAAACAAATCCTCCTACGTAAGTTGTGCCTGTTTATTGTTGGTCTTCTCTCCTTTACAGCAGTTCAAATTCCAGAATTTATAAAGCTTATCTGAGCTGTCAAAAAAAAAGGGGATGGAGAGCTGAAGTCACGCTCAGCAGAGCTCAGCGAGGAGAGGTCTGAGAGCTGATTGGAGGGAAGGGACACATCCCCCTTTACACAGCACATAGGAACAGAGCTGAGACTGTCAATCAGCTGGAGCTCCAGCTTCATGCTGATAGCAGAGGAACAAAGCATAAGAAGAAATGACACTTAGTGCTCTTAACTGAAACAAGTACACACTACAGAGAGATATGCTTTGTTCATATTTCATGTCTGAGGTTTACAACCACTTTAAAGGCAAACTATAAAGTTTTTGGATTATTCCTTTTTTCACGTTCAATAGATTTTCACATAGTTTCAGAGAGTCACATGTTGATCATATTCACCTTTGATAGGTTTATAATTAAATAAGAGCGTTTGTAGAATAACATATATTCATCTTTACTTCTAATGGTCTCACACTAAATGTTAACTGGTGTAGAGAGGATGCATAGTCTGATGATGATCTCTCTGCAGGTGTAGAGAAAATGGAGAGGAAGGGTGTAGAATAGGTATGAGCCAGCAGTTCATCTTACATTCAACTCGAACATCGGGTGTTCGTTTGTTCTAAAATGAACAGAACATATGGGGCGTTCGTGGGAAATTTGAGCACCGCAGAACGCCCCATAATGCACTGCGAGATCGCAGTGCATTGCTGTATGATGATTGGCCAAAGCATGCACCTGACCTGCATGCTTTGGCCAATCACAGCACTCTCTGCTGAGAGAGCCATAATTGGCCAAAGGCAGGGTGCCTTTGGCCAATCATGGCTCAGGGGGACTAAGTCCACGCCCCACACTATATAAGGCTGCTTACATAGCGGCCGTGTGTAGTGTTGTTGACGTGGACAGAGAGATAGCTTGAGTTAGATTAAGCAGGCAGGTTATTCAGTTAGTAGCAGTGTATTTGATATATACAGTTGTGATCATAAGTTTACATACCCTGGCAGAATTTATGATTTCTTGGCCATTTTTCAGAGAACATGAATGATAACACAAAACCTTTCTTTCACTCATGGTTAGTGTTTGGCTGAAGTCATTTATTATCAATCAACTGTGTTTACTCTTTTTAAATCATAATGACAACAGAAACTACCCAAATGACTCAAAATGCTGACTTTTAATTATTTTTTTTTAAGCGGAACTCCGCTTTAAGGAGCACAATTCAACGATACTATACAACGATAACAAAAAGAGCTGCATGGTTGAGCTGCCAGAAGGAAGCCTCTACTGCGCCAATGCCACAAAAAAGCCAATAAGATGTCAAGGTGTTGTTCGGCATATTGTAACCAGGCTCTTTAGTGGAACTTGTACAGTAAAGGCTTCTTTCTGGCAACTTGACCATGCAGCTCTTTTTTGTTCAAGTATCATCGTATTGTGTTCCTTAAAAACAATCACACCAACTTTTTCCAGAGCATCCTGTATTTCTCCTGAGGTTACCTGTGGGTTTTTCTTTGTATCTCGAACAGTTCCTGTGGCATTTGTGACTGAAATCTTTCGTGATTTACCTGACCTTGGCTTGGTATCAAGAGATCCCCAAATTTTCCACTTCTTATTAAGTGATTGAACAGTACTGATTGGCATATTCAAGGCTTTGGATATCTTTTTATATCCTTTTCTATCTTTGTAAACATTTATTACCTTGTTACGGAGGTCTTCGACTGTTATTTTCTACCTCCACATGGCTCAGTGTCTGGCCTGCCTAGTGCATCCATGTGAGAGCTAACAAACTCATTGACTATTTATACACGGACACTAATTGTGATTTAAAAAGCCACAAATGTGGGAGATTAACCTTTAGTTGCCATTTTAACCTGTGTGTTCCACCTTCTGTGTCTGTACCAAGGCCAAACATTCTAGGGTATGTAAACTTATGAGCACAACTGTATATACAGTCAGTCTAGTATATATACTCTCCATTTAGCATAGACTTTATATTCAGCATTTACTCTATGTTTAGTCAGTGGAGGCAGTGTATTAATATATATATATATATATATTTATGGTTGAAGCCCTATGGCCGATACAGATATGGACAACATAGACTTACCATAAGACTTACAACATGAAATGGACCTGAAGTGTGCCCTGGTCTTATGGACGGTATACCAAAATAAGGGGGCATACCCAAGATTAGAAATTAATATTTTGTGAAGAGAAATGAATTTGAGAAATGCCCTGAAAAGGGGATGGGAGGGTGGGTATCACGCACAGGAAACCAACAAAGACCACAGGCGAGCTGGCTGGTATGGGCTCCTCCCATAAATTCAGGTGACCATACTGACTTTCTTACTTATGGTTGAAGCCCTATGGCCGATACGGATATGGACAACATAGACTTACCATAAGACTTACAAAATGAAATGGACATGAATTGTGCCCTAGTCTGATGGACCGTATACCAAAATAATGGGGCAAAAACATTCAGGTAGGGGTGTAGTTTTTATTAGTTTTAGTTTTATTCATTGAGCAAGTTTGGTGAATTCTTGTGCCATCTTTTCTATATAGGCATACGTACACAGCTCCTGCCCATCTGGGGTTTTTTTTTTACCTGAGGGAATAACGTCCAACCTGGTGCAGGATGGACCTACTGAACTTGAATGACCTAGAGGAGAAATGACAGATGACAACTGGTGAGGGGTTTGACTACCTAACTTGGAAAAGTGATTTAAGTGTCCGATTTACGTAACTTTGTAGTGCGTTTAAGCGACTGTATGGGGAAGTAGCGGTGAGGCGGAGTGTTTTTTTTTCATCGAATGAAACGAGACCAGCACGAAGGACTGGATGTGCAGTGACTGCCAGACCTGAGGAGAAATGACAGGCGATATGCAAACAACACCTGTCAGGCTGAAGTGATGGGCACGAATCAGTGCCTTGTTGGTTCGAGTGGATTCGACTGGAAGCGACAAGTGCATGAAATGAAATGAGTGAAATGTTTATGCCATGATAGAGGCACGAATCGGTGTGCCGCGACTGCGACAACCGACGAGTCGAATTGTGGAGCACAGAATGGAATGAGACCAAGCCAAATGGGGCAGGAATCAATGCATCGCGGATGCCATTGGATTTGAATCGGAGCGCGGTACGTGACAGTGAAATGAATGAAATTATTTGCCATGACAGAGGCACAAATCGGTCGTGCCACGACTGCGACTGACAACGAACCGGATTTTGGAGCATGTACTGAAATGAGGCCAAAAACAACTGGGGCACTCCGGAACGAATCGGTGCATTACGGATGCGAATGGATTCGAATCGGAACGTGATACCTGACAGAGAAATGAGTGAAATGATTTGCCATGACAGAGGCACGAATCGGTATGCCGCGACTGCGACTGACAATGAAGCGGACTTTGGAGCATGTACTGAAACGCGTCGACGCAACATCCTGTCCACGTTTGTCTGATTTGTTACCAGTGACATCACTTCCTGGTGGTGGAACGCACGCCGGAGAGCGGCGAACCGACCAAATATCTGAATGCCTGCTTTGCCTACCGGTCCCGTGAGTAGCGCATTTATGCGCAGGTGACCCTTGGTATTTTAGGGTTTTATGCTATGTGCTTCTCCTTTCTCCTTCGGTGGAACGTGTGTTTTGTGGTTTCTTCCAAGCAATTTTTACATCGCTACATCATTGGCCCTGTTTGATTGAAAGGATGAAAAAGCTGGAAGTTTGCCCATTGGTTTTCCTATGAAGGGGTTTTAACCACTAGCTACGTTTTCTCTCTGTTTTCTATTGCTGACGTTTCATGATTTCATTATCCCATCTGGCATTTCCTGAGGGATCGCTCCATAGTCATTTCTGATTGTGAACTTTCTGTATATTTATTTATTTTTACTTTCTTGTTTGCACTGGTGTTATGTCAAACCGTTATTTTTGATGTATTATAGATGCACTTGCCTAACATGCATACCAATCTACTCATACTGTAGTGAAGGTTTTTCATCTAGATAGTGCATTTTTTCACGCTCCCGTTGCTTGTTTCTGCGATTTTGCAGCTATTATGCATACAAATTGATTTATTACATTTATATGGAAGGTCTTGTAGTTCTGTTAGTACAGTCCAGCGCATTCCCACTAATTGCTGGGTTAGATACGCGGGTTGCATGCCCAGTTCTCTGACACCTTCATATTCACTATAACGTGCCACCTTGACATTTATTATTTGTGTTTTTGATTTGGTATATTTTATCTACATATAGTTGCCAGCGCAGTTCACCTGGTTATATATGTACTGAAATGAGGCTGAGAAAACAACTGGGGCACGCCGGGATGAATTGGTGCATCGCAAGTGCGACTGGATTTGAATCAGAGCACGGTACATGACAGTGAAGTGAGTGAAATGATTGAAATTATTTAGCCATGACAGAGGCGCGACTGACAACGAACCTGTCTGTGGAGCATGGTATAGAGATGAAAAACAAGTGACACACGCCTGAACGAACCGGTGCGATACTGACACTACTGGATACGAATTGGAGTGAGGTACGTAAAATAATGAAATGTTTGGTATAATAGAGGCACGAGTGAGTGGCTAATACTACGGCTAAGTGTGGGGTTTCTTTAACAAATAACTCGTAAGTTCGATATCAAGGTTTGGTGACAAGATATCTAACAAATGCACGAAATTAAAAGGTCAAACGAAACCTTGCCTGCAACAGCCGAGCCAGACACGTTGTACGAAAACTGCGAATGGGAATGAAAGCCTCCAAAAAATTTAAACACGGAGCTCACGGACGCTAATGATTTGAATAGTCGGCCTAGTGACGTAGTATCGTGCACAGGAAACCGACCACAGGCAAGCGGGCTGGTTAAATACCCCCTGGGCTCTTCCCATAAATTCAGGGCACCATACTGGCCTTCATATATATATATATATATATATATATATATATATATATATAAATATATATATAAATATATATATATATATATATATATATATATATATATATATATATATATATATATATATATTCTGTATCCAGTGTAGCCTATATCTACAGTGCATACAGTACAGTGTACTGTTTCTAATACACTTCAGGCGGTGTATTAATATATTAATATATATATACACAGTCTAGTATATATACATATACTCTGCATTCAGTGTAGCCTATATCTACAGTGCATTCAGTAGTGTATAGTTTCTAATTCACTTCAGGCGGTGTGTACACAGTATATAATACAGCGTAGTTTGGTGTTGCAAAACAAAAAATACATCACGTCCGGAAGGTCACCAAGGAGAGGCAGACGCTCACAAGCCATTAAAAGAGGGCAAGCAGCCTCTGTGTCTACAGTCAACAGTGGTGGTCGTGAACATGGTGCATCCTCTGCAGGTCGCCGTGGGGCACGCTAGGCCTTTTTTTTCTGCTACAGATTGTGTTATTGAGCCACAACAGGCAGAAGAGTTGGTGGAGTGGATAACGAACCTCATCCTCATACTCTGTCACCCAAGCTTAGAGTAGTTTGCCTTCCAATGCAGCTGCCAAAGCATCCTATTCCACCGGCTCCTTTTCCACAGTCACTCCTTCCGTCGCCCCAATATCATGCCTGGAGGAGTCCCCAGAATTATTCAACCACAGTGTCGGTTATATGCTGCTGGAGAATGCGCAACGGTTTGAAGGCTCCGATGTTGGTTCACATACTGAGGAAGGGAGTAACGTGAGCCTAGAGAGGGGGTGCCAGAGAAGGACAAGAAACTGGCAGTCATGTTCCCCCAGCTGCAGCATACTGCCAAGTTTGCTCCAGTGACGAGGAGGGAGGTGATGATGAGGTCACTGACTATACTTGGGTGCCTGACAGAAGAGAGGAGGAGGCACAACTCCGACGAGGAAGGATGTCCTCTAGGGGGCAGCTTAAGTGCAGCCACCCTATTGCATCACACTGCAGAGCTCCGCAGGTGCAGGGCACTGCTGACTCCCCGCTGACTTTTAAAAGTTCCTTGGTGTGGGCAGCAGATCGCACCGTTGCTGTTTGCAACTTATGTCTGAAGCGGATCAAGCATGGCCAAAACAGCAGCCACTTGGGCACCACATGCTTGACCAGACATATGACCAGGGCCGTCTTTAAAATTGATTGGACCCTGGGCAAAAAAATTTTTGGGCCCCCCCCTATGCAATTTCACTCTACACCTGCTCTGAGACATACAATAAATAGCAGCTAGACTTAAAATCAGTTTAATGTGAGCTGTATTTTAACCACTTGTCAAAAAATTAAATGTATATATATGACAATAGGCGAAAATAGTGGCTCTGAATCTATGCTGAAGCAGGTGTTTGATCACTCCAAAGTGACATGTAACTAATGCCGCATACACATGGGCGAACATGTTTCAAATCTTTCCGACGGACTCGAGTCCGGTCGAAAAATCCACTCGTCTGTATGCTAGTCCGACAGACGAAAACCCACGCTAGGGCAGCTATTGGCTACCGGCTATCAACTTCCAATAGACCCTCCAGCAGTCAGCAACAATAGACCTCTCCCTCAACAGTAGATCCCACCCAGCAACAATTGATCCCCCCAAGCAAGATAAGACCCCCCCCACCAGCAACAGTCGACTTACCCAGCAACAATAGACCCCCACACAAAAACAGATCCCCACCAGCGACAATAGATACCCCAGCAGCCAGCATCAATAGACCCTTCAGCACCCTCTTGCCAGTACATACATTCAGTCCTGGAGGCGCCGGAACTGCGTTCCCCCACATTCCCGCTGAAAAAAGCCCTGGGTGTCCCAAGTACTTGCAGCCAATCTGCTAGTAGTACACCACCAATTAATTTTAGCAGGCAAATTTCCCTACACTAGCTGCTGAACCGTAAAAATAAATTCGGTCCCAGCCATCCACATGCTCAGGGTCTAAATGCTAGCTTTGCCAAATTGCTAGCACTGCAACTGCTGCCTTTTCAGCTGGTAGACTCTGCCCCCTTTCGTGAATTTGTGGAATGTGCTGTACCTCAGTGGCAGGTTCCAAAACGCCATTTCTACTGGCATGTGGAAGGCAATGTTTTGGCCTTGTTGGACAGGGCGGTCAGCAGTAAGGTTCATATTACCAATGACTCATGGTCCAGCAGGCATGGGCAGGGACGTTACCTTTCCTTTGCGGCGCACTGGGTAACTCTGCTGGCAGCTGAGAAGGATGCAGGACAGGGTTCAGTGTTGATGGAGCTTGTTCCGCCACCATTCCACCAAAATGCTAGTGGTGATTCTGCCACAGCTCTCTCCTCCACCCCCTCCTCTTCTTCTTGGCCTGTGTGCGAAGTGGTTAAAACTACTAGCGGCTATAATGAATTGTCTATGGGAGAAATCAAAAGTGCTAATTTTAAAGGCTTATATGCATGGTATTGTCATAAAAAGTGTTTGGGGACCTGGGTGCTGCCCCAGGGGACATGTATCAATGCAAACATTTTTTTTAAAAACAGACGTTTTTTCGGGAGCAGTGATTTTAATAATGCTTAAAGGGAAACAATAAAAGTGAAATATTCCTTTAAATTTCGTACGTGGGGGGTGTCTATAGTATGCCGGTAAAGTGGTGCATTTTTCCCGTGTTTAGAACAGTCCCTGTACGAAATGATATTTCTAAAGGAAAAAAAGTCATTTAAAACTACTAACGGCTATATGGAAATTGTCGGGTCCTGGCAATACAGATAAAAGTCATTGAAAAAAACCGGCATGGGATCCCCCCAGTCCATTACCAGGCCCTTTGGGTTTGGTATGAATATTAAGGGGAACCCCGAACCAAAATTTTTAAAAAAATTGTGTGGTGGTCCCCCCAAATTCCATACCAGGCCCTTCAGGTCTTGTATGGATATTAAGGGGAACCCTGCGCTAATTTTTGTTAAAAAAAATGGCATGGGGTCTCCCTCAAATTCCATACCAGACCTGAAGAGTCTGGTATGGATTTTAAGGGGAACCCTGCACCAACATTTTTTAAAAAATGGCGTGGGGGTCCCCCCAAAAACCCATACCAGACCCTTATCCGAGCACGCAATCTGGCAGGCCGCAGGAAAAGAGGGGGGATGAGAGAGCACCCCCCCCCCTCCTGAACTGTACCAGGCCACATGCCCTCAACATGGGGAGGGTGCTTTGGGGTAGCCAAACTTTTTTTTTGCATTGATACATGTCCCCTGGGGCAGGACTCGGGTCCCCAAACACTTTTTATGACAATAACTGGCATATAAGCCTTTAAAATGAACACTTGATTTCGCAGAACATCCGAACAACCAAAGTTCGGCCCGAAATGATGCTCGGGCTGAACCGTTTGCCCATCCCTAGTGTTTAGTTGTTCAGGGAGAAAGATTTGACACTGGAATCAGCCATGGGAGATACAAATGCTTATAGATGCCATATGGAATTTAAACTGGAAGCAAAGTCTTCAGAGATGTATGGAACAGCTCTTTGCTGGACAGCCAAGTGAAATAGTCGTGGATGATATCTTGATTTGGGAATCCTCCATTAAAGAACATGACAAACTACTTAAATGCGTACTAGACCATGTCAGAGCCATCAGTATGCAGCTCAACCCTACCAAATGTTGCTTCAGGGTCTCAGAGGTGCCATATGTTGGACACCTTCTCACAGATAAAGGTGTCAAGCCTGACCCAGAAAAAACAAAGCCATCCATCAAATGCCTGTTCCAGAACACAAACATGGATTGCAAAGGTTTATTGGCATGACCAATTATCTCTCGAAGTTCATTCATCACTACAGTGAGATAACATCTCCACTAAATCAGCTTCTGCGCCAAGATGCTAACTGGTGTTGGACTAAAAAACATGCTATTGCTATGGATACATTGAAAGCACAATTAACTAGTCCACCTGATATACAGTGTTTTGATGTGCATAAGTCGGTGGTATTGTCTGCTGATGCTTCCCAGCATGGTCTTGGTGCAGTCTGTCTTCAAGAGGGGAGGCCTGTGGCTTTTGCATCAAGAACCCTCACTGAGACTGAAGCACACTATGTACAAATTGAGAAGGAATTCTTGGGACTAGTATTTGCCTGTGTAAAATGTTATGATTATATCTACGGCCACCCCGTGACTGTGGAGACGGATCATCGGCCGCTCATAACCATACTGAGAAAACCCCTGCACACAGCATCTGCGCGCATCCAGCAAATGATGTTAAAGCTTCAATGCTACCACCTGAATGTAATCTATCATCGAGGCCGTGAACTTTTTGTTGTGGATGCTCTTTCACGTGCACACCTCCCCACTTCTGATAACTCTGGAGCTATTGGGGATTATGATATGTTGGCTCTGGATAGGATGTTGTCATCCAGAAGGATTCAGGAACTAAAGAAAGAAACACAGGCAGATGCCACCTGTCAGCACCTCATGGACATCATTCATATTGGGTGGCCTGGCTCCTTTAAGGAAATTCCACATGATATCCGACCATTCTACTCTATGAGGGATGAATTGACAGTGGATGATGGATTAATCCTGCGTGGTCAGAGATATGTAATCCCTTACTCTCTTCAAAAATACTACTTGACACAGCTCCATCAAGGTCATCCTGGCATTTATTCCACTAAGCGAAGGGCACGTGAAACCATGTTTTGGCACCCACTATATACACCGACATTGAAAGAGAAGTTTCCAGATGTGCCCTATGCATTGCTCTACGGCAGCACCAGATGAGAGAACCTTTACCTCTTCTCCAAATACCTCAAAGATCATGGTCTATCACAGCAGCTGACATATTTGAGTGGTCAAACAAGGATTACCTGGTCTTGGTGGATTCATACTCTGGTTGGTGGGAATTTGATGTCCTCCCAAACATTTCCAGTAACACAGTGATCAGGACATTAAAGCGGATATTCTCCGCACATGGAATTCCCTATCAATTAATGACTGACAATGCAACATTATTTTTTTCAAGTAGAGAATTCAAGAACTTTGCTCACCAATGGGATTTTCAGCATGTCACTAGCAGTCCCAATTACCCCAGAACCAATGGTCTTGCAGAGCATAGTGTAAGATCGGCCAAGCATCTCCTAGAGAAATGTGCACATTATGGTTCTGGCATTTATGCAGCCCTACTCAACCTCCCCAACAGATCTAGGGATGGCATGTCTTCTGTCACAACGTTTACTATCACGACGAACCAAGACTCTGATTCCCATGGTCCCATCCCAGCTCCTGCCAAGAGCTGAGACTAATGTTCAGACTGCTTTATTTACACTCAGGCAAAAATGAAAGATGAGCCATGACAAATCGGCCAGACGCCTTTCCCTTCTGGAGCCTGGGCAGGTGGTAAGGATGGAGACAACCCATGGGTTTGACAAACTGGTCACGGTTCATGGAAAGGCCTGCCAACCAAACAGCTATGCTGTCCATTCTGATGGTAGGACCTATGTTAGGAACCACCATCACCTCCTACAGGTACCTGAATCATACTGTACTGCCGCTGCCCATGTGACTATGATCACTTTAAGACCCCAAGCACAGCCGTCTGCTGCTGTGACTAATGACACTTCCACCAACGGATGTAACACATATACGCTTATTACGATTTTTTTTTTTTTACCAAAAATATGTAGAATATATATCGGCCTAAAATGAGGAAGAAATTAGTTTTTTTATATATTTTTTTGTGGATATTTATTATAGCAAAAAGTTAAAAATCTAGGTTTTTTTCAAAATTGTCGCTCTTTTTTTGTTTATAGCGCAAAAAATAAAAACCACAGAGGTGATCAAATACCAAAAGAAAGCTCTATTTGTGGGAAAAAAAGGACATCAATTTTGTTTGGGTACAGCTTCGCCCGACTGCGTAATTGTCAGTTAAAGCGAGGCAGTGCCGTATTGCAAAAAATGGCCTGGTCATTAAGGGGAATAATCTTCTGGTCCTTAAGTGGTTAAAGTGTGCAAGGTTCAAAAGTTTACTTAGAACCTTGGCTGTTTGGCATTCAGACAAACACCCGAACATTTACCTGTTTGTTGGGAGATGAACATCATGTAAAACAGTGGTGATAGGGGGAGGTATCTAGGCGCCCCTATTGGTAAAATGAGCTTCCAGATTCTGAGAAGGCCCCCACTCGCAGACTCCTACAACCTTTGGGCCAGGGTTGTGGGGAAGAGGCCATTGTCCTTGTCATCTACATTGTGACAAGGTGCTTTGCCAGGGGGATACTCCCTTGCAAGATATCCCCCCATGTTGTTCAGTAGGGGGGCTGCAAGCTTGTCACCCCCCCCTTTTTCTGTGTTGTCACCCCCCCTCTGGCTTTTTAGGGGAAACCCATGCCTGTTTTTATACAGTAATTGATTGGGGTTCCCACTTAAAATACAAACTAGACCTTTGGGCATTTGGGGGGATCTCACAACTTTTTTTTGCGTAAGAGGCCCTTAAAATTTTTAGCAGGGGCTGGCCATTGAAACCAATTTTTATTCTTTGTAAATATCAGTGTTTCTGTGGTAGGCAGTATACATTGCACAGATGCACCACTTCACATGCAGGGTCAGGGCATCCCCCAGGCATGTTATTTTATGGAATTTTGCAATTTTATTGTTTTACTTTAAGAATTATTAAAATTGCTGCTCCCTGTCAAATTAAATGTTTAACTTTTTTTTATTTGCTTTAGTACATGTCCCCCAGGGCAGTGCTCAGCACCCATATCATTTGTTTGACAATCACTAGCATATTGGCCTGAAAAAGGCCATTACTTTTTTTTTTTTATTCAGCTCCCATTGAGTTTAGGCATATAAGCTGAGCCTGCCCCGAATTGAACCTAGGTACGTTCAGCTCATCACTTGTTCTGAGATTTACACAGCTCTGCTAAACAGTACAATCTATCTGGAAGGGGAAGGGACCTGTTTTTTTTTTTCTGCTGCTGTTTAGTAACACATACAGGCCTTGCCCCTCCCCTACCCATTGACTGGACAGTAAAAGAAGAAGCAGCAGACTGATGAGATCAACTGTCACCTTGCTTTCTCTGCCTATTCACATGTTCCTTGCACTGCAACACCACTGATTCTCCTTTTTCTGGTTTTCCCTCTCCCATTCTCATAGTTGCCAACATTGCAAAAAAAGTTTGCGGGACACTTTTTTGGCTGTAGGTGGAGCCGCATAATAATTATATAATAATAGTTTGTAGGCGTGGCATAGCCACAAAAAAGAAAACACTGGCGTGGTTTACGTGAAACCGTTGGGCGTGGCTTAAATGGGCGTGGCTCAAAGGGGGTGTGGTTAGAGTCTGAGATGTATGAGGGATAAAGAGGGAAAGGGGAGAGAGGAATGAAGGGACAGCAGCCCCAGATCCTACACAACAATAGAAATATGTGTATTCTAGAAAGTTTAACAATCAGCAGATAAAGATACTCCAAACACCTAGTGTTAGCGCTTCAATCATCCTGGCACCATGATTGTTATGGTGTCAGGATGATTGAAGTGCATTATTTCTATTATTACATTGTAATATAAAATGAAATCATTCAACTCACCATAATGCCGAATCAGTGGGATCCCTGAGCGTGTCACTAGCCACGTCGCTTGCCCCCAGCAGAGTCCTTCCTTGCATTAGGTGCCCCCAGCAGAGTCTGTCCTTGCATCAGGTGCCCCCACCAGAGTCCGTCCTTGTATCAGCTGCCCCCAGCAAAGTCCGTCCTTGCATCAGGTGCCCCCAGCAGAGTCCCTCCTTGCATCAGGTGCCCCCAGTAGAGTCCATCCTTGCATCAGGTGCCCCCAGCAGAGTCCATCCTTGTATCAGGTGCCCCCATCAGAGTCCCTCCTTGCATCAGGTGCCCCAGCAGAGTCAGTCCTTACACCAGTGTTCCCAGGCTCAGTCCTTACATCAGTGTCCCAGGCAGAGCCATAGTTACCCCCCGTACATAGTTACCCCCTCCCCCTGTACATAGTTTCCCCTCTCCCCCTAGTTACCCCCCGGTGCATAGTTACCCCCCGTACATAGTAACCCCCCCATGCATTGTTACCCCCCCTGTACATAGTATCCCCCCCTGTACATAGTTCCCCTCTGTACATAGTAACCCCTCCTGTAAATAGTTACCCCCCTCCTGTAAATAGTTAACCCCCTCCTGTAAATAGTTAACCCCCCTCCTTTATCCCCCCTCCTGCATATAGTTAACCCTCCTGTATATAGTTAACCCCCTCCTGTATATAGTTAACCCCCCTCCTGTAAATAGTTAACCCCCCCTCCTGTAAATAGTTAACCCCCCTCCTGTATCCCCCCTCCTGTATATAGTTAACCCTCCCCCCTCCTGTATATAGTTAACCCCCTCCTGTATATAGTTAACCCCCCCTTCTGCATATAGTTAACCCCCCCTCCTGTACATAGTTAACCCTCCCCCCTCCTGTACATAGTTAACCCCCCTCCTCCTGTATATAGCTAACCCCCCTCCTCCTGTTTATAGTTAACCCCCCTTCTGTATATAGTTAACCCCTCTCCTGTACATAGTTAACCCTCTCCCCTCCTGTATATAGTTAACCCCCTCCTGTATATAGTTAACCCCCCTTCTGTATATAGTTACTCCCCCTCCTGTACATAGTTAACCCTCCCCCCTCCTGTATATAGTTAATCCCCCTCCTTCTGTATATAGCTAACCCCCCCCTCCTCCTGTATATAGCTTACCCCAACTCCTCCTGTATATAGCTAACCCCCCTCCTCCTGTATATAGTTAACCCCCCTCCTCCTGTATATAGTTAACCCCCCTCCTCCTGTATATAGCTAACCCCCCCTCCTGTATATAGCTAACCCCCCTCCTCCTGTATATAGTTAACCCCCCTCCTCCTGTATATAGTTAACCCCCCTCCTGTACATTAAAGTTAAATTGCTGCACTGAGACAAGAGCAGAAGGAACATGGTATGAGCGGCCGGCGCCGTGTGTTCAGTGGAGAGGGGAGGGGCCGATCCCTGCAGCTAACCCAGTATTGTGAGAGGAGAAGCAGATTCATTGGCTGCACGGATCGAGCCCCCTTCCTCTCTCCACTGAACACAAGGGGGAACGATCTAGTGGCGGCGCCGGCGGCCATTTTGTTGAAGTCAGCTGCTCCAAAAATGCAAGAGCAAACATTCCCGATTTCCCTGGGCAAAATCCCGAATCGGGACAGCCTCCGATCGGGGCGAGGGTTCCAAAATCAGGATTGTCCCAGGAAAATCGGGACTGTTGGCAACTATGTATTCTGAGTGCTCTTGTACAGTGGACTGCAAGTCAAAATCAGGTGCTTACTCATGTGTATTTAAAGTGATATTAAAGTCTTGTTTTTTATTTTTATTTTTTTAAATTAACAAACATGTTATACTTACCTGCTCTGTGTAATGGTTTTGCACAGAGCAGCCCAGATCCTCTTCTCCTCAGGTCCCTCACCGGTACTCCTGGCCCCTCCCTCCTGCAGCTTGCTATAGGACAGTGATGGTGAACCTTGGCACCCCAGATGTTTTGGAACTACATTTCTCATGATGCTCATGCACTCTGCAGTGTAGTTGAGCATCATGGGAAGTTCCAAAACATCTGGGGTGCCAAGGTTCACCATCACTGCTATAGGAGCACCCAAGCCGAACCGCTGCTCCTTGTGTCCACTCAGACACAGAGTCACAGCTCAGTCCTGTCCCCTCTCTCTCCTCATTGGCTCACTGGCTTTGATTGACAGCAGCGGGAGTCAATGGCGCCCCACTGCTGTCTCAGCCAATAACTCTCCTGCAACATTCATGGATCGAGATGGGGCTCAGGTAAGTATAAGGAGGGCTGAGGGGGGCTGCTGGACACAGAAGGTGTTTTATCTTAATGCATAGAATGCATTAAGATGAAAAACCTTCTGACTTTAGAACCACTTTAAAAAAACAACATTTAGGGATATATCAGTTTACATACATTAATCACTTAACCGCTTCAGCCCCGGAAGATTTTACCGCCTTCCTGACCAGAGCACTTTTTGCGATTCGGCACTGCGCCGCTTTAACTGACAATTGCGCGGTCATGCGACATTGTACCCAAACAAAATTGACGCTCTTTTTTTCCCCACAAATAGAGCTTTCTTTTGGTGGTATTTGATCACCTCTGTGGCTTTTATTTTTTTGCGCTATAAACAAAAAAAAGAGCGTCAATTTTGAAAAAAAGCGCAATATTTTTTACTTTTTGCTATAACAAATATCCCTCAAAATATATAAAAAAACATTTTTTTTCCTCAGTTTAGGCCGATATGTATTCTTCTACATATTTTTGGTAAAAAAACAAAATCACAAAAAGTGTATATTGATTGGTTTGTGCAAAAGTTATAGCGTCTACAAAATAGGGGATAGTTTTATGCCATTTTTATTATTCTTTTTTTTTTTTTTACTAGGAGCGGCGGCGATCTGCGATTTTTATCGGGACTGCGACATTATGGCGGACACAACGGACAATTTTGACGCATTTTTGGGACCATTGGCATTTTTACAGCGATCAGTGCTATAAAAATGCATTAATTACTGTAAAAATGTCACTGGCATGGAAGGGGTTAACACTAGGGGGCGATCAAGGGGTTAATGTGTTCCCTAGTGTGTGTTCTAACTGAAGGGGGAGGGGACTGTGTAGGGGAAGAGATAGATCGCTGTTCATACTTTATATGAACAGACAATCTGTCACTTCTCCCCTCAGAGAACCGGAAACTGTGTGTTTACACACACAGATGCCGGTTCTCCGTGTGCCCTGAACGATCGCGATCACCGCCGGGCACTGGCATCGGCTCCGCGCGCGCCCCTAGTGGCCACAGGGCGAAGTGACGTTACATAACGTTGTTTCCCCCAGACGAGCCATTCTGTCGCAGTACAACTGCGGCGGCTGGTCGGCAAGTGGTTAAGGACCGCCCCACGAACATTTACTGCAGTAGGGAGGCCATTAAGCACAAAATCATGTACTTGTGCGTGATTTCTGTTGTTGGCCCTGGGACGAGAGCGCGTGCTGCCGGAGCCATGCTCCCGCTGTTATTGGACGAAGCGGGAGCCAATCAGCGGGTCCGGCGGCGGCGGCTGCTGGGACCCGCCACGCGTTCGTGGGAGAGACAGAACGGCGGTCTGCCTATGTATGCCTTGTGTTTTTGCTAATCAGGAACACAGATGTCTCTCTTCCTCCAGTCAGTCCATCCCCCATACAATAAGAAAGCACACACAGGGAACACAGTTAACCCTTTGATTGCCCCTGATCTTAACCCCTTCCCTGCCAGTGTCATTTATACAGTGACAGTGCATTTTTTTTAGCACTAATCACTGTATTGGTGTCACTGGTCCCCAAAAAGTGTCACTTGGTGTCAGATTTGTCCGCCGCAATGTCGCAGTCCTGCTAAAAATTGCTGATCGCCACCATTACTAGTAAAAAAAAAAAAAAATCCATAAATCTATCCCATAGTTTGTAGATGCATAACTTTTGCGCAAACCAATCAATAGACGCTTTTTGGGATTTTTTTTTAACAAAAATATATAGCAGAATGCAAATTGGCCTAAATTGATGCAGAAGTTTGATTTTTTACACTTTTTTATTGGATATGTTTTATAGTAGAAAGTAAAAAAAAATATTTTTTTTCAAAATTGTCGGTCTTTTTTTATTTATAACGCAAAAAATAAAAACTGCAGAGGTGATCAAATACCACAAAAGAAAGCTCTATTTGTGGGGAAAAAAGGAAATCAATTTTATTTGGGTACAGCATTGCGCGTCCGTGCAATTGTCAGTTAAAGCAACGCAGTGCCATATCGCAAAAAAAATGGCCTGGTCAGGAAGGGGGTAAAACCTTCAGGAGCTGAAGTGGTTAAATTGTGTCTTTTATATATGCCTGGAGTTCATCTTTCTGTACAGATTTGCATTAATCATATGTCAGATTCCAGTGAATTATTGTATTTAAATTAGTCCTATGTAGGTTAATGTACTCCATTGAGAATGTCTATTAATTGTACATATCACTCTCTAAAGCATTCCAGTGAAAGAACCCATCAAAATAAATTTCAACCGACAGTCCACTGTTTCCTTTTTATTACATAGAAATCCTTGTGAATGTCTCCCAAGATTGATGTGATATGACTGTACAACTGAGACATTTGTTGTGGTTTTGTGGGATGTACGTTGGAGACAAAAAAAGCAATAAAGCTTATTTCCCCTCAGTCTGTGGGAACTGAACACAAAAGACTTTCAGCAAATACAATTCTATTCGTTACTTTATAAAGAATACGTAACAACTATGTATGTATGCATTGTTTGTCATTGAGTCATTGGATAAACCGTTGAAAATAATAAACGAAATTTACATTAAATTATAACTTGACCAAAATTTACCAAGGCTGATTGATGAAAACCAGGGCAAGCTACTACTTTTTGAAATCGGTGCAGTGCTGCAGATGTGGCATCGCACAGATTAGGACGGTGCCATTGACGGCAATTGCTGACGATTTGACATGCGATTTGACATGTCAAAACGCTCCAGTGTGAACCAGGGCTAAATGTAGCTTATTCTTTTTGATAGATTACATCCCATACATAACCAGGCACATTAGCCACTACACAGAGAGAATAAATGATAAAATCCTCTCTTCTTTCAGACACTTTAATAAAAAAAAAGTCCATATTTATTTGAACGTATTCAACAAGGCATTGGGAACACAATTGTGAAGAGCAAAATACAGTATTTCAACCAATCAGATTGCCATTTAATAGGAATGTATAGGGGATTTGTACAACTTTTCTTTATTTAATATGGTAAAACAAATAAATAAAAAAATTTCAAAAACATTTTAGTTTTCTTTTAGGCAGATATACTGTATATCACATATTGCACATGCATTGCATCTTGCATTACTGGTTTGTATTTTTTAAGCTTTTTCAGCTACTTTTTATGCTTTGGAGAAAAAAAAGTCTGTAATTACAGAGCTCAATAGCTCAAACTGAAAATTACACACACGTGAATTAGTCAGAGTAACTACACCCTCTCAACCCCCCTCTAAATTAATTCTTCATGTAGTGCTAGTGTGACCAGATATGTGGAAACTACACAGAGAGAAGCAGACTCAAGCCTAAATAAATTAATACAATTTATTATAAACAAAAGAACACAAGTGGCATAAGGCATGATCACAGCAATCTGGACATAACCCAGTGAACATAGGAAACTAACCTAACTAATTATGTACAAAGAGAGGGGAAAGGGAATTTGGGTATTCAGCTAGAGCAGGATAAAATAATAGAGTGCAAGAAAGGGGCGCAAAAATGGGGGCAAGACAATGTAGCAGTTTCATGGAGTAACAGATTCTGAGTATACAGATACATAGGTAATATGTGTAACTCCTGAGGTGTGTTTAATACCCTCCCAGCAGCCAGCATCAAGTGGTGACCAATTGTTGGGACCTGCTGACTGCTGGGATACCCCCCTCTGGTAGAGCCTAGAACCACACTATTGGTGCCACTGTGAGACCAGAGTGGCACCAGCAGGTGTTCTAGTTCCTGACAGTGCCCCCATCCCCCCATTATGAAGCAGCCTCAGGTTGCTCCAATAAGCTTTGGCCTAACTAGTCCATGTTGCTACCTGGAACCCCTGTACACCGATAGTTGCAAAACAGACAGTCTGTAGGAAGTTACTCTCATAAAACAAATCAGTGGTCTATGTCAATATTGCATCATTTTTCTTCTTCATCCTTATTTCCATGTAGAATATGTATTTCTGTAGGACAGGATATTGCTGGGAAACCTTGGCTTCAAACCTGTCTGCTGAGATGGCTTCAGTATCATGGAAGTTGCCCAGCTGCCAGAGTCCAGTAACAGGCTAGGTTTCCTATCACCGGGGTCCAGTAGACTGGGTGCCCCACCTCCATTGTCGAGTAGAAGGCTAATTACCTTACCAATGGAGTTTGATAACAGGCTAAATCTCCTACCCCTGGGAGTTAGCACAGGCTGAGTGCCCTGCTGCCTGGATTCCCTGAGACACACAGAACCCAATTCCACACGTGCTTCAAGGCAGCAGATATCTCAAAGCTGGGGTACTATTAGTCATTAGAAGATTCATCACTTGGTGTCTTTCTACAAAACAGGAACCTTGACTTTATAGTGTTTCAACATACATGGGCGCTCCTAATCTGGATAGACTGTATGACCTTGTCTTTAGGACCCGCTGTGAACAGTGACATCCCATAATGCACCTGGAGTCACAGTGATTACATCTGGAAAAGTTCAAATGGAACTATGCCATTCCCTATTCCCAATTATATATCCTATGCAAGGCTCAAGTCCTGCGGGAAAGCAGGGGAACAATGTTCCTGTACTTTTTCCACAGCAGAAACGTTGTTCCCATTAGCAGCCGCATCATGCAGGACTGTCGTCAAGCATGGGAGCTGAGGCAGGCAGTGTGGGTGTGTGGGAAGGAGAGGGCGTCCGTGCCAGTGGGGGGGCGGTCAGCCCTGGGTGCCACACATGGGGGGTTTTATACCGGGGCGCCCATCCTCCCCTTTCTCGGTCCACCTCCTCCTCCAGTGGCGCTGTAACAAAGTCCCGGCTCTAGTGATAGGCGGGACACTGATCCCAATTGCAGATTGAATCAGTGTGACTTAAATGATAGGAGCCAGGACTTTGTTACAGCACCGCTGGAGGAGGAGGAGGACCGGGGGTGGGGAAGACGGGCGCGCTGGGATGTTCAAATCCCAGATTCAGACATAGGTCAGGCTATATTGCTGAACACAGATCAGGCTGCATTGCTGGGCACTCATCAGGCTGCATTGCTGGGCACTCATCAGGCTGCATTGCTGGGCACTCATCAGGCTGCATTGCTGGGCACTCATCAGGCTGCATTGCTGGCCACTTATCAGGCTGCATTGCTGGGCACTCATCAGGCTGCATTGCTGGGCACTTATCAGGCTGCATTGCTGGGCACTCATCAGGCTGCATTGCTGGGCACTGGTAAGGCTGCATTGCTGGGCACTGGAGAGGCTGCATTTAATGGGCACTGGTAAGGCTGCATTGCTGGGCACTGGTCAGGCTGCATTGCTGGGCACTGATCAGGCTGCATTTGATGGGCACTGGCAAGGCTGCATTGATGGGCACTGATCAGGCTGTATTTGATGGGCACTGATCAGGCTGTATTTGATGGGCAATGATCAGGCTGCAATGATGGGCACTGGTAAGGCTGCATTTGATGGGCACTGATCCGGCTGCATTGATGGGCATTGATCAGGCTGCATTGATGGGCACTGATCAGGCTGCATTGATAGGCACTGATCAGGCTGCATTTGATGGGCACTGCAGAGTGAGCAGCCCGGGGCCTGGGCCCCACTTTGCACAATCCATACAGGCAGCCTGAGGAGAGGGGCACTCCTGGCCTCACTCCTCTGCACAGACCAACACATGCGCAGGGATGCCTTGGGGCAGGAAGGGCCCCACATATCGGAGCCTGCATAGAAACATAGTGCAGAAGGGGGCCCCAGTCATTGCAACTTGTTTTAGAAAATTCCCTGAGGGGGAACCATTATCACACAGCGCGGTGTTTTTTTTGTTAGTATAGCAATTAAATTATTGTTAAATATATTTGTTGTTACATCTGTGCTATATTTATTTGTTAATGTATGTGAATTTTAGATGTGTCCTCGTAAACTGGCACTTTACATTAAATGTTGCACTTTGTTAAAAAGGAGTACATAATATAATTATACATACACATACACACACTTTTTTATTTTTTGAGGTGGGGGGTGGGAAATCTTGGGTAAGTTCTCACACCTTTTTTTCCCAGGACTTGACCCCTGATCCTATGGATGAATTACACACTATGAAATTGTGCTGGTGTTAGTCTGTGCTGAGATGGGTCCCACACAGTGAATATATGAAAACACTGGATGTTGATGTACATGAATATTATGTAAATGCTATTGTTTTCTCTATGAGTGCTGTATTGTCTTCATGAGCCCTGATGAAGCAAAGTCTGGTAAAATCTCGTCAGCACATGAAGACTTATCCTATCAGCAGGGGAGTTGCTAGGTCTGCAAAAGATCTGGGGCTAGAGCCCATAGCAGCGGTCACCAACCTTTTTGCATGCCCGCGGGGGGGGGGGGGGGGGGGGACCAGTGGTAAGCAATTTTTCATGGGCGATGGCTGGTGTTGGCACTTCAATCATCATGGCATAATGGTTGATATGGCGTCAGGGTGATTGAAGTGCATTATTTCTATTGTTACATTCTAATATATAATGAAGTAGTTCAACTCACCATACTGCAGAATCAGTGGGAGCCCTGGGCGTGTCACTTGCCACATCTTCTGCCACCAGATGCAGCGTCTTACTTGCCACCGTCACCTGCCACTAGATGTGGATTGTCACTTGACATGTCGCCTGCCACCAGAGGTGGATTGTCACTTGCCACGTCTCCTGCCTCCATTTGCAGATTGTCACTTGCCACATCTCTTGCCACCATTTGCAGATTGTCACTTACTTTAGTGAGAGCAGGAGAGCGGTGATGTGGGGCTGGCAGTGAGAGATGATGTCATCTCGCTGCTCCCCGCCGCACCTCTGACATTGAAGCAAGGGGGTCTGGCTGCAAAGTGGAGCTCCACGATGACCGTGCTGTGAGGGCGGAAGAGCGCCGATTTGTGGCGGACAGTGAGAGATTATGTCATCTCTCTGCTGCTCGCCGCACCTCGCTCAAAAATTGAAGAGGCCCGGATGTGAAGAGCTCACTTCTTTCCTCTCCTCCGTTTCTCTCATGCAGCCAGCCCGCCTGCCGCAGCAGCCGCAACCCGCTAGTTAGGCAGGGACCCTGCGGAAAGAGACTCGGGGCTATGGGCCCCAGATTCGGGGCTATAGCCCCAATAGCCACCCCCTAGCAACGCCCCTGCCTATCAGCATTCTCTTTTGGTGTATGAATGTACACAGTGAACTCTATCAGCACTACTATTGTTTTTAACTACCGTATTTATCGGCGTATAACACGCGCCGGCGTATAACACGCACCCCAAGTTTAGGAGAGAATTTTAAGGAAAAAAACTTTTAGGAGGGAAGTTTAAGGAAAAGAAACTTACATTAAAATGCCCATCAATGCAGCCTCATCAGTGTTCATCTGCAGCCTTGTTAGTGTCATTGCAGCCTTTTCAGTGTCAGTGCAGCCTTGTCAGTGCAGCTTTGCCCCAGTGCAGCCTTGTCAATGCAGCCTTGTCCCCAGTGCAGCCTTGTCAGTGCAGCCTTGTCCCCAGTGCAGCCTTGTCAGTGCAGCCTTGTCCCCAGTGCAGCCTTATTAATGCAGCCTTGTCCCTGCAGCCTTGTCCCCAGTGCAGCCTTATCAATGCAGCCTTGTCCCTGCAGCCTTGTCCCCAGTGCAGCCTAGTGTCCATGCCTCCTGCATCCTGCCGCCGCCGCCGCCGCCATACACATAGTAGTAGTTTTAAATATGGCGCCGCGGAGTTCGGAGAGACTCGGCGCCGGCGGAAGTGAACGAACGCCGCCGAGATACACATAGCCGAGGGTTCTCGGC
The DNA here is from genome assembly GCA_037952835.1 of Lithobates septentrionalis. Lineage (NCBI taxonomy): Eukaryota > Metazoa > Chordata > Amphibia > Anura > Ranidae > Lithobates > Lithobates septentrionalis. Next base: position 3,555,947 of record JBBDGP010000257.1, read on the forward strand.
TCTTTCCGGCGCCGCTCACAGTCCCGCCCAGTCCCGCCCTATGATGGACATAACACAGGTCCAATGGCGGGACTGGGCGTGACAGTGAGCGGCGCCGGAAAGAGCCGAATACACCCGACTAGGTGTATCTCGGCTCTGTGATTTCGGCGGCGCTCGTTCAGCACCGCCGAGTCCTTCCGAAGTCCGCGGCGCCATATTTGAAACTACTCGCTATGTAAATGTCGGCGGCGATCGCCGACATTCACATAGCAATAGCGGGGATCGGCGTATAACACGCACCCACGACTTTCCCCTGATTTTAAGGGGAAAAAAGTGCGTGTTATACGCCGATAAATACGGTAGTTAAATGCATACATATAGCGTGAATAATTTTTATAATTTGTTATCCAATAAATTTTATAATTTTTATAATACAAACTGCTTACTCCTTGTCTGGCCTGTACCGTCCAATATCATTTTTTTCCTTTCTAATAGACATGAATGGGACTTCCTGCATGGAAATGCATGCAACACCTGTGCTTCCCTGTGTGGGTAAACATGGCTCTCGCATTGCTGTATACTGTAGTACACACATTTGAACGAGACCTACCCCTTCTCACACTGTGACAAACAGGCCCAGACTGGGACAAAAAATAGGCCCGGGCATTTTGGATTGAGCAGCCCATGACATGTTAACCGGCCCCTTCCCCACTCTCCACCCTGACAGATCCCCTGAGAGAGGGGTGGGGGGAACCCAGCAGAGGTGTGGGAAAGAGCATGGGGGGTTGGAGAGCACAGGGAAGAACCTTAAGAACATGGGGTGGGGCGAGAGCACAAGGGAGAGGCAGAGAACACAGGGAGGAAGAGGAGAGCACAGGGCGGCAGCGGGGAGCATGGGGGAAGGTGGAGAGCACAGGGGGGGGGCAGTGAAGAGCATGTGGGGAGGTAGAGAGCACAGGGCGGGCAGCGGAGAGCATGGGGGGAGGTGGAGAGCACAGGGAAGGTGGAGAGCACGGGGGAGGCAGAGAGCACAGGGGTGGCAGAGAACACGGGGGTGGCAGAGAGCACGGGGGGTGGCAGAGAGCACGGGGTGGCAGAGAGCACGGGGGGAGGCGGAGAGCACGGGGGGTGTTGGAGAGTATGGGGGGAGGTGGAGAGTATGGGGGGGGCAGAAGCATGGGGGAGAGGTGGAGAGTATGGGGGGGAAGTGGAGAGCATGAGGGGGAGGTGGAGAGTATGGGGGGGTGGCAGGGAGCATGGGGGGAGGTGAAGAGCATGGGGGGTGGCAGAGAGCATGGGGGGTGGCAGAGAACATGGGGGGTGGAGAACATGGGGAGAGGTGAAGAGTATGGGGGGGTGGCAGAGAGCATGGGGGAGGTGGAGAGTATGGAGGGTGTCAGAGAGCATGGGAGTGAGGTGGAGAGTATGGGGGGTGGCAGAGAGTATGGGGGGAGGTGGAGAGTATGGGGGGTGGTAGAGAGCATGGGGGGGAGGTGGAGAGTATGGGGGGTAGGTGGAGAGTATGGGGGGAAAGTGGAGAGTATGGGCAGATGGCAGAGAGTACGGGAGGAGGTGAAGAGTATGGGGGGAGGTGGAGAGTATGGGGGAATGGCAGAGAGCACAGGGGAGGTGGAGAGCCCAGGGGGGAGCAGCAGAGAGAAGCAGGAATGGAGGAGCAGTGGGGCTTCAAGGTGTCTGCTCTAGCTCCTCCCCCCTGGCACCGACGGCTGACCTATACGGGTGGCCGCGTGGCCGTGGAGAGGCCGAAGGTGTCTCATCTAGCTCCTCCCCCCGGCGCCGATGGCTGAGCTTAACTGGCAGCCGTGCGGCCGTGGAGAGGCTGGATGAGCGGCGCAAGCTCAAGCCTTGGGCCCCGCAAGGACTTGCTGCGAGTCCTGGTGCTCGGTGGCCAATGGCCAATCTGGGCCTGGTGACAAAGCACCCTACTGTCACACCAGTCATTCCTATAGCTATAAAGTATGTAATCCTTTAATAATGCGCAGCAATAATAACAAACGTTCCATAGGAATAAGGGCTTGTGTATATGGCACAGTGCTCCATTGTCAGGGCTGGGCTCAGTCCTTCCTTCTCTAAGCTGGCCACTCAGCTGTCGGCTAATTGCCAGCCCCCATCTCTCTCCACAATTACTCAGCTGTTGATCATATCCTGCTCGTCAGTCCAGAGGAGCTCTGTCTTCGCCTTGGTCAACATCACAAGAAACATCTTCTGTGTTCCTGTTTAAAGACTGGCTTTGCTGACATCCCTTCTGGCTCCAGATCCTGCTTGCTATTCCATTACATTGATCCCTGACTTCTGGCTTGGCTGACTATCCGTTCTGGTTACTGAACTTTGGCTATGTTTTGACTACGTTTGTTCTTTTACTTTCATTATTAAACAAGTGTGATTTAACTGTACTTCTGTCTCGGTCTGTTTTCATGGTTTCTGACATCCATACAGTGTGGAGAGTCAAGTATTTAACTTTTTGTACCAACTGCATGCAGGCAGCTCATATAAGTTATGCAACAGCTGTGCATACTCTCCCCCTTAGCTACGACAGGTAGGCAGGGATAGGGGCACAGAGCATGTGCATCTGGAGCCATGCACCTATCCCTGCATACCGCCGCCTGCATGCAGTTCAGTAATGCCCTGTACACACGAGCGGAGTTTTCGACCGGACTGGTCCGACGGACCGAATCCGGCGGACAATCTGACCGTGTGTGGGCTTCATCGGACCTTCAGCAGACTGTTTCTGTCGAAAATCTGACGGACTTTAGATTTGGAACATGTTTTAAATCTTTACGTCGGAACTCCGTCGGACCCAGTTCCTATCAAAAAATCCGCTCGTCTGTATGCTAGTCCGACGGACGAAAACCGACACTAGGGCAACTATTGGCTACTGGCTATGAACTTCCTTATTTTAGTCCGGTCGTACGAATTCGACGGTCTTTGGTGTGATCGTGTGTAGGCAAGTCCGTTCGTTCGAAAGTCCGTCAAAAGTCAGTCGGAAAGACTGTCAGACCTTTGTTGCTGAAAAGTCCGCCCGTGTGTACAGGGCATAAGAGCACAAAAGGATAAACAAATGGCTCTTCATCCTGTACGGGCTCTATGCCCTTGTGGATGAGCCCTACATGTTTCTTGCAGCAATGTTCTAGTTAGAATATGTAGTGTAATTGAAGAGTGTTTTTTCCTTCTTTATGTACTCCATCCTTCGTAAAATAATTTTGTACCCTATGAAGTAATATAATGCCTAATCTGCTTGAAGCAAATAACTTTCACTGGTACTATATACAAAGTGATTTTAATAACACAGAGAACAAGCTAGCACAGTAATAAAAAGTAGAAAAAAAGTTCAAATATCGACCTTATCTGATCTGCACTCCTCGTCCATCACAAGCCTTAAACATTTATTATATCCTGAAAAACGATACGCCTCTCAGCCTAAAGAATCTAACATAAATAGATATGTTGAACAAAGCTAAATTCTACAGCATAGTGTTTCTGTTGGCACGAGGTAACAGCATGTGGTATTCTTCAGATAAAGTCCAGATTGCTTTAAATCCGAAGTACAATTTATGCGGCCAAAAAGATTTTTATCACCGGCTGAGTGATGTTTTGACTCGGGAGGGCATTGGTTTTCTAATTGCAAGGCAAGTCTCGGAATAAATGTGTCCTCTCTGTTCTTTGTTTCCATACATGCTTATAACTGGTATGTATACACCATGGGAGAAAATCCGATTGTATGAGCTGTCTGAAATACACAGGCGATGTCAGTCGCATGAATCCCACACTTGTATTCCACCAACTATTACTTCAATCAATCCCTGAAAGCTGAGAAGCGATTTTCAGGTGTTTTTATTTGATTGTCTTTGAAAGCAATTACAGTGCAAACTTGGTTTACGAGTAACGCGGTTAACGAGCATTTCGAAAGACAAGCAACTTTTTTTTTTTTTTAATTCTGACTCGGTTTGCGAGTGTTGTCTCGCAAAACGAGCAGAATTCAAGCTAATAGGTGGTGCAGTAGTACCGCATTTGGCCAGCGATGCGGGGGCACTGGGGACACTCGGAATGGTTCGGAGCCGTTCGGAACTGTTTAGAAATACTCGGAATGACTCGAAAATACTTAGAAATTCTCAGTTCCCAAGTGTTTTGAGTGTTTCCGAGGCGTTCCGACCTGTCCCCGAGTATTTCCGAGGCTCTCTAGTGCCCCCCCCCCCCATCTCTGACCACATGTGGTATTGCATGTAATAGAAGTCAATGCAATACGAATTATCTTTGTTTCCATTGACTTCTATGGGGAAACTCGCTTTGATATGCGAGTGCTTTGTATTACAAGCATTCTCCTGGAACGGATTATGCTCGTAATCCAAGGTTCCACTTGTGTATTCAAACTTGAGGCAATTTTGTTTTAACCAATGGAAAGCACTAGGGGAAGAAGAATAGTTCTTACAGGTGGGGTGTTGGGGTGATTATACTCATGTGGCAGATGCGTTTTTCAAGGAGGTATGCTAATCCAAACTGCACTTTAGCGTGTGGCAATCCACTTTCATTAAACACAAGGGAACAGTTCACATAGAAATCAGTTGCCCACCATCAACATGAAAAGTCAACTGAAAATGCTGAGCCACCTGGCTTCCTTGTCAGCAGTACCACTGCTCTCCTTACCACTCCCTCATTTAAAGTCCCAATCCCATCTTTCTTTTTTCTTCTTGCGTTTCCCAGCTCTCCTGGTTAGCTTGGCTCACTCAGCTTTAGTCGCAGCGCCCTGCTGCATGGCCCACTCCTCTGCATGGCTTCTGAGTAGGGAATTACCTGACTCCTGAGACAAGACCTTCTGCCTCCTGGTTACCGACTGAGGCATCTTTGACCCCTGGTTGAGATCTCCTTTCTCTTGACTCCTGGCTGGGGCTCCTCTGACCCTAGATTGAGACCTCCTGTCTCCAATATGGGAGCTGTCTCCACATTAGGTGCCCTGAGCTACCCTCAGGCTTGAGTATATAATGACCCTGCACACCTGTGTACTCACAGAGGCAAGCATCCAGTAAAATCCAGACACACGATTGAAGGTTCCATCCCACCCAAGACACTTTGGAACCTTCAAGCTCCAGGCCCCAATCCAGTTTTACAGAATCCAGAGAAAACTAAAAATACAGCTTTCTCTGCTCAGAAACAATAGAACCTTGCTTTAACCACTTCCGGACCGGACCGGATCGTTTTACGTGATGACTTTGAAGGAGGATATCGTTGTTATGGCAGAAGTTAGCTGCCATAACCCCGGTATCCTTTTCTTCAGCGGCGTTCCGCTACAAGATAAAACTGGTCTCTGCGGCGGATTCACCCCAAGATCTCATTTATCAGTGGCAGAAGCGAACTCATACGTGTCTAGCGCCCGCATATGAAAACTTTGTGAGGTATTGCCGTGATCGGTAGAGCGAGCGCAATAATTCTAGCCCTAGACCTCCTTTGTAACTTAAAACATGCAACCTGTAGAATTTTTTAAATGTCGCCTATGGAGATTTTTTTAAGGGTAAAAGTTTGTCGCCATGGCACAAGCGGGCGCAATTTTGAAAAATCACCCCCCAAAAATATATAAAAAATTGTTTTTTTTATATATTTTTGGGGGATACTTATTATAGCAAAAAGTATCAATTTACTCGGCGTAACATTATCTTTAACAATATATAAAAAATTGGGCTAACTGTTGTTTTATTTTTTAATTTAAAAAAACTGTATTTTTTCCAAAAAAAGTTTGCTTGTAAGACCGCTGCACAAATACGGTGTGACAGAAAGTATTGCAACGACCGCCATTTTATTCTCTAGGGTGTTAGAAAAAGAAAATGTATAATGTTTGGGGGTTCTAAGTAATTTTCTAGCAAAAAAAACAGTTTTTAACTTGTAAACAACAAATCTCAGAAAGAGGCTCGGTCTACGCCGATGTACATCGGCAGAATGGCGCTGGTAGGCAAAAGGGCGTACAGGTACGTCCCCTTTAAGAAGCGGTGTCACCCGCTTCGATGTCCGCCGGGTGCCCTCGATCCTGTCATGGAGAGGAAGAACAGGGAGATGCTTTTGTAAACAAAGCATTTCCCCGTTCTGCCTTGTGACAGGACAGAGATCACAGCTATCTGTCATCGAGAGCAGTAATCACTGTCCTGTGTGTTCAAGCCCAGCCCCCTAACAGTTAGAATCACTCCCTAGGACACACTTAACCCTTCACTGCCCCCTAGTGGTTAACCCCTTCACTGCCAGTGTCATTTACACAGTAATCAATGCATTTTTATAGCATTAATCGCTGTAAAAATGACAATGGTCCTAAAATAGTGTAAAAAATGTCCGATGTGTCCGCCATAATGTCGCAGTCCCGATAAAATTCGCAGATTGCCGCGATTACTAATAAAAAAAAAAATTAAAAATAAAAATGCCATAAAACTATGCTCTATTTTGTAGACGCTATAAATTTTGCGCAAACCAATCAATATACGCTTATTGTGATTTTTTTTTTTACCAAAAATATGTGGAAGAATACATATCAGCCTAAATTGAGGAAAAAATAGTTTTTTTTATATACTTTTGGGGGATATTTATTATAGCAAAAAGTAAAAAATATTGCGTTTTTTCAAAATTGACGCTCTTTTTTTGTTTATAGCGCAAAAATAAAAATCGCAGAGGCGATCAAATACCTTGTGGGAAAAAAAGGATGTCAATTTTGTTTGGGTACAACGTCGCAGGACCACGCAATTGTCAGTTAAAGCGACACAGTCCCGAATCGCAAATAGTGCTCTGCTTCAGCCCCAGACCATTTGGCTGGCCAAAGACCAGAGCACTTTTTCCGATTCCCCTAATGGCCACGGGGCGAAGCGAAATTGCATAACATTGTTACGCCTGGCCGTGCTATTCTGCCGCAGTTCAACTGCGGCGGCTGGTTGGCATGTAGTTAAAAAAAAATATACATGTTATATTCACCTGCTCTGTGCAATAGTTTTACACAGAGTAGCCCCGGTTTTCTTCTTTTTGGATCCCTCGCCTTCAGTCCTGGATCCTACCACATGCCAAGTTCTCCCAACAGCAAGCCACTTGCTAGAGGGCACTCGAGCAGGCTCGCCCCCAAGCCTAGAATGCATTAAGGTAAAAAACTTTCTGCCTTTAGAACCACTTTAAGCCTTAATGACTGGTAGGATTAAAGACTCATATACCATAAAAATATAAAACAAATCAAAAGCAGGAGTTTGCATAAGGGAACCTCATGATTGTAAACTTACCAAGAGGTGAAAGGATCAAAGGCACAGGGCCGATTCAGGCCTGTACACCCTGTGCCCTTGGTCCATTCACATGCATGTATATACCAGCTAACTTGATCAGATGCAGCAACAAGCATCAAGTTAGCCGGTATAAGCTTGGTTTTTACTCCATTTTTAATTACCTATTACCGTCTGAATTTATTTTCCCAACCATTGTTTAAAGTGGGGACGGACGATCTGTATATAAGATATATGGTCCCCTAAATATAGAAGATGACCAAAACATATATATATGCATCTCTTCATCGCTACTGACCATGGCCTTTACTAAATCGATTGCTATACTGCAATACACATTTATCAGATACCCTTTATTCATATAAACAATTTTTGAATTCTTAATTTGGCTTACTCCCCCCCCCCCCCCAATTTTTAATTAGATTACACCTTGTCTCCCCTTGTCACCCCTGGCTCTTTTAAGACCAGCTTTTTGGTCTGTAAGTACACTATTTTATATTATTTCACTCACATTTGCCTTTATTTTGCCACCATTCACCCCTATGTTTTCTCTTTTTCTTTCCCCTCCATGATATCCATACACTCCACACCACACCCTACACTTCCTTCTTCTTTTCTACCTAACCTCTCCCCCCCCTTTTTTTTCTCCCCCCTCCCCTTCCTCCTTCTCCTCCCCACTTCTTTACCCCTTTTCCTTTCCCTTCCTTCCCCCTCTATTCCTTCCCCTACCCCATCCCTTTCATCCCCCTTTTTTCCTTCCCCATCTTCTCCCCCTTTTTCCCCTCCTATTCTTTCCGCTTTTCCTTCCCCCCTTTCCCCCTCCCCCCCCCCCTTCCTCACTCCTCTTCCTTCCCCATCCCCTTCTCCCCCTTCCCCCCTTTTCCCCGCATTTGCAAGTCCCTTTTCATTTTCCCCCTTTTCCTTGGGTAGATATCAGCCTATGGCCTTGTCCTTGGGCTCCTCCTGGCCAGCTCCTTGTGTGCTGCTCAGTGTCCGTCTTTCCGATTGTGACTCAAGCATCAGCATGCAGGTAAACACCGGTTGGTGGGCGGATTATGAACTTTGGCTTTGGATGGTCAGTGGCACAATTTTTTGTATTTTTGTATATTGCCTTGAATTTAAATGTCTTATGCAGTAACACATCTAGTCCTGTCTCTCAACAAACATCCCCTGAGGAAGCCCTAGTGGGCGAAACATGTCGGGATACTATTGCTGAAAGACATTTTTTCATCTGCTCACTAGATGTATACCCATGTCTGCGTAATGTTTGTATAAGCCAACACTTTTGTTGTTTTTTTAAACAAATTTTTGTCCTTTGTCTAATAAATTTTGATAATTTTATACTGTTGGTGTATTATCAGTTCATTTTATATACCTGGCACCCTGAAAGTCCCATAAAATTTCCTCCCATATATATACCTACTATTCAGGGATGTTGGTGCCTACTTGTTGACACTGTCACCTATCCATATCAACTACTTTTGATTCAGGGTGTTTTTACTATTACACCAGGCAATAATTTGTCTTCTTTTTTACGGAATTGTTAAATTAAATTGCAATTGTGCTTTTACTCTTTAGTACCATTTGATATTTGTTTACAATTACAGTTTTGGGCCTTAAAAATTCCACCTAGGGGGGCTTTTCACTGTTGCCTGTGGTGACAGACATTTTATCATGCGGTAAAACACCTGTCACCGCAGATAGTGTGAATTGTCCCTTAAGAGCTAAGTTCACCTTTTTTTTTCTAAAATCCAGCTCCCCTATGCATAGTTGCCAACTGTCCCGGATTTCCAGGGACATTCCGGGACTTGGACGCCATTTTCTCGAATTTGTGGTGTCCCGGTAAATGTCCCGAGAAATCCGGTTCTTCACGATTTTCGCCGCTGCTAGAGGTCCACCATTTTAATGAAGTTTAGGAAGACGGCTGGGTCGGGGCTAGACGGAGCTCCTGCGTCGCCGCCCACCCTCCGCCCTGCTCCGCCTCGCCCCGCCTTGCCCCGCCATTCTGCCGTTCTAGCCATGCTGCGGACACTACAAGGACACCTCTGAGGTGGGGGGGCGCACCGCTGTGGGACTCCTGATGTGAGGGGGGGCTCCACTGGGGACACCTGATGCAAGGGGGACTCCACTGGGAACACCTGATGTGAGGGGGGGTCCGCCGGGGACACCTGATGTGAGGGGGGCTCCACTGGGGACACCTAATGTGAGGGGGGCTCCACTGGGGACACCTAATGTGAGGGGGGGCTCCACTGGGGACACCTAATGTGAGGGGGGGCTCCACTGGTGACACCTAATGTGAGGGGGGCTCTGCCGGGGACACCTGATGTGAGGGGGGCTCCGCTGGGGACACCTGATGCAAGGGGGGCTCCACTGGGGACACCTGATGTGAGGGGGGGGTCCGCCGGGGACACCTGATTTGAGGGGGGGCTCCACTGGGGACACCTGATGTGAGGGGGGCTCCACTGGGGACACCTAATGTAAGGGGGGGCTCCACTGGGGACACCTAATGTGAGGGGGGCTCCACTGGGGACACCTGATGTGAGGGGGAGCTCCGCTGGGGACACCTGATGTGAGGGGGGGCTCTGCCGGGGACACCTGATGTGAGGGGGGCTCCACTGGGGACACCTGATGTGAGGGGGGCTCTGCCGGGGACACTTGATGTGAGGAGGAGCTTCGCTGGGACTCCTGATGTGAGGGGGAGCTCCGCCGGGGACACCTTATGTGAGGGGGGGCTCCCCTGGGGACTCGTGATGTGAGGGGGAGCTCCGCCGGGGACTCCTGGTGTGAGGGGGGGCTCCGCCGGGGACACCTGATGTGAGGGGGAGCTCCGCCGGGGACTCCTGATGTGAGGGGGGCTCCGCCGGGGACTCCTGATGTGAGGGGGAGCTCCGCTGGGGACACGTGATGCAAGGGGGGCTCCACTGGGGACACCTGATGTGAGGGGGACTCCTGGTGTGAGGGGGGCTCCGCCGGGGACTCCTGGTGTGAGGGGGGCTCCGCTGGGGACTCCTGGTGTGAGGGGGGCTCCGCTGGGGACATCTGATGTAAGGGGGGCTCCGCTGAGGGCACCTGATGCAAGGACGGACTCTGCTGGGACACCTGATGCAAGGACGGACTCTGCTGGGACATCTGACGCAAGGACAGACGGCTGGTGGCAGGCGACGTGGCTAGTGACACGCTCAGGGATCCCACTGATTCTGCATTATGATGAGTTGAATGATTTAATTTTATATCACAATGTAATAATAGAAATAATGCACTTCAATCATCCTGACACCATAACAACCATGGTGCCGGGATGATTGAAGTGCTAACACCAGGTGCTTGGAGTATCTTTATCTGCTGATTGTTAAACTTTCTAGAATACACATATTTTTATTGTGTAGGATCTGGGGCTGCTGTCCCGTCATTTCCCTCTCCCCCTCTAATCCCTCTCCCCTTCTCCCCCTCTCTCCCTCTCCATCCCTCATTCATCTCAGACTCTAACCACACCCTCTTGAGACACGCCCATTTAAGCCACGCCCACTATGTCGCGTAACCCACGCCCATTTTTCGCCGTGGCCCGATTTGCGTGCCGCACTTGTATATTTTCCCTAAGCCACGCCTACAAACAAATGCCCCGTCCCCTAATTATTGTACGGCTCCGCCTACAGCCACAAAAGTGTCCCACATTTTTTTTTACAATGTTGGCAACTATGCCTATGTACCAATATACCAGTAATTTACCTTTGTTGCACAAAAATACAAGTTTTCTTTGGTTTTGAAGACAAGGCCTGATGTAGTGCAAGCACCTGCCTGATTGGATAAAGAGTGATTGGATAGATGATGTATCCCCCTATTCAGAGGCGGCTCTATAATTAGGCAAATTAGGCCATCGCCTAAGGCCTCGCCCTCACAGGGGCCTCGCGGCCGCCCAATTTGCCTATTGCAGTGTTTAACAGTGGTGGTTTCCTAGTCTGTTATGTCGCAAAGTCACCAGCTCTGTGGCGATCTACCCGTCAATTACAGACAGCTGACGGGTAGATCGAGTATCGGCCGACATGCAGAGTAGCGCGGGAAGCGGCTGTAATAAGTCCTTACTGTTCTCTCTCATGTCGCGCCGCCGCTGCTCCCCAGCGGCCCCTCCCCTCCTCTCATCCATCCCAGGTGATGTCACAAGCATACAACGAGAGGAGAGGAGGGGAGGGGCCGCCGGGGAGCAGCGCGACATGAGAGAGGACAGTAAGGACTTATTATAATACAGCCGCTTCCCGCGCTACTCTGCATTTAAAGGAAACTGAAAAGAAAGTGTGCCCTGCTGTGCCGAGTACTCTGATGTGCACCATACCCTGTGCCCAGTACCCTGATGTGCCCTGTACCCTGTGCCCTGCCATGTCAGTACCCTGTGCCCAGTACCCTGATGTGCTCTGCTGTGCCCAGTGCCACATACCCTGTGCCCGTAACCTGATATGCCCTGCTGTGGCCCGAATCCTGATGTGACCAATACCCTGCACCCTGCTGTGCCCATACCCTGCTGTGCCCCATACCCTGTGCCCAAACCCTGATGTGCCCTGCTGTGCCCCATTCCCTGATGTGACCCATACCCTGCGCCCTGCTGTGCCCGTACCCCGATGTGCCCTGCTGTGCCCCATACCCTGTGCCCTGCTGTGCCCAGTACCCTGATGTGCCCCATACTCTGTGCCCTGCTTTGCCCCATACCCTATGCCCTGCTGTGCCCCATATGTGCCCCATACCCTGTGCCCTGCTGTGCCCCGTACCCTGTGCCTTTGTCCTGATGTGCCCCATACCCTGTGCCCTGCTGTGCCCCATGCCATGTGCTCTGCTGTGCCCAGTGCCTCATACCCTGTGCCTGTACCCTGATGTGCCCTGCTGTGACCCTGATGTGACTAATACTGTGCACCCTGCTGTGCCCATACACTGCTGTGCCCCATACCCTGTGCCTGAACCCTGATGTGCCCTGCTGTGCCCCATACTAAGCACCCTGCTGTGCCCCGTACCCTGTATCCATGCCCTGCTGTGCCCCATACCCTGCTGTGCCCGTACACTGTGCCATGTCCTGATGTGCCCCATACCCTGTGCCCTGTACCCGGTTGCACCATGTACCCTGCTGTGCTCTGTACCACGCTGTGTGCCCTGTACCCTGCTGTGTGCCCCATGCCCTGCTTTGTGCCTTGTGATAAGCCTTGCTGTGTACCCCATGTTATGCTGCTTGCCCCATGGTGTGCCCCATGCCCAGCCGTGAGCCCCTTAAAGTGCCCCATGTTCTGCTGTGAGCCCCATGATGTACCTCATGTTTTGCTGTGTGCCCTGTGATGTGTCGCATGCCCTGCTGTGTGTCCTATGCCCTGCTGTGAGACCCATGATGTGCCCCATGTTCTGCTCTGTGCCCCATGATGTTCTCAAGGTTCTGCTGTGTGCCCCATGATGTGCCCCATGTTCTGCTGTGTGCCCCATGATGTGCCCAAGGTTCTGTAGTGTGCCCCATGATGTGCCCAATGTTCTGCTGTGTGCCCCATGATGTGCCGCATGATGTGCCCAATGTTCTGCTGTGTGCCCCATGTTCTGCTGTGTGCCCTATAATGTGCCCTGCTGCCCCTCCCCCCCCATTGTCTCCTGACCTCCTGTGCTCTGCCCTGCTGTCCCCTGTACACTGCTTATCTAAAGTTAAACCCAGAACCGAGCATCCGTCGAAAAAAAAAAAGTTTCACATAAAATAGGTAAGTTCTAAGATTTGTTTCTATTATTTAAAGGGGTTGTAAACCCTCATGTTTTTTCACCTTAATGCATCCTATGCATTAGTGTGAAAAAACTTCTGTCACTCAGCAGCCCCCCCATTTTACTCACCTGAGCCCGTTCGTCTCCACGCCGGAGACACGCTCTACCTCTCTGGCCGGGGGTTCTTGGCTCTTGATTGGATAGATTGATAGCAGCGCAGCCATTGGCTCCCACTGCTGTCAATCAAATCCAATGACCTGGGGAGCGGGGCTGAGTCTGGCATTCTGTGTCTATGGACGCAAATGCTGGACACGGGACGCCTGCAAGGTAACCCCCCAGGAGAGCGCTTCTCCTAGGTGGTTTCCCAATGCAGGAAGGAGCTGCGAGCGCCGTTGGGAGAGCCCAGAAGAGGATGTTCGGGGCCACTCTGTTCAAAATGAACTGCACAGTGGAGGTAAGTATATGTTTGTTATTTTATTTTTTTAAAAACAAGGGTTTACAACCCCTTTAATGCTAATTTTTAAAATGTTTTTATATCACAGCTCACTGATCATGTCAGTGTTCTGTGAGCTGTAGATCTGAACACTACAGTTTACAGCACACCTAAATTGTTAGCCCCACTCCTGAACCCCAAATGATTGCCTTACCCATACCCCAGTTCATTTTTAGTACTTTTCCCATTATGGGCGTGAGTGGGGCCTCATGTCTAAGTTTTGCCTAAGGCCTCTCAAAGCCTAGAGCCGCCTCTGCCCCTATTATTTAGTAATGGTAAGTCTAAAGGAGATTGTACAATCAGATTGTATAGTGTAAATGGCCACATTTATACACCTAAAATTGCCTAGTTGCGCTTTCAGTGTCATTAAAAATCCATTCAAAGACACAAAAAGACTGACAAAATTCTAAATATCAAGTGAATGAGGTAAGTGAGAGAAAAGCACATTGGAGTGACTGGGCATTTTGTCTTCTATTTATTATGAAAAGTGAAAGTCTGCCTGAAAAGGTGAACTTATCCTTTAACCGCTTGCCGACCAGCCGCCGTCATTTTACTGCGGCAGGTCGGCCTGATCCCGCGAGCCCTCGTAGCTATACGTCTACTCGCGGGATCGGAATAGCAGGTGCGCGGACACGCCCGCGGGGGTGCCGATGCTCGTGGCCGACGGTCACGATGACTGCCAGCCACAATCTGTCCCCTATCTTGTAGAAGCTATAACTTTTGCGCAAACCAATATACGCTTATTGCGATTTTTTTTACCAAAAATATGTAGAAGAATACACATCGGCCTAAACTGAGAAAAAAAGTTAGCTTATTTTTAAAAAAATGGGGATAATTATTTTAGCAAAAAGTACAAAATATTATGGGTTTCTTTTCAAAATTGTCGCTCTTTTTTTGTTTATAGCGCAAAAAATAAAAATCGCAGAGGCGATCAAATACCACCAAAAGAAAGCTTTATTTGTGGGGAAAAAAGGACATCAATTTTGTTTTGGTGCAGCATTGCACGACCGCGCAATAGTCAGTTAAAGCGACGCAGTGCCGAATGGCCTGGTCATTCAGCAGCCAAATCTTCCGGGGCTGAAGTGGTTAAAGTGTGAATGTTTTTAAAATGTTGTTGCTATGTATCATTTATAATTACATATATAAAGCCATATTTTTTTTCTATATAAACAGCTACGCCATACTTCATAATGCTTGAGCTTCTGACAAAACAGGTCAGCGAGTCATCCCACTTAATGCATTCAAAAGTTGATAAGTAGAGAGGTTGAACAAGAGTGAGCCATATATATATATAAAATACATACAGTGCCTTGCAAAAGTATTCACCCCCTTGGCTTTTTACCCATTTTGTTACATTACAGCCTTTAGTTAAATGTTTTTTTAATCCGAATTATATATGTCAATAGTCTAAGTTGGTGAAGTAAAATTACAAAAATATATACATAAAACTATTTTTCAGAAATAAAAAAATTATAATTGGCATGTGCGTATGTATTCACCCCCTTTGTTATGAAGCCCATAAAAAGCTCTGGTGCAACCAATTACCTTCAGAAGTCACATAATTAGTGAAATGATGTCCACCTGTGTGCAATCTAAGTGTCACATGATCTGTCATTACATATACACACCTTTTTGAAAGGCCCCAGAGGCTGCAACACCTAAGCAAGAAGCACCACTAACCAAACACTGCTATGAAGACCAAGGAACTCTCCAAACAAGTAAGGGACAACGTTGTTGAGAAGTACAAGCCAGGATTAGGTTATAAAAAAATATCCAAATCTTTGATGGTCCCTAGGAGCAACATCAAATCACAACCAAATGGAAAGAACATGGCACAACAGCAAACCTGCCAAGAGACGGCCGCACACCAAAACTCACAGGCCGGGCAAGGAGAGCATTAATCAGATAGGCAGCATAGAGACCTAAGGTAACCCTGGAGGAGCTGCAGAGATCCACAGCAGAGACTGGAGTATCTGTACATAGGATGACAATAAGCTGTACGCTCCATAGAGTTGGGCTTTATGGCAGAGTGGCCAGAAGAAAGCCATTACTTTCAGCAAAAAACAAAATGGCACGTTTTGAGTTTGCGAAAAGGCATGTGGGAGACTCCCAAAATGTATGGAGGAAGGTCCTCTGGTCTGATGAAAGTAAAACTGAACTTTTTGGCCATCAAAGAAAACACTATGTCTGGCGCAAGCCCAACACATCACATCACCCAAAGAACACCATCCCCACAGTGAAACATGGTGGTGGCAGCATCATGCTGTGGGGATGTTTTTCAGCAGTCGGGACTGGGAAACTGGTCAGAGTTGAGGGAAAGATGGATGGTGCTAAATACAAGGATATTCTTGAGCAAAACCTGTACCACCCTGTATGTGATTTGAGGCTAGGACGGAGGTTCACCTTCCAGCAGGACAATGACCGCAAACACACTGCTAAAGCAACACTTGAGTGGTTTAAGGGGAAACATGTAAATGTGTTGGAATGGCCTAGTCAAAGCCCAGACCTCAATCCAATAGAAAATCTGTGGTCAGACATAAAGATTGCTATTCGCAAGCGCAAACCATCCAACTTGAAGGAGCTGGAGCAGTTATGCAAGGAGAAATGGGCAAAGATGCAAAGATGGTAAGATGTGGCAAGCTCATAGAGACTTATCCAAAGCGACTTGGAGCTGTGATAGCCGCAAAAGGTGGCTCTACAAAGTATTAACTTTAGGGGGGTGAATAGTTATACACATTGACTTTTTCTGTTATTTTGTCCTATTTGTTGTTTGCTTCACAATAAAAAAAAAACATCTTCAAAGTTGGGTGGGCATGTTCTGTAATGATGCAAATCCTCAAACAATCCATGTTAATTCCAGGTTGTGAGGCAACAAAACATGAAAAATGCCAAGGGGGGGGGGGGGGGGGGGTGAATACTTTTGCAAGGTATTGTATCTAAAGCCATTTTTTTTTGTAAGCATTGGTGACAGGTTAGAACCATTGGCAGGTGTTTATGGCTGTTCTCTCTATTTGTACAGGTGACCAATATCACCGGGCTGAAAGGCAAGGAAATTCCAAAATTTTGAGTTTACCAGGACAGGAAAAGTGGGGAAGTATTGCAATGATGACATTTTTTGGTGACCATTAAGAAGACACTTTCCTTGCTTTTTGTTCTCCTTAGGACAAGAAGTGAAAGAAAATTCCACATTAGGGCACAGTTGCAACTCCTGCTATGTGCAGTATCATTTACTGGAGTTCTGTCTATGTAATCAGGCACACTATTTTGGCATACAATGCTGCCATCTGCTGTACATATTTATTATTTGCTGCCTGCTTTGCCCTTTCTACTCCTTTTTTCATTAAATGTTCCAACAATTGCTTTAACATAATAAGGATACACTACATTTTTTGTTAAATTGCAGATGTGTCTGTTTACTATTTTACCTATAGAACATGATTTTAAGAGCCCTTTCACACTGGGGCGGTTTGCAGGCGTTATTACGCTAAAAATAGCGCCTGCGAACCGACCTAAAACTGCCTCTACCGTTTCTTCAGTGTGAAAGCCTGAGGGCTTTCACACTGAAGCGGTGAAGCGGTGCGCTGGCAAAAAAACACCTGCAAACCGCATCTTTGGAGCGGTGAAGGAGCGGTGTATTCACCGCTCCTAAACCGCTCCTGCCCATTGAAATCAATGCAGCACGGCTATACCTTGGCAATAGCGCGGCTATACCACGGAAATACCGCGGCTATAGCCGTGCTATGCGAGCGTTTTTAAACCTTTTTCGGCCGCCAGCGGGGGTTAAAACCGCACCACTAGCGGCCGAATACCGCCGCAAAAACGACGGTAAAGCAGCGCTAAAAATAGCGCTGTTTTACCGCCGACGCCCCCACCACCCCAGTGTGAAAGGGCTCTAATTTATATAACCCATAACATCACCATAAGAATTAGCAGTCGACATTTCAGTCTCCAGCTAGTCTGTTATCTTGGAGGAGGGAGGAGCAGGAGGGTGCATCGCCATCCTAGGCTATGGGGCTGTGTGTTTCTTTTGATGTACACAGTATAGGGTGACACAACTCTAGTCTCCACATGCAAGGGTGGCTCCAAAAGATGCCGCAAGAGAAAGGTGACACCCTAAAACAGGAAATCTAGGGCAGCAGTAATGGCACCAGCTTAAACCGGAATATAGGCAAGGATTAAAAGATAAAGAAGTTGCATACCCATTCAGGGCACAGTGACAGTGTCTGCCCAATGCCCCTGGCATGTATACATGCTCAGCCACACTCACTTGCTGCTTCCCTGCTGTTTATGGACATTGCTAGACCCTGGCACCTACAGCATGTGCTCCAGGTTTTTTGCTGAGTGCCCCGATTTCTCTTTTGAGATATGGAATTGATACATTCTATGTATTGTACAGTTTTAAAACATTGTATATTATAACTACTTATCAATCCATCTATTGTCTTTTTAAAGTGATTGTAAATCAAACATATTATACTTACCTGCTCTGCACAGCAGGTAATTGCACAGAGTGGCTCCAATCCTGCTCATCTGGAGTCCCCCGCTGGCACTCCTGGCACCAGATTTTCTTGGCGTACCACCATAGGAAGCTGCATCTTATTGTGGCCTACCTACAGGCTCAATCCCTAACCGTGCTGCCTGTGTCTATAGACACAGACAGTGCAGCTTGGCCCTGCCCCGCTTCTTCTTTAAGAATCTGGCTGATAGCAGCAGGAGACAATGGCTCCCGCTGCCTCAGCAAAGCCGTGAGAACCGCTACAGACAAGCACATAGCTGGATCAAGTGAGGGCTCCGGTAAGTAAGGAAGAGAATGCATTAAGGTAAAATACGTTTAGGCTTTACAAATTCACAGTTGACCTGCCTAGGGCTTATTTTTCACATTTAAGTGATAATAAAGGTTTTTTTTTTTTTTAAATAACAAACATGATACACATATCTGCTCTGTGTAATGGTTTTGCACAGAGCAGCCCTGATCTTCCTCTGCAGATGATCCTGGCTCCTCCTCTTCTCCAGGTGCCTCCATAGCAAGCTGCTTGCTATGGAGGCACTTGTGCATGCTTGCTCACGAGCCCCACTCTGTGCGCCCATAAGACACACAAAACAGGGCTCACCCCTGAGCCTGGTACATAGCTCCCAACTGTCCTTGATTTCGAGGCACTCTGTCCCTCATTCCTCCTCATTTTGGTCTGATCTATATAGATGTATATAAAATTCACTTTTTATCTTTCAAAAAGTGTTTTCCAGCGCTAAACCTTTCATCTGATTTCTAAATTGCTGCATTTGTAAATTCCAAAAGCCAATATAAAGGAATAGTAGTGGTAAAAAAAAGCACTTGTGGGTTCAACCAATCTTGTTTTTTGTATAATTCTCCTTTAAGGGGGCGTGGCCAGGGGTGTGTCCTATGCCTGCATAATTTTGCTGATAGGTGTTCCTCATTCCCATCTCAAAAAGTTGGGAGGTATGCTGGTAACACCTTTATTATAGCAGAGCTGGAGTGTGAGATGAAGAAGCAGTACAAAGAGCCAATCGGTGCATGCGATGACAAGAAGAAAAAAGCATAGTGACAGCAAATCTAAGCATTACTCTACTGTTTCTCTTTCATTGTCTAATCACAGTCTGAGCTCAAAGTAAATGGATTGAAAGATGACGGCCATCAGACTGAGGACATCTAGTGGAAGAAAAAAGCACTGCAGGGAAAATCTAACGGCGCTATATATTGCACCCAAATCTGATTTTATTTTCTATTTGATTCTTTTTTTTTTTGGTTGGAGTTCTGCTTTAAGTCAAAGGGCTCTTTTTTACCCGATCCAAAACTAAGAAATGTTCGTCTTTAAAAACTCCGATTAGCTGCATCTAAACTCAAGTTAGCTGCCCCAATGTATAAATATGTCACTCAGTGGAGGTGTCACATGACCTCCACAATACATTGTGAGCTTTGTCACACGATCGTGCCATTAATAATGGAATCTAAATACTGGAATTAAAATGGCCTCACACTTGAAACTGTTAAAAGTTACTGTTCTCTCATGACCCCACATTCTCCAAAACGTCACATTCCAGGCTGGAGACAGGCACACGATAAAAGAAGGTTGGGGAGAATTGTAGATTACTATTCATCCACTTGATATACTGGACACTACCCAGCACAGTAAATCTGCATTCCAATCACAGACTCTCACTTATTATATTCTACTTTCACAGGGCCCCTGTGTGTCATACTTTTCACAGGAACAACAGCCTGGGAAAAAAAAGTTTTTTTCTTTTTTTAAATTTTTAAGCTATTAATGTTACAAGAACTTTCATTTATTCCTCAATAGCCACAAAAGATAAATCTACTTCATGGTCACCAAATGTCTTTGCAAATTCAGATATTACCCTGTAAAAGTAGCAGTGACATCATCATTGTGCTGTACAATGAGAGCAGAGATCCGGGAGGAACCTCAGACTCCACCCACTACAGGCTGCTGGCAGAAAACTACTGGAGGGGGAGGGGACAAGACCAGTCACCCTGCACAAGGAGAGAGAGCAGCAGTGACCGGTCTTTATTACAGGCAGAATCTGAAGAGAGAGTTTCACATTGGATTACTGCACAGATCTGCAAGAAATACACAAAGCATACAGAGATTCAAGTTCAGCTTTGAATATTTATTTCTCCCTTCCCATATCATTTAGCAAATTAAAAACTAACATTTAGGGCTCATTCACCATGCATTGTATGAATACACATGTGTTACCACAATGACATATGATGCTTAAGGGGCAATTGTTTTAAATGTGATGGAAGCCCACTTTAATACACTAATGCCGCGTACACACGAGCGGACTTTACGGCGGACTTTGCCCGGCGGACTGGATTTCGTCGGACAATTCGATGTGTGTGGGCTCCAGCGGATTTTGTTTTCTCAAAAGTTGGACGGACTTAGATTTGAAACTTTTTTAAAATTTATCCGTTGAAATCGAGTCCGGTCGAAAAGTCCGCCGTCTGTATGCTAGTTCGACGGACAAAAAGCCACGCTAGGGCAGCTATTGGCTACTGGCTATGAACTTCCTTGTTTTAGTCATCACGTACGAATTCGACGGACTTTGGTGGATTGTGTGTAGGCAAGTCCGTTCATTCAGAAAGTCCGTCGTAAAGTACGTCGAAAAATCCGCCGGGCAAAGTCCGCCGTAAAGTCCGCTCGTGTGTACGCGGCATTAGGCCTGATTCACACCTATGCATTTTTAGTGCTTTTTGTATTTTGCAGATTTGCACTACAGAACGTGTTCCATAGGAAACCATATTACATGGACTGTAGTGCTAATCTGCAAAATGCAAAAAGCATTAAAAATGGATACTGTAGGTGTGACTCGGGTCTAAGGGCTTGTTCACCGGTGCTTTGAGGTGATCCTAATTTGGATCTCTCTTCAGAGAGCATTTGATAGGCTGTAAAAATGTGTTTTAATGCCTCCTTACTGCCTCTTTTAACCCCCTCAATGCCGGGCTACTCTGCCACAACCGCATGCATTGCACGTGGTTGCAGGATGCTTCCAGAGCAGCTCCATTAACTTCAATTGGTTGTGCTCAGTGGGCGCAATACCACCGAAAGTGACAGGGAGTGTAGTTCCTACTGCGGCATCATGGCTGTGGCATGTGTACACCCCCCCCCCCCCCGCTTCTGCAGCTAAAGATTGTAGCAGTTGGGGGGCGGTAAAAGCATGGCTCAACTTAGGGGTTTAACTCCCCCTCAACTACCTGTGTGAACCAGCCCTTACAAATGGACATGACCTTTTATTTTTAGAGCAGTGCACCACATTGCCCAGCATGTGTGTTGTGGTGCGCTGCAGTGCGAGTGCATTGCCTACCACTGCAATAGTGTCTTGGGGTGGCATCCAAAGCAAATGGAATAACAACGCACCGCGAGTCACAAGTTACTATGCATTGTAGTGTTTTCATGCATTACTGCAACATGAAGATGTGAATGGGCCCTTGGGCAGATACGCTAGTTATACAGTGACTGCATGTAGCTGAAAATGTTACATAGTCACAGATTGTTCCAATGTTATCTGGGAAATGACAATGGCCAGGTATCAGAAATGGTAGCACAATGAAATCCGGCGAGATCTGTCCACATGTGGTCACTAGAAGCAGTATATTTGTTTTTTAACCACTTGACCTCCGGAGTGTTTTACCCCCTTCATGACCAGGGCATTTCTTTTCTATTCAGCACTGCGATTTTTTTTAACTGGCAATTGCGCGATCATGCAACACTGCACCCCAAATTAAATGTATATAATTTCATTCACACAAATCAAGCTTTCTGTTGGTGGTATTTGATCACCACTGTTTGTTTTTTTTTGCTATATAAGTGAAAACATTTTTGAAAAAAACAATATTTTCTACTTTCTGTCTTTGCATTGTGTTACTTTAAGGCTGGGTTAACACTAATGCGAATTGGATGAGGATTTCTCCGCATCCAATTCGCATGACAGGAGATTGTGACCGTCTCCCTATGGAGCCGGTTCACACACCACCGGGGCAGCTGCGGAGCGAATTGTACAAGGGTCCTGTGCCTCTTTGGCTCTGTTTTTAGGTCCCCATTCAGGCAAAAATTCAGGCCTGACTCATCCCTGAAACGGAGAACAGGAACACACCGGACCCCCCGCTGTGAGCCACATGCGAATTAAGTTTGAACCCAGCATTATGCCGCGTACACACGGGCGGGCTTTTCGACAACAAAGGTCCGACGGTCTTTCCAATGGACTTTTGATGGAGTTACGACGGACTTTCTAACGACTGGACTTGCCTACACACAATCACACCAAAGTCCGGCGGATTCGTACGTGATGACGTACACCCGACTAAAATAAGGAAGTTCATAGCCAGACTAGCATACAGACGAGCGGATTTTTCGACCGGACTCGAGTCCGTTGGAAAGATTTGAAGCATGTTCCAAATCTAAAGTCCATCAGATTTTCGACCGAAAAAGTCCGCTGCAGGTCCAATGGAGCCCACACACGGTCGAATTGTCCGCCGGACTCGGTCCGTCGGACCAGTCCAGTCGAAAAGTCCGCTCGTGTGTACACGGCATTACTGCTAATTGCATGGGGTCATGCTCTACTGAAACAAAATTTATATCATTTTTTTAACACAAATAGAGCTTTCTTTTGGTGGTATTTGATCACCTCTGGATTTCTTATTTTTTGCAATATAGAAAAAAAAATGCGGAACATTTTGAACAAAATGTGCCATAAAACATATTCAATAAAAATAAATTCAAAAATCAAATTTCTTAATAAATTTTGTCCAAAATGTATTCTGCTACATGTTTTTTGATTTCCCAATAAGTGTTTATTGATTGGTTTGGCTTGAAAGTTATAACGTTTACAAACTTTGGTGTATATATACTGGAATTTTTTTTTTTTTTATACTACTAATGGCAGCAATCGGCAACTTTAAAACGGGACTGCGATAGTGCAGCAGTCAATATGACAGTAACTGATGCTGGGGAGGAGGAATGACTAACTGCCACTGACATCACCACTGTCATTAATACAGTGATCAGTGCTAATACACTATACGGTGAGAAACAGAGATTTTTCCCTGTGTGCAGAGCTCTTTGTTGAATGTCAACACAGAGCTCTGGGCTGTGAATGTACACAGCGGATCAGCATGTCCCAGGCCGTGAATCATTGACAGGGGTTGCCGACAGGCTTCCGCTGTGCACAATCACAGTGGGAGCCAGACAGAGGGCGCACATGGGTGTGCACTAAACCTGGAAGTAGGCGGCGACAAACCAGTATGTCGCTTTGCCTACTGCGGGCGGGTGGCAAGTAGTTAAATAAAATTTATTTTCTTTTCACAGTTTTTTTGTTTTTGCTTTGATGACATTGTGATCACATGATCCTCCCACCGCTGAAAGCGGCTGGGATCTGCAACTTTGCGAGAGTGGCGTGCTGCGCCCCCCTAACCCGGAACTGGCTGGATCACATACATGTACATGATCCAGGCTGCTTCTAGTAAAAAGTACTGTGGGCGGTCTTAAAGCAGTTAAAGTAAATCGAAATCAATTTAGTAAAATCTCACATTATCACATATTGCTGTGGATAAAAGTAGTTGATAAAAGTGTCTCCATTTTTTTCCACACGCAGTGATGTCATCACTTGATCTCTGTGCTTCTCTATACAATGCAGACAGATCATGGCTGGTGGGAGGGGCCGGCAGGGTACTGTGCAAAGCTTCCTGATAACTTCACAGCACACTGTCTCTCATGAGCTCTCAGCCCACTAGATGGTGCTAAGTATCCTATTCCTATGATGCAAGCAGTGGGCTGGCTCTTGGGAGGAGTTCTAAATATATTGATATGCCTCGATGGGTGGATATCAGTCTGGAGATTGCATTTGCATGCCAACCAAATAATGTTCACGTGTTCACACCACCTAACTTTTTGAGAAGGGAACCAGTTACAGCTGGTGCTTAATACTTGGGGGGGGGGGCTTTAGTGAACAGTGCCCCAAGCCCACCCTTTTTTTTTTTTGTCAATTAGAGCCTCAGCCACACCCCCTTAACTGCTTCAGCCCCAGAACTCAGAAGATTTTACCCCCTTCCTGACCAGAGCACTTTTTGCAATTCGGCACTGTGTGGCTTTAACTGACAATTGCGCGGTCGTGCGACGTGGCACCCGAGCAAAATCGATGTCCTTTTTTCCCCACAAATAGAGCTTTCTTTTGGTGGTATTTGGTCACCTCTGCGGTTTTTATTCTTTGCGCTATAAATAAAAAAGAGCGACAATTTTGGAAAAAATGCATTATTTTTTACTTTTTGCTATAATAAATATCCCCCAAAAATATAAAATTTTTTTCCTCAGTTTAGGCCGATATGTATTCTTCTACATATCTTTGGTAAAAAAAAAAAACGCAATAAGCGTATATTGATTGGTTTGCGCAAAAGTTATAGCGTCTACAAAATAGGGGATAGTTTTATGGCATTATTATTTTTTTTTTACTAGTAATGGCGGCGATCTGCGATTTTTATCATGACTGCGACATTATGGCGGACACATCGGACACTTTTGACATATTTTTGGGACCATTGGCATTTATACAGCGATCGGTGCTATAAAAATGCATTGATTACTGTAAAAATGTCACTGGCAGGGAAGGGGTTAACACTAGGGGGCAATCAAGGGGTTAATTATGTTCCCTAGTGTGTGTTCTAACTGAAAGGGGGAGGGGACTGTGTAGGGGAGATGACAGATCGCTGTTCATACTCTGTATGAACAGACGATCAGTCTCTTCTCCCCTCAGAGAACCGGAAACTGTGTTTACACACAGAGATCCCGGTTCTCTGTGTGTCACCAGCGATCACGGGAGCCCGGCAATGATAGCGACCGCCGGGCACTCGCATCGGCTCTGCACGCGCCCCTAGTGGCCACAGGGCAAAGCGACGTAACATAAAGTCGTTTCGTCCAGCCGTGCCATTCTGCCGCAGTAAAACTGCGGCGGCTGGTCGGCAAGTGGTTAAAGAAGAATTATACAAAAAAAAAAAGAAAAATTATTAATTAAACCTCACAAGTCCTTGTTTTTTTTTTTTTTTTACCACTGCTATTCCTTTTATACTGGCATTTGAAATTTACAAATGCAGCTATTTAGAATTTGGATGAAAGGACTGAAGGTAAGTCTGGAGTTCAGCTTTAATGAATGGGTAGATGCAAGAACTGGCATTTTTTTTCTATATGTTTTGTAAATATATACCTTCCATACTGGTTTGGAATAGGAATGTCAGCAGGCATAAACAAGGAACACTAGTATTACTGTAGTGGAATGTTACAATAACACACATTGTAGGAGAAAACTATGAGCCGTCAGTCCGTACATTTAAAAAAGGAAAACATATGGGCATTTGTATCTCAGAGTTTATATATGGCAGGGGAAAAAAAGGATTGGAAGATTTTATTTTTCTAAACCCGGGGAACGTTCACTACCTGGAGACTTCTGAGTTCACAAGTTCACTGCGGGCAGTTATCCCTCCAAGTTTCCTTTTTAAATTTTGATATTATTTTAACCTGAAACATCTTCGGGGAAGAGGAAAAGGAGGAGAGCCAAGCACAGCTTAAAGAGGTCCCAAGCTGTCACCAATACTACAGACACACTTAGGGGAGTATTTATCAAATATTCACATCGCAATTCTCCCAGTGAAAACATGCATGTACATTTGTTCTGTGAGAACTGGGCATACAAACAAATGTTAGGCTATTTCCTGTGCTAGTCGAATGTCTTTTATTGATTTAACAAGAAAAATATTGCATTTGGCCACTAGATGGCGCCAAGTATCATATCAAATTCTCATGATAGTTATCGCCATCAAGTGGCCAAATGCGGTATTTTTTATTGTAAAATGCTGAAAAACCTTGAACTAGCACGAACAAAAGCTTAATAACATTTAAAAATAAACAAATGCAGCGCTTAGTGATATATCCCTCACCCAGATGAAAATATATATATAATTGCCATGGGCAATGCGCAAGTGACTGTTGGAACAACTTGAATTCCAAAACAAAGAATATAAATGGTGCAAAAATATATAAATTAAATACTTGTTGTCAAGTAAGTGCACAGTAAAAGAAATATAAAAATATTGAAGTAAACATCAAAATATCAAAAATTCTTAATTTCAGCTAGTCCACAGTAAAATATATATATATATATATATATATATATATATATATATATATATATATATATAAGTGTTTTCAGCAAGTACACAGGGAAAAAAATATATACAGTGGAACCTTGGTTAATGAGTGTTTTGAAAGAAGTGCAACTTTTTTTTTTTTTACATCCTGACTCGGTTTGCGAGTGTTGTCTCACAAAACAAACAGAATTCAAGCTAATGTGGTGTGCAGTACCGCATTTGGCCAGAGCTGAGGGGGCGCCGGTAACACTCGGAACGGTTCAGAGCCGCTCGGAAATACTCGGAAACACTCAGAAATACTCAGTTCCCAAATACCTTTCCGAGTTCAGCCAAGCTATCCCCGAGTATTTCAGAGGCTCTCCGACGCCCCACCCCCCCCCACCTAAGGCCACATGTGGTATTGCATGCAATAGAAGTTAATGAATTATCTTAGTTTCCATTGACTTCTGTGGGGAAACTTGCTTTGATATGCGAGTGCTTTGTATTACAAGCATTCTCCTGGAACGGATTATGCTCGTAATCCAAGGTTCCACTGTAATATAATGTCCCATAAAGGGACTCTGTGATTATGATCCAAAGAATACTAACCGTGACTTCACCCACACCCCCCCACCCCCCCCCCGTGTGACTGCACAATTAAGTTTGGTCCACAACAGCAGCTGAACCACCTATGGGCTCTAAGTAGCAGGATTCCCAGGCTCCCCCAGGTGTAATCCAAAGATGGTATCCTTAATTCAAAATACAAAAGAGGCCAGATAGTGCTTTATCATTTAAATATAGAAATTTATTGTAGGTAAACATCAGGGTACTCACACTTTATGGGTGCTTGCAGCGCACCAGGCTATAGAAAACATACAATGTTAAAATGGTTTGCAGGCTTGTGTGAATCAGCAGCTAGCTCAGAGAGCAAGTGACTGTCTCCTCCACCATCCTGGCCCCTCCCCTACGCGTGATGACACAGGGCAATCATGTGTCTTCCTCAGGGGGATCTGATTGGATGGTGGAAGCTGCTGAAATATATACTGCATCGGCGGCCATTAAAGTGAAGCCACGATGCGTGCCATTTTGTTGTGGGCTTGTCTATACAAACACTCCCGGCCGCGGCCATGATATTGGAGTCGTTCATTCCAATAGTAACACTGGTCACAGGCTCCAAGTGTATCACGGCGGCCATGATATTGAAGCCCAAACATGCGCTATATTACTGTGGGAAAAAGAAAACCCTAAACGAACTACTATTCTTTCCTTTAATGAATACAGGACGGGGAGGACAGATCATGGGAGTGTGAATATGCTTAGCGGCTGTGGATTGGTCCTCTTACGTTTAAAACATTCTTTGGACACTCTTCAGTGGTAGCTTACAAGACATCTATCTATATCACATAGCTTAATAACATTTGTTTTTTCACACAGAATGAATGTACTTGCACTTTCACCAGGCCAATTGCTATGCAGATTTTTTATAAATACACCTCTGAGGTCTCATTTACATGTGCTTTGCTCTTTGAAGTGCGATCTGCATTTGGATCACTCTCCAGAAATCAGTTTTACAGGTGACGAGGAGGCGTTGTATCCCGCCTCTTTTAACCCGCTAAATGCCAGACTACCAAGCCATGTGCATTGCAGGGGGTACAATTCCTACCACAGTCACGGCATGTGTCCACCCCCAATCACTGCAGCTAAAGGGGGAGGAGTTGGGGGTTGGCTTTCGAAAATGCGGCTCAACAGCGTGGTTTTATTGCCCCTCAACCACACGTGTGAAGAAGCACTTTTTTTCTAGTTTTGTATAGTGTTGTAGGGGGTTAGAACCTTTGGGAGATTTTTATTGCTGCTTGTGTCCCCAGTCGGAAGATTCACCCTCCCTATGTGTGTTGGTGACCATTGTCATCCAGACTGATTATATGAATACAAAAATCCAAAATCTGATTTGTTATAAGAATAGAAATAGAGGGGAAATCTTACGGGGGCACTTCCGTTCAAAGGAAATTTTTCTCTCACTTCCTGTTTTATCCACAGAGTGGAGGAAATCTCTTCAATAAGATACAGATGGCAAATAAAACCTGACAAGGGTTCTAACAATTTCCTACTCTATTTTAAATGAAAAAACACTGGTTTTATATATACTTTAAAATGATTAGAAACAAACACCGTGCTCAATGTGTATTCCCAAAAAGATATCAATAAATCAAAAGCTGCTCCCATATCAACAAAAAATAAATAGAAAAACAATTACGGCATAACGGCATAAGTCAACAATAAAGGAAGTGCTTAAAATGCCCAATAATGTGAAATTAATAAAATGTGTGTGTATATGTATATATATACACAAAGCTATAATATATATAGTCATAATTTCTTAAAGGCGCATACAATATATAAACAATTCATGTGAAAAATGCACAATTCAATCATTAAAATCCATTCCACGTGAAGAAAGCAAAATGAGTAAGCTCTTCATCCATCACCCACGAAATGTGTCCAAAATATTAGACTTTAATAAACATCTTAGATCAAAGCCCTTGTTCACACTGATGCGGTGCGGAAAACGCAGCAAATCCTGTGCAAATCCTGTGCGATTCCTGCGATCTGCTGCGAGTGTCTATTAAAAGTTAACGACATCCCAAAAGCAGGTCGCAAACGCAGTGTGTATGCCTGAACCAGATCACATGGGTGTTTTATACATGGGTGATTCCAGTGCGGCTAAAAAAAAAAGGTGCCTGCACCTTTTTGATGTGAATGCGGTGCAATTTGAGCCATCAAAAATGAATGGGCTCAAATCACACCGCACAGAATTGCATGTGATTTGCACAGGAATGTGGTGCGATTTATGTGCGATCTACACCTCAGAAAGAAAAAATGACTGTAGCTGCTGACTTTTAATAAGAGAACACTTACCTGTCTCAGGATCCAGCGCTGTCTTTACCTGGGCCGGTTCTTCACCAGTATTCGGGTCCCCTATGCTGATATGTTAAGTGTGCCTTGTGGCTTCAGGCTGACTTCCCACTGTGCTTTGTGAATAGCTTTGTGACATGGGCAAAGGGGGGGGGGGTGGAGGGTGGGTGGGACTAACTTTCACTTGGATCGCCGAGGCGATCCGGGTGGAAATGGGAGCAGATACCTCTCAATACCAGGTAACCGCTCCTCCCAAAAACATTTTTAAAGTGCCTAAAGTAAGGGTGAGGCAGAAAAGTGGAACTTCCCTTTTTGGGTGAAGCTCTACTTAAGTAACAATGACTTCCTCAGGGGCTAAAGTAATTATGACGAAACATGTTGGGTGGGTCCTTGTCATCACCACATACACAGATGGACGTTGATACGGGGATACTCTGTTTGACAGATGAATATGTTTTTAATGCTTTTTGAGTTCTTAATCATGTGAGTGCACTCATTTTAAATTATTACAATAAAGTCTCTGATGGCATTTCACTTTTTCCCTGGATGTGATTATATGAATCCTGATCTATGATATCTGATCGTGTTATCTATGGTCTGCTGAAGGAAGCAGTT
The DNA here is from genome assembly GCA_037952835.1 of Lithobates septentrionalis. Classification (NCBI taxonomy): domain Eukaryota; kingdom Metazoa; phylum Chordata; class Amphibia; order Anura; family Ranidae; genus Lithobates; species Lithobates septentrionalis. The sequence goes on from JBBDGP010000257.1 coordinate 3,585,564, forward strand.
TTCCCTGGGATTTCTAGTGAAGTGCTGTGAGACCTTGTGTTCTGGGCATAGGTGTGTGCAGCCTATTGCATTAGGGTGTGCGGCAAAGCTCAAAAAAACATAGCTTTCTCTGCAGCCTCAGCTGCACAGGGCAGAGAATGAAAGAGAAATGCTCCTGTATTGAATAGCTTCCTGTTCATTCACAAACTGAAGCACAGTAAACAGTTTACTATGCTTCCGTTATGAATGGCTACAGTGAGTGAGTGTGTTCACTGTGCTCATTTAGAAAAGGAGGGTGGTTTGTAAATTACATATTTACTAGCCCCTTTCCCCCCGTTCTCCATCCTGAAACATCCCCCACAGCAGCCAGGGGGAGAGGAGGGAAGCCAGGAGCACTGCAGGGCGGGAGGGCCAACAAGAGGGAAGCCTGGGCAGTAGGGGAATCGTCACCACACATAGTGATTTGGGGGGGCCCAGGCTCACCTGGCACACCCCCTGCACACGCCTATGGTTCTGGGAATTAAGATTAAGGCTGAGCTTCTGTATTTAGGTTATGTGCACAAGGTGCTCAATATCACTTTAAATATCAGTTTTGGGTGGACTGGCCCTTGCAGTCAGAACTCCTGACTTCCATGCCGTTTCCATAAAATAAATGTCATTTTTTGGTGCGCTTATCCTCTAAATTTGCAGGGATGCACAGCAGGGTTGCAATAACAGTCCTGCTGAACAAAGTCTAATATTTGTAGGAGATTCCACTTAAAGCTCTCCATTCATTCTTGTTCCGTTATTGGAACAGGCTTCTTGCTCACCACTGTGTCTTTGTTGATTATTGTGAAGTCCAGTTCAACACAAAATACTCCCTTTCATGTATCCCAAACCCTTTATTTGCAGAAGCACTTAAACCCAGCTAGAAAGTGGGAAACATTTGAAGTTTGACTTCCTGTTTCTTGTCAAAATGTTTTTCATTTTTAACAGATTGGGCTCCTTCCCAGCCATTGCTGGAGCCGTGCGTTGCTTAATCAAACAAACTCAACCACAGAAGCCCCATTCTGCCGTCTCGGCTGCAGGAAGCTAGCAGGGATCTAAATCTGACCAACAAACACCATGAACTGTGTCTCCTACATTAAACACATTAGACGGGGATACCAGTCTCCGAGCAAAGACTTCATGATAGGAAAGCATAAAAGAAATATACATTCTTCAAGGCAGACACCATTCAGCCGAGCATATACATTAAAGCAATAAACCTTAAGCGTTGCTGAGCTCAAAGCGGAACTAAACTGCTGAATGAAAGCCACCCCCCGCCCCTCTTCTGCATCGCCATCTTTAAATCTCTTGTGCTTGCGCATATGTGCCGCCGGCATAGGCGTAGCATAAGGGGTTGCAGGGGTCACAATCGCAACCCTGGCCCCTAGATCCAGGGGGCCCCTCCCTGTCATATTATCATATCTTCCACAAAGTCCAGCTCTGCCCTAGGGCCCCACAGCCACGCTCCAATACTGGGCTTCCACTTTGCCTTCCACAGTCCACACCCCTCTGTTCTCATTGGCTGGGGAGAAGCTGTGAGCCATTTCCTGAATGGAGAGGAGCCAGTCAGCCCCAATTTTCACAGGGTGTATCTGCCTACTGCAACTACACTGCCGTTCTGACCTGTGAAATTCTCTGTGAAACATAAAAGCCAGATACACCCCGTGAGGGCTGACAGACTGTGTGTAAAGGAATGTGATTCCAGCCCTGTGTAGTGTGGGGGGAGGAGCTGTATACAGTGCTGGGATGGGAAAGGAGCTCTGCCAAGTGACCTGCCAGGGGTCCCTGTCCTCTGATTCTCCAGCGGTGATCCCTGTCCTCTGATTCTTCAGCTGTGATGCCTGTCCTCTGATGTAAGGAGGAACTCTGGGAAATCAAAACTCTTAAGCCACTTTGAGTATCTTGGCGTGCGGTGGGTGTATCTGCACGCACGGTGGAAGTGGTGGGGGGGCCATCTCAACTTTTGCATCGGGGCCCACAAGCTATGCCTCTGGCCGCCGGTGTTTTCCAGGTATCAAGGACCTGGCCAGTGGCATCGGCAGGGGGGGGGGGCTGACAGTGGCTAAAGCCCCGAGTGGGTCCCCAAAAAGCCCCGGGTCTTGGGTGGGCACGGTTCTATTATTGGCCCCGAGCGGGGTCCGATCTGATCCCGAGCGCGGCCGAGTATGGCCAAGTGTAATAGCAGGTCCCACCTTCTGGAGCCTGCATGATGGATGTCCCACTGGTCCAATGCCGGGACCGCGAAATGTGATGTCCATCATAGGCGCTGCAGGCTCCAGAAGGCGGGAATTACAATGCGGCCCCACTCGGCGCTCGGGCGGGCAGCTGGCTCTCCTCTCCTCATCATGGCTCTCTCTGGCTGCCTGGACTCTGGAGTCTACTGTACTGTGTGATGGGCGCGCCGCTGAGCTGCAGGAGGACACCTGAAGTCTGGTCAGGTAGGTCAGTGTATGTCAGGTAGGTCAGTGTATGTTGGGTAGGTCAGTTTATGCGGGTAGGTCAGTTTATGCGGGTAGGTCAGTGTATGTCAGGTACACTGACCCCCCCCCCGGTGCTGGGCTTGGACTTTGGGCTGAAGCCCCTGTTTTTTTTGCCACCTAGCAACTCCCCTGGACCTGGTAGAGACAGGCAGCGCATACGATTTTTGCATGCACATAAATGCTGCCAGCTTCTGCCAAAAAGCCACTATACTGCTGGTGGCATTTGTATGCCTATGCCCATCATGCATGCGCACACAGCTGCAGCTTAGTAACATGCTGGGATAGCTGTGAAGTAGGTATCCCAGGACGGAGCGGGGCCCAGCCTACCCAGGAACCCGGAGGTGCTGCTTTACAGCATAAAAAGAGATAAAACTGTACTTTTTTTTGTGTAAGAGGGAGGGGGTGGATAAAGTAAAAAAAAAATTGGAGTGATTTTAATTCCACTTTAATACATTGAGTGCTATAAATTAAACATTCCTTAGTAAACTATGTGTTAGTTATTACCCCAACACTTGCCATTTGCAGCTTTCAATGCTGCTGGGTCCTGATCTCTTAGTGCTGCTTCCCTGAACTTCCTGTCTTCATGCAAAAGCGCGAATAGTGGACAATGCAATCCCCAAACAATCTGTTAACTTGGAGAAAGGAGGAGATGGGAGGAGGGAGAAGCAGGTGAGTGCTTTGCCATCCTAGGCTATGGGGCTGTGTATTTCTATTGGAGCACACAGTTTAGGGCAGGGTCTCCAAACTCTCTAAACAAAGGGCCAGTTTACTGTCCCTCAGGCTTTAGGGGTGCCGGAGTGTGGTCTGAGGGAGTAGAAACATCCCTGGCATCAGTGTCAGTGCCCCATTGATGGTGTCAAGGCAAGGGATAGTGCCCCTTCATTGGTTCAGGTGGAGGAATAGAGCCTCATTGATTATGTCAATGGGGGGAATGGTGTTCCATCATTGGTCTCAGTTGGAGGAATAAAGCCCCATTGATGTTGTCAGTGGGAAGAATGATGCCTCATTATTGGTGTCAGGTGGAGGAATAAAGCCCCATTGATTGTGTCAATGGGAGGAATGGCGCCCCATCATTGGTATCAGTGAGAGGAATGGTGCCCCATTGATGGAAGAATAGTGCACCAAAGGCCAGATAAAGGCAAGCAAAGGGTAGCATCTGGCCCCCGGCCACAGTTTGGAGACCACTGGTATAGGGTGACACAACTGTAGTGCCTACATGCAAGGGCCACTCCATAGGATGCTTCCAGAGAAAGGAACCACCTTAAAACAGGAAACCTGAGGCAGCGGTCATGGCACAAGCTTAAACTGGAATATAGACAAGGTATAAAAGATAAAAAAAAAAGCTGCAGAGTCAGTAAGTTATTAAATCACCTGCTGAAAGTGCTTAAAAACTGAGTTTTTAATATCAATTTAAATTCCAGTGCTTCCATTTTTTTTTTTTATTTAACTATGAGCAACACAATGGCTTGGTGTTTTTTTTTTGCCTTGCAGCTCTAAGGTCCCTAGCTTAAATCTCAGTCAGGAACTACCTGCATGGAGTTTGCATGCTCTCTCTGTGTTTTTCTGGGTTTCCTCCCACACTCCAAAGACATGGTGGTAAGTAATCCAAACCAGCCCATGCATGCAAGTGAGTAAGTAGTGATTGTAGATTGTAAGCTCCTCGAGGGCAGGGACTGATGTGAATGTAAAGTGCTATGTAAATTGTTGGTGCTATTTAAATACCTATAATAAATAAATATGGACTATATCAAAAATTACTTAGATGATGCAATCGGTCACTAGCATTAACACAGTTTTATTTTTGTCTCCATTATAACAAAGTTTGATTACCTGTTAATCCTGCCAGTAGCTCAGTTATAGCTCAGTTATTTTTTCCACTTTCTGTAAGAGGCCAAGCTCTCCAACAAAAGTGACAGTTACATAGTTTGGGCAAACCGTATAATGCCGACAGTGATGCTTGCCAATATGAGATTTTATTCATATGGCTTAAACTTTTTTTTTTTTACAAAAGAAAAAAAACCTGTTGCTGTAGCTGCTTAAAACCTGTTAGCTAGAGTTGGGCTTAATTTGTTTGTCTTGTAATTAAAGTAGACCCAGCATATCTGATTATGTAGTAAATACATGGTAATTAGGGTGCAGGCATAATACATCCAAGTATGTATTGTCTCTTACAGAGATCACAGTACCCCCTGACAATGCCTTCATCTACTTTTCTCTTCAGAAGGATGGCACCATCTTTGTTCAGGCATCATCCAGGGTCACCATTTACTTTCTGGACTGAGATGCTGGCTCAGGGATGACACAATCATGTAAATCCTGGCGCACGTGAGGCTCCTGGCAGTGTTCACAAATGTATGACAGCTCATTCCCTACTAAAGCTTCTCACCTTATTACTACAAATTACCACAAAGGTGCACTGGGAAAGAGGAGATTGAGGAAATGCTTTCTCCGCCTGTAGCAGACTGATGACATCACTTTAGCCTAGGTTTTCTTTTTCAAATGCCGCTTTCAGCATTCACATACCTCCTTAGACCCTGTCTGACAGTATGGTCACTTACTGACTTGGCAAAATCCACTGGCAGCTTAACTCTCAATAAGACACAAAGGTTGAATCCAACACAATTTTACTTCAGCTCAGTGAACCAGAATAAAATTTAACTAATCCTAGCACGTATTTAGGAGGGTGCAACATAATGAAATGATGTTACAGACTTACTTAAAAAAATAGAATTGTTCTGTGATAATACTAGTGACAGACTACAGCATAAAGTATATGTAATTTGGTATTTTGCCCATAGTTCCACTTTATTGTTCCTAAACATGGATGACTGCCTAATGCACAGAACAGAGAGTGTGTGTGTGTGTGTGTGTGTAGACCTCCGGGTATGGAAAGGAAACATTAGCCAATGGTTGGAAAAATGCAGCCTAGCTGAATGACGCTTATTCCAAGCATGCTTGGTTGGGGTTGTCTACCTACAGAAGAGGCATTCATTTTTAGATATGGCTGAGAATCATTCCACTTTTAGCTGTATTTATTGGGGTGTAAGGGTCACAGGGAAGATCTGGGAATCTTTTTCTCCACTGGTGTGAACTCTCCTGCCCTATGACCAAGAGTTTTTAGTACATTACATTAGTGACTGGAGGCTATTGTGGTGAACTGGAGGTAGCAAGTTGAGTAAGTTGAAGACGCATTGTTCTTTAAGCCTGCAAGCAACCAAGGGGTACCATGGTGTGAGCATGTGGAAGAGTAAGATACCAGAGACTCCTGCAAAGGCAGTGTGCAAGCTCCTGAAAACAACCAGTGGAAGGGTATTATCCTCTGTGGGAACAAAATGCTTGTTGTCAAGGTCAGGGGTCAGGCTCGGAGGCCAGTAGCTATAGCAATAGAGAGGCTTCCACCGACCAACTGGATAAATGCAACAGCAGGCTACCCTGGCGGATGACACAAGCTCACCCATAGTGAGGAGTCTAAGCACTAACTGATGTTCATCCGAGCTCCTGATGGTGGAGATGGGTTTTGCTGCATATCAGTACCAGGTCATGGTCCGCAGGATCGCCCCACCAGGAGGTGAGCAAGCCGGGATCCAGTAGCAAATATAGCAGGTAGGGATCAAGCAGAAGTGTAGTCAGTAAGCAAGCCAGAGGTTGGTAACGAGTGGTCGTAGGTTGGGATTAAGCAGAAGTGCAGTTGAGAGACAAGCCAAAAGTTGGTAACAAGTGTTGGCAAAGATACGGACGGCAGTAGAAGTGACACGAGCAAGATATTGGCTGGAGAGCACATTAATCTGGCAAACGGGAAGTGCAAGGCGTGGCTTAAAAAGGATGTTCATGGGAGGAGCAATGAGTTCAAGGTTAAGCATAAACAAGGCACAAGGCAGGATTGTCCAGTAGGTCAGACAGGGTGCTGTCTAGCATCTCAAGTTGCTTAGCATAAAGAGACATTGCCAGACACAGCAGAGGTTGCAAGTTCAGACTCGGGTCTTGACACTCATAGTCAATGTGTGTTGGGTAGGGAGAATCTCATACAAAGTCATGAGATCATGTGTTAACATTTTAAATCCTTAGTAGCTAAGTAGTACAACACAACCAATGCAATTTGGGGATCCATGTAACCCCTTCTTCTTGGCTGTTACCCTAATGTAGTACTGCACTTTGGGAATGTCTCAAATGCTTATCTCCTATAAATACATTGAATGTTTGAATCTTTCTGTCTAGCTTTCTCTATTCTCCTCAGCCTGTTTACAGCTTTCCATGCAAAAACAGTTCAGCCTTCACAAGTTGAGCAGCCAAGGTTCAACTAACTGACCCAAGAGACATTCCTTCTCTGAACCCTTCAACCTTGGGTTCGAACCTTTCAGTACCACAGTAATTAATATTTAAATAAGATTGATATATATTCTTTATGGCAAAATTGTTTATAATGGACTGTTTGCAGTGAAGTCAAGGTTGAGGGCTCGAAAATTAGAAAAAGGAAACCTGAAGACATCCAGCTTATGAGATGGATCCAAATGAGGATCCAATTATTTTGCACAATCTACTTAAGTTGTGGTTATTTTATGGGTCCCAACTGAGTTATTTATTGCTTACATAGTTAATCTGGTTGAAAAAGACACCAAGTCCATCCAAGTCAACCAACAGAGTGTTTGATCTCTACACCCCTTTACTAAAATCTAAAGTTGAGATCTAATTGGGATTTGCATAAAACATATTGGTCTCTTGGGGTATCTGGAAAAAACGGATGCTAAGTTCTGCCACCTGGAGATCCCTGTCATAGGGTCCTGGCAGCATTTTAACAAACTTAAAGTGATACTAAACACACACTGTTTAATTTACATTGTCCATTCTATTTCTGTATATGGTTGATGGCACTGTAATCATTTTAATAAAAAAACAAAAAAAAACACCCAAGTACCTTTTTCCTAATCAATGTACAGCTTTCACGTGACTCAGCTATTTCCCAGTCTATCTGCAGAGAAACATAAGCAAGAGGAGCTTCTAGTCCTTTGCTGCTGGTCACATGTTAAAAAAAAACAGCCTTTGGAATACAGCGTAAAAATAAATAATTAATTTTAATAAGTTGTTTTAAATTGTCATACAAATATTTATAGCTCCGTGTCCCAGCTCTGTATATTCAAATCTTTATTATTTTGTGGAAATAACATGGTGTGGGCAGATTTCTGCTAGTCACAGGCTGTGTCACGTCCCTCCATCCTGTGTCTTAGAATAACAGGGAGATGAAGCCTCCATCAATCTACATGTATTATCCCACCCCCATTGTGTTTAGCTGGTTAGTGGGCATGGAGGAGGAGCAGGAAGGGCATGAGCTGTCATTTACCACTGTGTATACGCCCACATGCGTCACTCTATAGTAGCTGAATTGGGGACTTGGACAGGAGGGGGAGACAGAACAGCAGGTTCAACCAGGTTTTTTGCAGAATACAAAAAATAAATCCCATAGTGACTGAGTGAGTATGAACAGCATGTAATACACCATTTATTGATAGTTTTTTTTAATGAAAGTGGGTTTAGTGACAGTTTAACGTCTTCTCAAACTTGATATAAATCTCATTGTGATTTTTGTATCTGTCCTATTAGAAATCCTAACTCTGCACCTATCCACTTTGGATTCTCATTGGTCTTCCTGTAAAAGACATGTTCCTATCCCCTCCCGCTACATTCTTCATAATGTAAAATAAACAATTTATAAGATTTATTAAATGCACAAACTTGGGAACTCATTTGAAAAAATCATCACCACCAACAAAGTACCCTAGAAATATATATAAAAAAAAGACTTCTAGGTGGTTTAACTCTCCAACATCTTTCAATAATTAAAATGTATTTTTCTTTCAAATTGACCCTTTAAATTTACTGCAATTTTTGTTCCTACATTTTCTCATGATACTCCGGCCACCTACACACTGCCTTCCTGATTCCAAACTACAATCTTCAAGGATTTTATCTTCTTTATAAGCTGGTTTATAAGGTTTTTGGCTTATGTTGTATTTGAAACAGCCATGACTTGTTTAAGGTTGGTCATAATTATAAATTAACGCTTTTGTAGTTCTCTTCTTCATGAGTCTACTGGGAGTCACCCACTCACAGTCCTACAACCCCTAAAAAAATGTCTAGATATTTAGTCATTTTACAATATTTTCTCATTCTCGGTACACAGGGAATTCAGCCAAAGTTACACAATAAGTTCTTTTTCTTTTAAACTATTAAGTAACATCGACCCACGTAATGAGAGGTCACCTTCCAGGATGGGTGTGGAGAGATAATGTGGGTAGCCTTGTGATAGTTGCTGATTGAATCAACCTTTGGAATACTGGTGTCACTAAGTGGGAGTGGGAGTATATTTATTTTTTTACTCTGTTGTTTTTGACTTTTCCGGTCTTCTTCTGAATGAAGCAGGTTGTTGATTATTATCTATCAGAGGGGAGGGATGGGTCAAGCTGGGAATTCTTTGTCTGCAGAACATAGGTTTAGCGTTCTATATTCCCAGTACACAGGCTTACTAGTAACCAGAGGATAGACTATAGCAGTGTGGCTTTACCTGATGTGCTCAAGCAATGCCAGAATGTGGGCACGTACACTGTGTCCCCTGCAGTGTTGCCAACCTACCAGATTGAAATTTACTGACATGACAACTAAAATTTAATGGCATAGCCAAGTTTTTACTGGAATGTTCAAAGGTTACAAAATTATTGTTTTAAGTGCAAATTTCAGTATTTAGGCTACAAAGAATACAATACATAATATATGCAATTAGCAATGTGATTTAAGGGAGATATTAAGGCAAAAACATATTTATTATTTTATTTTATTTTTTTTTGTAGAATGGTCAGGCACACACATGAAACTGACTCTTACAGTGACACTGACAGCAGTGTGCAGCAGCACAGATGCTGATGACACCTCACCGACATGACACATCCCGTTCACAGTGTCACAGTGACAGTCTCTCTCCACGCCAGGTGGCCCCTTCCGTCGCCTCCAATCCAATCAGCACCGACAGTCCCATTCCTGGCTCGTCTTGCTCCTGTCCCGCAGACCCACACATGAGGCTCTGGCTGCTCTGCTCAGCTCCCTTGCATCATGACATTGCACAACCTGCTTAGGCGCCGCCTTCACCAGACCCTCCCCCACGGATGGTCTTGTGTCACAGCCATATTTTTTAATCCGTTTATTGGAAATTACATGAGTATATAGTAAACCACCACTGAAATAAGAAGGCTACATCTGCATATTTAAAGGTGCATCTCACAACAACATAATAAATAACCCCTAGAACAATTAAAAGGTGTAATTTAGGTAGATGTGCAGTAAAGTGAAGGGATGTCACTCACACAGCTACAAAATAAAAAAAAAATGGCAGGCACCACTCTGCGGCCAAATCGGAAGCAGTAGAGGGTTCAGCTAGCCATTTAGACCATACCTTGTTCATACGTGTGTTCGTATATACAGCAGTAAGCTATTATTATAATATATATTATTATATTATATTCTTATTATTATATATATATTATATTATATTATTATAAATATACATCTAAGAAAGTTAATTTGTGTTGGCTGAGCTCAAATGTAAAATTCAGATTGTATTTGTTAATCTTTAAACTGTCCAGGAATAGAAGAAGAGTATCCTTGGTCCCCAGCCAAATAAAAAAAACGTCGTCAATAAAACATCTCCAAACTGGAATCTGTTGAAGGAAAATTTGCATGTCATCCCTAAAAAAAAGTTCACGCTCCCACTCATTTCCAAAATGTAATAGATGGAGGAGTGTTTTTTTTTCCAATATAGTGTTATTGCTTTTCTAGCATAAAAGAGCAGTAAACCAACCTTGGTGCATTCTGCCACTGTAGATATGTTTTCAATCAGGCCTAGCAGACATACAGACATGGAAGGTGGTAAGATAACAGACAATAAATGGTTTATCAAAGACAATACTTCCTCCCAGTATCCGGTGATGGCGGGACATGTCTAGAAAATGTGAGAAAAGTCACCTGATGCGCTCCCACACCGCCAGCATTTTGGAGAGCGTGATGGATTCATTTTATGTAGGTGGTATAGAGTAAAATATGCACGGTGGACAATTTTAAATTGTATTAAATGGTCATGTAAAGAGACCAAAGTTCAGAAGGGGAGATCCAAAATATATTCCCAATCATCATTATCTAGGTCAGGTATGTCCCGCAGCCATTGGGCCCTGAGTCCCTCCAAAGTAGGTAGGGATACGATTACCAGGTGGAAGTATAAGTGCAAGGTGGGTTTTTCCACACAGTCTGTTTGGAGAACCTGTTCCAAAGCAGATTGGACAAGCATGGGGGGGGGGGGGGGCTTGTGATTGGATAGCATGTGAGAGTAGTAAATAATAAAAATGGTGGTGTGCAGGTACATTGTAATTGGAAGAAAGTTGGAATAATGGAATCAATGATTGCTCAGAGATGAGAGGTCTGCTTGATGTTGTATTTGGTCCAAGCTTGCAGTAGCATATAAAAGTGGGGCAGAGAAGGATTGCGCCACAGGGGAACCTTCGGAGACACTGCCAACTTTGGGTACCTTTCACACTCAAGATCAGTCCTACAGGCCCTTAGAGTAGTAATCATGGAAGGCGTTAAAGGATAAGGGGCATAAGGGCCTCTCAATAATAGAGATTTAAGGGCTTCCAAAGAATTGACCACTGCACCCTCTAGAAGTGGCAGCCATATTTTTTACTGGCAACCTTTTCCTATCACTGGCATTTAATGGCAGGAGAAAAGTGCACGTTCTTTTACTAGCTGCCAGTAAAAATATTGACGGTTGTCAACACTGGTCCTCTGTATGGATATGGATTTCTCAGACAGATTATTAAAGCCCAACTGAACTTTTTAAATCAGCAAAAATGTTTCCAGGTATATCAAACCAAAAGGCGTGCAAGTTCTTTCTCTTTAAAATGCAGCCACAGCCTGAATTGATACAACTGTCCTTGCCCAGCATTCTTTAAAGAGGAACCCTAGTTCTCTGTGTGAAAGTAGTAGCCTCTGCAGATGTGTGAAACGCCCCCACCAAGTCAGAATTAGAGCTCTCGTATCAGCGAGAAGCATGAGCCTTTTTGGTTGAAGAGTTATAGGTTTAACTGGGCTGGGAGCACATTAGACGTTTGCAGAGAGACCACTTCTTCCACACAGAGGAAATATGCTGACAGGGGACAAGCTTTTCTACTTTTTTTTTTAACTGATTAAAGCTAACAGTTCGATTTAAAAGTTCTGCTTAAATTTTATGTGACCATTAATATTATATATTCTTGGCTGAAGACATTAGTAAAACTGCATGCCCTGACTTTGCAAGACACAGATAAATAAAAGGGTGTCGTTATTATGTTCATGTGGTAGATGCATTTTCTAATGAGTTATGCCAGTCCAAACTGCATTTTAAAAATCACAGAGGTCACAGAGAACCCAAATCTGGGGCTCATACGACCTAAGGCTCTGGAGATACGGGGCTCCTTGCGCAGTCTGTCAGAAGCTACATACAGAGCGGCCAGTTTAAATACAAGCCGCCACACTCTGTTTGCAGCAGACTGAGAGGATGAGCTCACAGTGTCTCTCCTCACTTCTTGTCAGAGGCACTGAGCTCAATGGACAGCTTGGAGTTCGGACCAATGGTTAAGAACCATTATCCCCAGCTGTCCAATAAAAATGCTGCAGTGGAGGCACGCCTCTCACTGGAGTGTCATAGAAGGGGCGTGTGTCTAAAAGACAAATGCTCCCTTCCAGCCCAGCCCTCTTAACTACAAGGAAAAAAACGTGTTTATGGGTATAAGGTTTACCCATAATCTCATGTTTTTCTCACACAGTTAAGAGGGAGAATGAGAATCTGCTGCTGTTGAAAAGGTACTGTTACAATCAAGCTAAATCATATATTACTATGCTTTTTGTTATAAGATAATGTATTATTTATCTATTTACTGTGAAATTACTGTTTGGAAGTTGTAACTTCAACTTCAAGTTATAAACTTCAGTAATTTGTCCGTTAAGCCACCTGCTTGAGTACAGTTTTTGAAAATATAGTAAATGACCTTAAAAACAATATATAATAATTACTTGTAATTACTTATGGTAATTAACCCCTTGCCACCCAGGGCAATTCTGACACTTCTCTCCTACATGTAATAATCATCATTTTTTTGCTAAAAAATTACTCAGAACCCCCAAACATTATATATCTATATATAGATATATACACATATATATATTGTTTTAGTAGACACCTTAGGGAATAAAATGGTGGTCGCAGCAACTTTTTATGTTACACCGTATTTTTCAAACGCCTTTAAAAAAAAAAAAAAAAAACTGTTTTATGAATATAAAAAAACACTAAAGATAACCCGATTTTTTTGTATAATGTGAAAGATGATGTTACGCCGAGTAAATAGATACCTAACATGTCACGCCAAACATCATAGGCGACGCTTTAAATTATTTTACAGATGACATGTTTAGAGTTACAGAGGGGGTCTAGTGCTAGAATTATTGCTCTCGCTCTAATGATCGCAGCATATGTAACCTGTGTGTATCTGGCTCTGATACTAGCCAGTGCCTCACCATCCACTGACCTCACCGCACGTCCCTGCTCCTGACAACCCTGCTCGTTTGCAGCTCCCTGTTGCTATGTCACCACCTGCACTGTGCAGACATACACTCTCTGGCTGCCCCTTGCAGCCTCCCTGACTCCTTGGGAAAAGGAGACTTCCAGACTTCCATAATTAAGGCCCAAGCCTTGATTATAAAGGCTGCGTGCACCTGGACACCCACCCTGCTGGTCGTTGACAAAACCTGGACACTGGGTTGGAGACTTCTTCCCACCCAAGCTACTTTGAAGTCTCCGAGCTCCAGACCCTGATCCGGGAATAATAAAACCTGGCAAAAAAAACACCTTTCTCTTCTCAGAATTGACATTCTGGAGTCTCACACTCTGCATATTTTGCGAACCCTCTGTCAATTTTCCTTAAATTTTCACAGTGGCAGGGCCTCGCACTGTCCAAGGGGTATATGGGGTGTGACAGGACGGGGCTCTGTCACTATAGAGATGGCCAAGAAAAAGACAGAGTTTGCATGTCTGCTGACTGCAGGGCTACAGAGCATAAGTTTTAGGTGGAGAATAGTGCTTTTTCAGCTTTCTCCACATCTTGATATTTCTGCATGAGGCTCTGTAGTTTGTGGATTTCTAAGAGTCTTGGGCGGAATTGAATCTCCAACCCAGTGTCCAGGTGTTGTGGACAACCAGCAGGGTGTGTGCCCAGGTACACACACCCCTTATAACAATGGGCTGGTGAGAGCAGTAGGTGGTGGGAGTTGGAGCTGGTTGAAAACAAAACCCTGGCTTTTGAGTCCAGATGTTTCCAGGGGGTGCCAAGAGGGGGGGCATCTCAATGCTGTACAAATTGTTTGTTTACCCATCTGCAAAACTGCTGTATATGGTGGTGTAGCAGCTGGACTTAGGGAAGGAGATTTATTTGAGCGACGGTGGAAGTGGTCTCCTCGTACATACAAGGGTATCATGAACACAGCCCTGATGGAGGGAGGATATAGGGTGCTTTCTAGATGGTACCTGGTGCCTGACCACCTCTCAAAAATGTATCAGGGAGTTACCTCTTTGTGTTTTCGGGGTTGTGTTCAACCTGGTTTGCTGTTTCACGTATGGTGGACCTGTGCCAAAGTTTGCCGGTTTTAGATTACAGTTTATTCCCTGATCTGTTCTGTGAGCATGGTGAATATAGTTAAAAACCCTAAGGTGGCTCTTCTTAACGAGCCTGTTGTTGATATTCCCAAGCATGTTCAAACTTTAATCCACTTGAAACCAGTGGTAGATTTAGCTGGTATGAAAAAAAAACAGACGTGGATCATGCTCAACGAACATGCTGGTCAGTATTTTACAGGTAAAACTGCTAAATTTGACCATATTTGGGATCCTTGGATTAAGTATCTCCAACTTCCAGCTGATTGAGGAGTATGGGCGGTGGAGGCGGGCGTTTTAGACAGTCCTTTTCCTTTTGCTTTGTCTCATTGTTTTTCCCATCCCTTCCTTCTTTCGTTCCTTTTCTTTGTCTTTCCTCCTTTTATTTCCTCTTCTCCACCCCCCCATTTCTTTCTTGGATTTGCACTTCCCCTTTTTATCTAGTTGTGTTGCTACCAGTTCTGGTTGCGCATTTTGTTTACTCACCCCAACTCCGGCATGCCGATGGGTGGTGGCGAAGTTTTGGGTTCTAATGTTTTTCCCCGGGGGGGGGGGGTTTTCTGAGTAGGATGGCTGTTTGCTCCCTAATGCCGCGTACACACGGTCTGACTTTTCGACAACAAAGGTCCGACGGTCTTTCCAACGAACTTTCGACGGAGTTACGACGGACTTTCGACAGACTTTCGTACACACGATCACACCAAAATCCGACGGATTCGTATGACCGAACTAAAATAAGGAAGTTGATAGCCAGTAGCCAATAGCTACCCTAGCGTCGGTTTTTGTCCGTTGGACTAGCATACAGACGAGCGGATTTTTCGACCGGACTCGAGTCCGTTGGAAAGATTTGAAGCATGTTTCAAATCTAAAGTCCGTCAGATTTTCGACCGAAAAAGTCCGCTTCAGGTCCGATGCAGCCCACACACGGTCGAATTGTCCGCTGGACTCGGTCCGTCGGACCAGTTTGGTTGAAAAGTCCGCTCGTGTGTACGCAGCATAAGACCCTTTTCTTTATGCTGAATTCCTACTTTATTTGGCATACTCTTGGGTTCGGGAGTAGCTGGTGGTATAATATTTGATTTCCCTTTTTATACCTGTTCTTAATGTTTTGATATGCATGATCTGCGCTGTGGATCCTATTCTTGGAAAATTTTTCAATAAAAATATTGAAACAGAAAACAAACCTCTGGATAACCGGGTGTCCCTGTTGAAGACTGCGGCCAGTGTGAAGGGGATTCTGGGTCCAAGGACTGGGATAGTCTGGCCAACACCGAGAGTCTGGGGGACCAAGAAAGGGTCTGGGAGACTGAGGAAGCTGCAGAGGCCAGTGAGTCCAGGGGAGCTGGAGAATCCAGAAGTCTCTGGTGGGTGCAATCTGGAGATATTTGTTAAAACCCCTTCAAGAGGCCATGTGGGCCTGAATACTATAGCAAGGTGCTGTCACCTAGGCTGAGAAAGAGCCTGAATAGTAAGTGATATTGAAACCCCTGCATGGGAATCTTGGATAGACTTTTGTTGTGGTATTTCCCTTCTAATAAAAGTGGGCTACCAGTCCCTTAACTACGATGCCTGTGTGACATGGACTCACTGTACAAAAATCGCATCAACCACTGAGCTAAACATTCCCAATATCATAGGAGGGATGGGGTAGTATTATGAAGGTCACATGGTAAGACAACTAAGGTGAACATAAAAGGCCCAATTTCGTCCCCAATTTTTGATCTGACGCTTGAGTGAGGATTAAGCCATTTAGGAATATTGAAGTGGCAGATTTGCTATTTATCGCAAGTGACATTTGGCTAGTTAGAAAATCTATAAGCAGTAGGACATTATTTTTTTTATTTTTTTTTTATTCTTTATTTATTTTTTTTAGTAAAGGACAACTGTACACTGTATGTACCCAATGACATTGCCCCTTCCATCCTTCACATTAAAAAAATCTAAATTTTCTAGGTACCTAAATGTTCCTGGTGGAGACTCCATGGCCACATCTAGCACCATTCCTTGCACTGTAAACACCAGATCGCACCAAAACAGGTCCGGCACATGATCTGTCTGTAGATGGGAATTTCTGCAAAAGGTAATAGTAATTCCGTCATCGATTTTGCACATGTGGCAGACAAACCCATTACCTTCTATGGTGAAAGGGCATTGGACTTTGAAATTAAATTAATTATCTGAATACAACAGCAGCAAAAAATGATCACAATGAAAAATGCTGATTATGATGCTCTAATACTAATACAATTTTTTTGTATCAGAAAGAACCCGCAAATAAAATGTGCAACTGAGCACCCAAACTACAAAAAACAAATGACCCGGTCCATATTGCATTGCCGGAAATGCAGATCCAAGCTTGCCATATATATTTCTGTGCTAAGTAAAGGTTACATTTTATAGCCAGTAACTCAGCTGGAACCAATTTACTACATATATTAACAAAAGTGACCGCTGACCCTGAATACTTTTCATCTATGTTTCACCATATTAAAATAGAAGCTATAAAAGATTTCCCAGTGAAATCTGATCTCAATGCTAAATTAAAAGTGACAACAATTAATTTTAAATGTATGTATTTGGGAAAAGCGTTGGTTTTCAAAAGGGAGGGGATTTCAACATTTCTTCAAAATATTCCCTTTGGATATGGAACAGAGGTAAGATTTTAAGGGTACAAATATTTCTTGTATGTATCATTACTATTATCAATGCATTAAAGTAGATCTTTCAGTAACTTTACTAGTCTGCATTAACAGATTGTTGACACGCACAATATACAGCAACAGTATAATTTTTCAAAAATGATCTTTCTGTTTATCAGTGAAATGCAATCACTGAACCCCAGCCTATGCTAAACTGATATTATCAGACTGCAGCAGACAGTACAATCATCCACGGTACTGTGCAAACGTTTTAGACAGGTGTGAAGAAATGTTGTAAAGTAAGGATGCTTTCAAAAATATATATTTTAATTGTTTATTTTTATCAATGCAAAATGAACGAACAGAAGAAAAATCGAAATCAGATTATTATTTGGTGTGACTACTCTTTGGCTTTAAATCATCATCAATTCTTGCACACTCTCTTCACTTGCACAAAGTCAGCGATTTTGTAGGATTATAGTCAGGTGTATGATTAATCAATTATACCAAGTAGGTGCTAATAATCATAAATTTCATATGTAGATTGAAATGCAGTCATTAACTGGAACAGCTATGTAGGGGGCAAGGTGAGCTTGTGGAAAACTGTTTCATGCCACATGCCACAGGGAAGCTGTCAGTCAATTCTCTGGTATCACAGGGTGGGAGGGCTGTGATACCAGTGAATCGGCTTCCGGCTTCCTGGCCAATGAGAACAGAAAGACCTGGAAACAAGACCGGGTCAAGACAGAAGCCACGGCACTGGGCACCAAGGGAGCCATGACAGCTGGAGGGCTCAGCGTTATGGTGAGTGTGGACCTGGAGGGGCCTCCCCAACTCCCCAAAATCCTCCAACACCAGCCACCACTGGTATGGCATGATACCAGTGGCATGAGGACAATATGAAACTGGCCAATTGGGGCCTCGGGATGTAGTCGCATGCCTGTAAGAGGGTGATGGACCTGGTAGAGACCTGTTGGTCCAGCACCCCCCACAGTGCAGGGCTACACAGATGGTGCAGCGGCACCCCTTGTGGACCGGCCACCACTGTGCCATACCATCAGGGAGGTATGTGATTGGCCCCAAATTTATTCCGCAGCAGGACAATGATCCCAAACATACAGCCAATGCCATTAACGTGGTAGTAATGTGATTTTTTTTTTTACTTGTACATACAGGTAAGCCTATAATAAGGCTTACCTGTAGGTACAGTGAATATCTCCTAAACTTGAAATGTTTAGGAGATATTCACACTGCAAGTAGCCGGTGACGTCAGCGGCGCATTACCTTCAGAACTCCATGCCGCAGCGGAGGGCTTCCATGTGCATATGCAGGAGTGATGTCATTGCGGTCCCGGCCACTCATACAACGGGACCCTGCAAATCCAGAAGGAAGACCAGGAAAAGAAGGAAGCCGTGTCAGCGCACTGCTGGAGGGCTTCATTCTAAGGTAAGTATTTCATAATATGCTAGTATGCGATGCATACTAGCACATTATGCCATTGGCTTGCAGAGGATTTTTTTTTTTTAAATGCTGTGATTTACTACTGCTTTTAGAATTATCTTCAGCATAAAGAAGAACAAAAAGTCCTGGAAGTGATGGTTTGGCCCCCACAGAGCCCCAATCTCAACATCGAGTCTGTCTGGGATTACATGAAGAGGCAGAAGGATTTGAAGCAGCCTACCTCCCGGGGTCCTTCAAAAAGAATTGAAGAATTGATGCTGTTTTGAAGGCAAAGGGTGGTCAAACCAAATATTGGCTTGATTTGGATTTTTCTTCTGTTCATTTACTTTACATTTTATCAATTTATAAAAAAATAAACTATTAACACGTATATTTCTAAAATTTTTCATTTACAGCATTTGTTTTCACACCTGCATAAAACTTTTGCACAGTAGGGTATGCGAGAGCCAAGTACCTGATAGACATATACTTTACTTAGCATCCATTCACTAAATATCAAAAATTTGCTGTATCTGATGTATCTACATATATACATATATACAGCGCTTTTTTTCAGCGGGAACACGGGGGAATGCAGTTCCGGCACCTCCAGCACTGAATGTATGTAATGGCTAGGAGTGCTGGGTTGTGCTACAGTGTCTATTGATGCTGGCTGCTGGTGGATCTATTGTTGCTAGAGGGGATCTATTTCTGCAGAAGGGTTGATTGCTGCTGGGGAGGTCTATTGTTGCTGGTGGGGGGATCTATTGTTGCTGGGGTGGGTCTTATGTTGCTGGCGGGTCTGTTGTCGCTGGGAGGGATCTACTGTTGAGGGAGCAGTCTATTATAGCTGGCTGCTAGAGGGTCTATTGTTGCTGGGGGTACTTTGTTGTTCCATTGTTGCAGGGGGGGGGAATCTATTGTTGCTGGTGGGTCTATTGTTATTGGCTGTGGGGGGTCTATTACTTTTCTTGTTATCAATAACAAAATCCATACAAATTACTTAGTACCACAAATGTTACTTGGTTCTGTATTCTCTAAAAGGGGCAGTTCTGGGAGGTGGGTAGGGGGTGGAACCAAGGACTGGTGCTCAGAGGTAGGTAGGGGCAAAGACAATGGGTAACTCCCAAAAGGGGGAGTTCCTGCACCTATTCTCTTAGAAAAAAAGCCCTGCATATATATATATACATATATGATGTATCTGATCCACTTTATGTAGCCCAGACACAGGAGATGTTGGCCATGTTTGGCTTGATTTGGGTGATCTGCTTAGGCCAAAATCCAAGCAATCCTGCAAGCTAAGGCACAACTCTGAAATTCTACATTATTTGCTGCCATACGGGTGATTGGAGTGCACCTGCGTGTCTTCTAAAGCAGTAGTTCTCAACCTTTATTGAGACCAGGACCTGATAAATTCTTCCAAAACCTTCTATGTAAAAAAGAAAAAAAAAAGTTTATACTCGCACTATAAAAGTATTGGAATACAAAATATGTATCTAAACGCTGGAAAACTCTGGACAGGGCTGTTTCACTGTGTGGGAATAGGGATTCTGGAAGGGGCTAGGGGATTCTGCAGCAGACTTGGTACCCTTGTAGAGTATGCGATTTTTGGATGGAGGTGGGGGATAACTGTAGGGGCTGGGGTCTCTGGAGGGAGCTGGGGTCTTTTCAGGGGCTCTATGGGAGACAGGATGGTTTGTGTGGGTTGGGATGCACCATAGGAGGTTAGAGGGCACCCTGACACTACAGGAGGTTCTGTCCACTATGGGGGCTGGAGGCTCTGTAGCAAGTCAGGGGGCCCTGCAAGGGGCTGGGTGGCACTCTGGGAGGGTGGAGGGTACCATGGGGCTGGAGTGCTAAGAGGGCCTCGAGGTACTGCAGGCCACTATGGGAGTTATGGTGGCCCAATGGGAACTCGGAGGCACAGTGGAAGGTTGGGAAATCTGCAGCTGACTGGGGGCCTGGGAGGAGGGGGGCCACTACCTGATGGTTGAGACCCACTGTTCCAAAACAATTGGACAACCTATCATACCTATAAACATAAGTTGAGGGTCTGTTGATTCAATTAAAAATGGTGCCATTTAATATTTGTGGCACCGTCAGACAGCACCAACTGTTCTGCATTGGACAGGATGAAAAGCCTTGTCAGATCACCATTGTCCCCCAAAACCACGTCATCCTATGGCACCCTTGTCCTGAACCCTCCCTAATCCACAGACTTTGAAGCAGGATTCTATTTAAAAAAAACCACACAAGCAAAACAGCAGCTTAACAGACTGCCTTCTTGGACCCTTAAAGTGTAACTGCAACCTGGGTACAGGTGTGATTGGTAGCAGTGTGATTTTAACCACTTAAGGACCAGCCGCCGCAGTTGTAATGTGGAAGGTTGGCTCTCCTAGACAAATCGCTGTCATTGTAGGTCAGATGCTTTAAGACCTCTAGGGGGCAAGCGCGCCCGCGGTGGGACGCCGGAGCGCCTGGCCAGCGGCCGCAATGCCTGTGGCCACCTGCAATCGCTCCTGAGAGACAGAACGGGGATCTGTCAATGTAAACAGACAGATCTCTGTTCTGTCAGGGGAGGAGAGACAGATCTGCTGTTCCTAGTGATCAGGAACAGCAATCTGTCTCCTCCTCCAGTCACTACACTGCCCCCACAGTTGGAAACACCTCCCTAGGGAACACTTAACCCCTTGATCGCCCCCTAGTGTTAACCTCTTCCCTGCCTGTGACATTTATACAGTAATCAGTGGCTATTTTTAGCTCTGATCGCTGTATAAATGTCACTGGTCCCAAAAAAGTGTCAGATCTGTCCGCTGCAATGTCGCAGTCCCGCTAAAAATCCTTGATCACCACCATTACTAGTGAAAAAAAATAAAAATAAATAATTATTCCATAAATCTATCCCCTATTTTGTAGATGCTATAAATTTTGCGCAAACCAATCAACATACGCTTATTGCAATTTTTTTTTTTTCACCAAATCGGCCTAAACTGATGAAGAAATTTGTTTTTTTACATTTTTTTATTGGATATTTATTATAGCAAAAAGTAAAAAATATTGGGTTTTTTACAAAATTGTCAGTCTTTTTTTGTTTATAGCGCAAAAAAAAATGCAGAGGTGATCAAATACCACCAAAAGAAAGCTCTATTTGTGGGAAAAAAAGGACATATATTTTGTTTGGGTACAGCGTTGCACGACCACGCAATTGTCAGTTAAAGTGACGCAGTGCCGTATTGCAAAAAATGGCCTGGTCATTAAGGGGCAAATCCTTCTGATCACTAAGTGTAGAGCTGCACGATTAATCGTTAAGAAGAAAATTCGCTATCTTTTTCCCTTCCCGATCTTCAAAACAGCATGTTGGGATTCTTTCTAACAAGTGCAGAGAGTTCTCACAGCTGGAAGAAAAAAATCCAGGCAGCCTGCAAAGTTTTATCACAACACAAATAAGTAGAAACAAAGTATCTTTTCATTCTTTTATCAAAGGAAAGAACTCTGAAAATGAGGGAAGTTTAACCATTTAAAAACCAAACCTTTTCTGACATTTGTTTCTTACAAGTAAAATCATTATTTTCTGCTAGAAAATTACTGCTAGAACACCCAAACATGATATTTTTTTTTTTTTTAGCAGAGACCCTAGAGAATAAAATGGTGGTTGTTGCAATATTTTATGTCACATTTGCGCAGTGGTTTTTCAAACGCAATTAAAAAAAAAAATACACTTTAATGAATGAAAAAAAAACTAAACAGTAAAGTTAGCCCAATTTTTTTTTTTTTTTTCAAATTTTTTTTATTGCATTTTCAAGACAAACAATACATATACAACTTAAAAAGCTAAAAGAAAAAACAAAACAAAACTGTGGTGCCTATATAAAGTATCTCACACATCACATGACAAGTTATTATAATTTGTGTTATATATCGCTTGATGAGTTAACCTATGGCTCGCTTCTTCTTGTAGCTATTTAGAGGTCCCTTGAGACGTCTAGTCCTCTCTCCAATCGTAGCCAATAAATTCTCACTACTCTCCCCCCCCCCCCCCCCCCGCAACCCCCAACATATTATTGAAGACTCAACCAGCTGTTTCCACATCCTTTAACCATGTACGCCAGACTTTATCGTACTTCATCGGGCACCCTCTATTGAAGTATGTGTCTTTATATAAAGGAAGGTTATTATTGACCAGACTTTTCCATTGTGTCAATGAAGGGGGGGTGGGCTTCTTCCATTGCATGGCAATGTTTTTCCGGGCATAAAATAGCAATAACCCTACCAGTGTGCGTTTTGCCATTGTTGGTACAAGTGTTTCAATTAACCCCAATAGACAGACTTCCATGGCATGTGGTAGTGTAGTTGATGCGACTCTATTTACCGTGCCGAGTACCTCACTCCAATATTGCTGAATTTTAGGGCAATGCCAGAAAATATGAGAGAAATCTCCTGGGGAGATTCCACATCTCCAACACTCCGATGGACATGTAGGGTTCATTTTATGAAGTCTATGTGGAGTAAAATACGCTCTATGCACAATTTTAAATTGGATCAGCCTATCCCGCATAGAGACTAAGGAGCGGAAAGGGAAATCCCAAACATCATCCCAATCATCATTGTCCAGCGAGGGTATATCAAGCTGCCAGCGAGACCAGAGCTTATCTAAAGGTGGGAGAGACACGTAGACCAAATGCTCATATAGCTGTGAGGTAGGTTTCTCTGCACATTTAGTTCTAAGTGTCTTCTCCAGTCCCGACTGGACAACGATGCAGGAAGCACGTGGAAACTGCGCAGCAAAAGCATGTGACAATTGGAGATAGCGAAATTGGTAATGATGAGGTATGTTATACATGGGCGAAAGGTGTGAAAAGGGAGATAATGACATTTGTGACACTATGTGAGAGATAATTTTTATACCATACTTAGTCCAAGCAAAGGGGTCTGGAAGTTTGTAAATGTGTGGCAAAGTAGGGTTCAGCCAGATCGGGGTGTTAGGAGAGATCTCGGTTGATTTATATTTTTCTATATCTAGACCTGCCCGCCAAGCCCGCAGGGTGGTATGCATAGAGGGTGTCAAATGATAAGGGGCTCGAGGGCCTCTGAATATCAGGAATTGCAAAGCTTCAAAAGAGCCCACTATCGTGGCCTCTAGGGCTGTGGAAGAGTTAGTTTTGTCAGGGTGCAGCCACCAGGCCACTGTCACCAGTTGGGTAGCTAGAAAATATTTGTAACAGTCAGGAAATGCCATACCACCCTGCGTTGTCGGCCGCATCAAAGTCGACAGCCGATATCTGGGTGGCGCGGAGCCCCAGATAAAGGATGAGAACAATTGATTCATTGTATTAAAAAACGATTTAGGTATCCACTGAGGGGAGTGGCGGAACAAATACGTGAATTTGGGGATAATTTTCATTTTAAGGAGATTTACTCGTCCCCAGACTGACAGAGGTAAATTACTCCACGTTTTAAGTTTTGTCTTAGTGTCCAAGAGTATAGGGGTAAGGTTAAGCGAGATGAAATCTGATGCTTGTGTGGATATATTGACCCCCAGGTACTTAAAAGTTTCCACCCATTTTAGTGCACAGTCAGGGGAGGAAGTGGTTTTGGCCGCCTGGTCTATCGGAAAAAGTATGGATTTGGACCAGTTGACCTTTAGCCCGGTGACTCCCGCAAAAGTGTCTAACACGTTCAGAACACCCTGTAAGGACGGGCCAGCATCATTGAGGAACAGTAGCATGTCATCCGCGTACAGGGCCAGCCTCTCCTCCAGCAAGCCAATACGAAGACCTTTAATATGCGGGGACGTACGGAGCGCCTCCGCCACTGGTTCAATAGCTAAGGCAAATAAAGCTGGAGAGAGAGGACAGCCCTGCCGGGTTCCTCTGGTGAGCCCAAAAGGGGCTGACAGTCCACCCCCCAGTCTTACCGATGAAGTGGGGCATTTGTATAATACCTGGAGCCATTGAATAAACAATAAGGGGAACCCCATTCTACGCAATGTTTCCCAAAGAAAAGGCCACTCTACGGTGTCAAAAGCCTTTTCTATGTCAAGTGAGGCTATAGTTCTCGAACCCGTGTTGTGATGTTGGGCATGTATGTTGGTATATAACCTTCTGAGGTTGACATCCGTGGATCTACGGGGCATAAAGCCAGTTTGGTCCGAATCAATGACTGAAGGCAATAGGGGATATAGTCGTAGAGCAAGTAGCTTGGTCAAAATTTTAAAGTCGTTATTCAGCAATGCAATTGGCCGGTACGAGGCGCAGGAGGTCGGGTCTTTTGAGGGTTTGTGTATTAAAGTCAGATATGCAAGATACATGGAGTCGGGTAGTTTGCCATCCTTCAGGCATATATTATATAACTGGGCCAACAGGGGTGCCAGAAGGTCTCCATGCGACTTATAAAAGTCAATCGGAAGGCCATCCGGCCCCGGCGCCTTACCAGTTGGGAAGGATTGGATGGCATTTAGAACTTCTAGGGCCGTAAATGGCCTAACTAGTGTCTCACGCTCCTGATCCGACAGCCAGCCCAGTGCCAAGGGATCTAACAGGTCCCGTAGCTGCACAGGCCGAAAGTCAGAAGGCAGGGTGGAGGTATATAACTTTTCATAAAAAGCAGTAAACGTTTGTAAGACCTCAGAGGGTGAAGTCACCATGTCCCCATCAGCAGTCTGCAGAGTGGAGACAAGCGTAAGTGGTTGGTCATTCTGCGCCAATAGGGCCAGCAGCCGACCATTTTTGTCACCCTGTTCAAAGGTTCTTTGTCTGCCCCTATGATTTTCAAGTCGTGTAACCTCTGTCAAGTGAAGATTCAGTTCTCTCTGAGCTGCCATAAGTGAGTCAAAATGAGATGGTGTGGGGTCCGAGTTATAAGTAGAGGTATGATTTGTCACCGACTGCTGCAGTAGTTGGGTCTCCCTTAACTGTTTCTTTTTAATATGGGCAATAGATGAGATGTATTGTCCCCTCGTGTATGCTTTAAACGCATCCCACGTGATTTCAGGAGAGGAGGACCCAGTGTTCCGCTCCCAGAAATCCGTTAACAGGGGGGGTATACTTTCAGTTAGGTCCGGATGTGAGACCCAATGAGCCCCTAGTCTCCACAGTGCCGCACTCCGGGATGCAGGAGAGCGAAGCGTCACTACCAACGGGCTGTGATCAGACAGTCCACTTGGCAAATAAGCTGCCTCCAGCACATCCGCCAACAATGGGGGATTAGAAAAGGCCAGGTCTATACGTGATGCAGTTTTGTGGGATGCTGAGAAACATGAATAGGCTCTGGTTGTAGGGTGCTTCCACCTCCAAATCTCTTCTAGGGCTACTGCCTGAGCCCAACCAGAGAGATCTGTGCAATGATGCTTTGGTGGGGCAGGCCTATCTAAATCCGGGGACATAATAGCATTAAAGTCTCCCATGATTAAAATCTTCCCAGGGCAAAAGGGGGCAATCTTTTCCATAACCGCGTATAGTATTACAGGTGAGAAAGGCGGAGGGATATACATATTAATGACAATATATCTGTGAGACCAAAGTGTAAATACAACAATAACAAATTTACCCTGTGGGTCAGTGCTCACCTCTTCAATCACACATGGGAAGTTCTTGTGTATAAGAATCGACACCCCTCTTGCATACGTGGAGTATGTGGCATGTATAGCCCTCTGTATCCATGGTTTTTTCAATGTCAGGATTTTGCTGCCCATTAGATGGGTCTCTTGAAGAAGAATGAGTTGGGGGGAGTGGGACTTTAGATACTGGAAAAGGAGAGCTCGCTTGAATTTTGATCCAAGGCCCCTGACATTCCAGGAAAGAACCGTAAAGGAATCGGCACGGGGATTAGCCATCTACATTAAAAGGTGAGAACCTACTAGGATGGATGGGAGAGTGAACCATGAGCAGCAAAATCTCTGACATAGCACACCATATAGTAGCAGCATTTAGGTTTATCCAATATTGTGCACCAAAAGAAAAAAAAAGAAAGGAAACCTTCAGAACATTTTTAAACAAACCCAAGCACAATGTGCCTTTCCTACTATGCCCCATCTCTCTTCCGAAACGAGGGAGAAGGATGGGGATAGCTTTACCCCTAAACAAAAAAAACCCTTATAACTGTAGTGGCAACCTAAAAACTCAGTGCACTACACTATCGTGCCAGTCCAGAGACCCTTGGAACTTGACTCGTATGGTCACGTCCTGGACCAAGGTGAGGGGGGGTCGCCGTAACTGGCAAATGTCCTCGTCTGAACCTGAGCGAGGGGGGGGGGTGTCAAGGTGAGAGAAAAAAAAAAAAAAAAAAAAAAAATTTAATTTTAGGGACGGTTCATCATTTAGGAGTCAATGACAAAAAGTCTGCATGTTATTTACTGGAGCTCCTCGGACAGGAGGAACTAGTTGCGGTTCCATCAGTAACAGATGTATAGTAGAAGGTGAGGATGATGACGTGGTGCCGCAGTGCAGAAAGATGCGGTATCCGATAATGGATCATGCTGGAAGTCAATATGGGGTAGAAGGAGGGTTATTATAGGAATTTGAAGTACCCTGTCTCCCCGAAAACAGGACCCAGCGCAACCGCCGGCAACGGCCGCAACACAAGCCCCACCCCCCAAACAAGCCCCAGTTAAAGTCCCTGTAGGTCTTATTCTAAGGGTAGGGCCTATTTTCTGGCAAACAGGGTAGGGCCCACCTGGGGGGCAGGGCCCACACCGCAGCCATCACCGACAACCACGCCAGGCCCCACCCCCGGGGAAACAGGGCAGTTATCTGAACCCAGCAGATCGTGCATTCAACACTGGTCCAATTTTCATTATGACACTAACGGGTGTCTAACCATGCCGCTGCGGCCTCAGGGGTATCGAAGAAGCGGGTGTTGTCGCCATCCGTGATCCGCAATCTGCTGGGGTATAGAAGGCCAAAACGTATTCCCTTCTCTCGGAGTCGACGTCTGACATCTGTAAAAGATTTGCGGCGCTGCTGCACCTCTTGAGAGAAATCAGGAAAGAAAGATAGCCTGGTGTTCTCATATTTGATTTCCGGCATGGTTCGGGCCGCCGCTAGGATGCGGTCTCGATCACGGTAGTTCAGCAAGCGTAACAGGAAGGGACGTGGAGGGGCCCCCGGTCTTGGAGGAAGTGGCGGGACCCTGTGAGCTCTTTCCACTACAAAAGTGGGCGACAGATCCCCCAGATTAAATAGGGTGGATAATAACTGCTCGGTGAATTCAGCTGGCTTGGAACCCTCCGCTCTCTCAGGTAAACCAAGGATGCGAATGTTGTTGCGCCGGAGGCGGTTCTCGGTGTCTATGGCACGTTCTTGGAGCGCCCTCACTTGGAGCTGTAGGGCCTTCACCTCTCTGGAATCTGACCGGACCACATCCTCCACCGTGGAGACTCTGTCCTCCACCTCAGCGATACGGGATCGGAATTTATCCATGTCTTGGCGGATTAGACTGACATCTACAGTTAGGAAGTCTATTTTTGCAGTTAGGGTTTCTTTACATGCCGTAATGGCCGCCAGGATCTCTGCTCCCGTGGGGGACTCCGCAGCCCCTGACTTCGCCACTGTTTTCGCGTTCGCCGCCATTTCTGCCGCTGACAAGCGCCTGGTCACTGACGGAGTGGTATGAGAAGCCTTGTTTTTTTTTGAATGTGAATAACGGGTCCTAGGAGGGCCCATCCGCAGTGTGTTCTGCTGTGAATAAGGGCTGTGCGGTTGGTGAGAAACAGCAGACAGGCACCAGAGCGCAGTGGGCAGGGCAGAGGATGCACAGGGTCAGGGCTTGCAGGGCACAAGTTCTGCGAGGATGGCAGTTTGGGAAAGGCAGCACAGCACCAATGGGACACAGTACCTGTATGTGGGGGATGCCTCAAGCACCATAGGCCTGGAAGATGGTAGCAGGCCTCAGATCCAGTCCAGGTAGGAGTCTCCTGCGGCCTCGGGGTCTCCTCACTGATCGACAGCCTCCCGGGGACCCCCGCCGCAGATGCGGAAGTAGCGGCCGCCTCCCGCTCCGCCGATCGCGGTAATCGAGCCCGGGGATGCTGGAGGCTCTGTAGGCCTCAGAACGGCGGCCCACCGCGGCGCCCGGGAACAGTGCAGGCCAATCCTCCGGCGGTCATCCGGCCCTCCTCCCACCTCAGACACCTCCAGGGGGATCACCACTGCCGATGCTGGTGGAGCAGCCGTCCGTCGCTCCCCCAAACGCGGCCCTTTCGCTCGGGGATGTTGGAGGCCTATGCAGGCCTCAAGATGGCGGCTGGCTGCTGCTGTGTGGAGGCGGTCCCGGCCCGTACACGCTTACTCGGCCGGCCGAGCTCCACAATTTTCCCAAGGGCTGGTGCAGAGGATGTCCGAGGGTAGCTGGAATAGATTGGGAGGCTCACCAGGTCAGTTATTTTGCAGGATGGTGGTGGATTTGATCAGGATCGCGGAGCTCCTCAGTAACGCGTCCTGTTCTCTCTACATCCGGACACGCCCCCCCCAAAGTTAGCCCAATTTTTAGTATAATGTGAAAGAAGATGTTACACTGCGAGAACCGTGAGAGAATCGTGATCTTTATTCTAAGCAAAAAAATTGTGATTCTTATTTTAGCCAGAATCGTGCAGCTCTACTTAAGTGGTTAAAATGTCTGGGAATTTTCTTACTTTTTTTAACACTTTTTTGTAAGTATTTTTTTATACATATTTTTCTGTACAACCGTTGGTGTATATGCTTATTATTGTGGGATACTGACAAGCTGGACAACCCTATAAAATCTGGAAGCTCGGAGACCGTGACCTGGAAATATGGACTGATGGGACGTTAGAAGAGCCAGTAACCATGTTATATGTACAGGTATTTACATACACAGGCTACAATTCTACATCATGCAATACTTGATTACATCTGAGCGATGTGCTGTCACTCAACACAAAAAGTACAGGAGCTTCTTCTTTGGGGGAAGTTAGTGTGTTTTTGGCCCCAATAGACCACCTGAAAAATGTGTGTTTTTTTACACCTAGCAACCGTCTCCTCCTCCTAGCAACAAGCTTTCCATTAGCTTAAACAAAATGTGAGTCTGATAATACTGCAATGCACATGAAAATGCTCACGCTTCAATGTGTATCCAGGCTTTAAAAGAATTTGGAATTTTGTAGATATCTATGTTATGCTACTGCCATCTGCTGGCAAAACAAAGTCTTTTTAATCAGCAATTCCAAGGAATTTGAGAAAACCAAGCTAAACAAAAATGGCAGCCACCCTAATTTACAACCAGCTTTAAGAGTAACGCCCAGTACACACTATAAGAAATTCAGATGAACGATCATCTGGTTTTCCTCGATGTTTCACAGCAGGTCAAAACCGAGGCTGTTACTAATTGTACGAAAATTCTTGAACGAAAAAAGGATTTTCTTTTGATGTTTATTGTTTCTGATCATGAGCAGACTTTCGTATATACACCCCCCAGACCCTCCCTCCATCATCTACAACATGACCCAAATCTGTACACCCCCCCAGACCTTTCCTCCACCATCTACAACATGACCCAAATCTATACACCCCCCAGACCTTCCCTCCACCATATACAACATGATTCAAATCTATACACCCCCCAGACCCTCCCTCCATCATCTACAACATGACCCAAATCTATAGAACCTTCCTCCCCCCAGACCCTCCCTCCACCATCTACAACATGACCTAAATCTATACACCTCCCAGACCCCCCCTCCACCATCTGCAACATGATCCAAATCTATACACCCCCCAAGACCCTCCCTCCACCATCTACAACATGACCCAAATCTTTACACCCCCCCCCAGACCCTCCCCCCACCATCTACAAGATGACCCAAATCTATACACCCCCCAGACATTCCCTCCACCATCTACAACATGACCCAAATCTATACACCCCCCCCCCCCCAGACCTTCCCTCCACCATCTACAACATGACCCAAATCTATACACCCCCTAGACCTTCCCTCCACCATATACAACATGATCCAAATCTATACACCCCCCAGACCCTCCCTCCATCATTTACAACATGACCCAAATCTATAGAACCTTCCTCCCCCCAGACCCTACCTCCACCATCTACAACATGACCTAAATCTATACACCTCCCAGACCCCCCCTCCACCATCTGCAACATGATCCAAATACTGTATATACACCCCCCAGACCTTCCCTCCACCATCTACAACATGACCCAAATCTATACACCCCCAGACCCTCCCCCCACCATCTACAACATGACCCAAATCTATACACCCCCCAGACCTTCCCTCCACCATCTACAAAATGACCCAAATCTATACACCCCCCAAGACCCTCCCTCCACCATCTCCAACATGACCCAAATCTATACACCCCCCCAGGCCCTCCCTCCACCATCTACAACATGACCCAAATCTATACACCCCCAGACATTCCCTCCACCATCTACAACATGACCCAAATCTATACACCCCCCCAGACCTTCCCTCCACCATATACAACATGATCCAAATCTATACACCCCCCAGACCCTCCCTCCATCAACTACAACATGACCCAAATCTATAGAACCTTCCTCTCCCCAGACCCTCCCTCCACCATCTACAACATGACCTAAATCTATACACCTCCCAGACCCTCCCTCCACCATGTGCAACATGATCCAAATACTGTATATACACCCCCCAGACCCTCCCTCCACCATCTACAACATGACCCAAATCTATACACCTCCCAGACCTTCCCTCCAATATCTACAACATGACCCAAATCTACACCCCACAGACCTTTCCTCCACCATTTACAACATGATCTATATCTATATATCCCTCAGCTCTTCCCTCCACCATCTACACTACAATATAACCAAAATCTATACACTCCCCTGACCTGTCTGTTTTTCATGATTCAAATACTGTATATAAACCCCTCAGACCCTCCCTCCATCAGCTACAACATGACCCAAATCTATACACCCACCAGACCTTCCCTCCACCATCTACAACATGACCCAAATCTATACACCACCCCAAGACCCTCCCTCCACCATCTACAACATGACCCAAATCTATACACCACCCCCAGACCCTCCCTCCACCATCTACAACATGACCCAAATCTATACACCCCCCAGACATTCCCTCCACCATCTACAACATGACCCAAATCTATACACCCCCCCCCCCCCAGACCTTCCCTCCACCATATACAACATGATCCAAATCTATACACCCCCCAGACCCTAACTCCATCATCTACAACATGACCCAAATCTATAGAACCTTCCTCCCCCCAGACCCTCCCTCCACCATCTACAACATGACCTAAATCTATACACCTCCCAGACCCTCCCTCCACCATCTGCAACATCTGCAACATGATCTAAATCTATACACCTCCCAGACCCTCCCTCCACCATCTACAACATGACCCAAACCTATACACCCCCAGACATTCCCTCCACCATCAACAACATGACCCAAATATTTACACCCCCTAGACCTTTCCTCCACCATTTACAACATGATCTATATCTATATATCCCTCAGCTCTTCCCTCCACCATCTACACTACAATATAACCCAAATCTATATACCCCCCTGATCAGTGTAGGTTCGTCCATAGGGGCTTCTGGGGCAGAGCCCCACCAGGTTTGTTGCAGAAAAAAATAAATAAATAAACAAATAAAAAATATATATATTTTTTTATTATTATTATTATTATTATTACATCTTTATATAATAAACTATAATTATTTTTTCTTTGGAGTTTCTCTTTAGCTGTTCTGCTGTTCCTACTTGCTAGGTAGATTCGAAAAAAAAAAAAAGTCTAATCTGACTAGCAACAGGACGTCTGTCCGAAAAATCATTAAA
Organism: Lithobates septentrionalis; assembly: GCA_037952835.1. Taxonomy (NCBI): domain Eukaryota; kingdom Metazoa; phylum Chordata; class Amphibia; order Anura; family Ranidae; genus Lithobates; species Lithobates septentrionalis. The sequence continues at coordinate 3,617,685 of JBBDGP010000257.1, forward strand.
AATTTGTATCGAGCCCCAGGGTGCCAAGATCCTCCCTGCCTGCAATTGCACAGCTTGGCCTGATGCCCAGCAATGTCCCCCCCCCCCCCCAATCTGCAAGTTGCACTCCAACACATGGTCTCTCTCTCTCTCTCAAAAGTGGGTGTTGACTGAGGGTCAGTCAGAGTTTGGTCAGCCGAAGAGAAACTTTTCCCTCCCTCCCTCCCCTATTGGTTACTGTTGAATGAAGTCAATTTTCTGTTGTGGGCGGTGGAGTTCCTTTGGTCACGATATAGGTGCGTGGGTATAGCAGTGTCATAGCAGGGGTTTCAGGCTTTTGAAGGTGGGCATGGTCAAAATTGTCTGTGGAGAATGATGGGTTGGGCCCATCTTTGGTATGGGTACCTTTCTGTAAATGTGACGTCAGTATGGCGATATCGGTATTGGGGCTGTATCGGGTGGTAATATGGTAACCAATTGTCCCTGAGTCCGTGTAATTGCGGCTGGGGGGCCTGCTTGCCCCCAAATACCTGTATTTACGAGAGTCAGTAGTATACATTTCGTGGGTAAAGTTTATCTTTCATGGAATATAATAAAAGATATATTTGTTGAATTGTGTTTTTTTAATAAAAAGGCTTCTATGGCCGTTTAAAATCCATTCTAAGGTGGTTTGGTCTTAGCAGCCAAAAAATCAGCAATACATCAGTCATGTATTGTGCTGTTCCCAGGGGCGGACTGACCATTGAGCCACTCGGGCACTGCCCGAGGGCCCTGGGCCACTAGGGGGCCCCATCAGGGTTGCCAGCCTCAGTAAAACCAGGGACAGTATGGACCAGGGACAGCCAATAGACAGTATGGACCTGGGACACTGTGTATACTGTGTGTACATGTATGTGTATACTGTGTGATTGTATACTGTGTGTGTGTATACTATGTGGCCCCATAATCTCTGATTGCCTGGGGGCCCCATGAGTTGTCAGTCCGCCCCTGTGCCTGTTCCTGCACTGTTTTAACCAGTTGACATCCGCGCTATAGCCGAATGACAGCTACAGCGCGGACCTGAATTCCCGGGAGGCCGTCATATGACGGCCTCCCCTGTGCACGCGCCCTGCGCATGCCCTACAGGGCACGCGTGGAGCGCGCTGTGAACACCAAGTCACTGAGACTCGGGTGATCACCGATCCGAGTAAGGGGCTGGTCCCGGCCCTTTACCATGTGATCAGCTGTCAGCCAATGACAGCTGACCACATGATCAAAACAAAAACTCTGTGATCGTTTTTTTTTTCTCCTCGTGCTGACAGCGCAAGGAGAAAATAAAGGCGATCACGGCTCATCAGCAAGGGACATCGGTCCCGAAGAGGAAGAGGCAATAATGCCTCATATGTGCCACCAGTACCCCCTGCCAGTGCCACCTGCCATTGTCACCTGACAGTGCCCACAGTGCCCACCAGTGCCACCTATCAATACCCATAAGTGCCACCTATCAATGCCTACAAGTGCCACCTATCAATGCCCACAAGTGCCACCTATCTATGCCCACCAGTGGTGCCAATCAGTGCCACCTAGCAGTGCTGCCTATCAGTGTAACAGATCAGTGCCCATCACTGCCACCCATCAGTGCCCATCACTGCCACCTATCGGTGCCCATCAGTGTCGCCTCATCAGCGTATATCAATGAAGGAGAAAAATGACCTTTTTTTAAAATTTTATAACAAAAAATAAAAACCGCAAAGGTGATCTAATGCCACCAAAAGAAAGCTCTATTTGTGGGGAAAAAATGATAAAAACTTCATTTGGGTACAGTGTTGTATGACCGTGCAATTGTCATTCAAAGTGCGTCAGCGCTAAAAGCTGAAAAAATAGTCTGGATAGGAGGGGGTTTAAGTGCCCAGTAAGCAAGTGGTTAAACACATATCTGTTTAGAGTGATATAGCTTACCATGCCCTGTTACCTCCATTTTATTCCTACAAAGGTGTTATTCTGCCCTTGTGCTTGGTAAAATCTCATGTAGCCTGCTATACTATAGCTTTAGGAAAGTAAAAATGTAGGCGATACCTTTCTTGTGACTAACCTAATTTATTTAGGGTGTAATATTTCAAAAGCACTTACTTTCCTTCTTTGGGCCATAGCTACAGTAAACCCAGCATTAATAGTTTTCTTCTGCTCTTGGTCTTCTACTGTGCTGATTTCCCATGTTTCTGATCCCCTTCTTGCCTTACTATTTTTACCTTTGTATACACATAATAAGTACTACATGTAGATTCATTAACACATTCTTGGCTTAAAATGCTTTACTTTATTCCTGACAGCAACCACTTCCTGCTATAGTTTATATAAAAGCTGCTGCTACAGCATTAATTATTTGGCTCATGTGTTGGCTTAGTGCCCAGTACAGGTCCCTGCATAATATACTTACAGTAAGCTCTGCATTAGGGGTGTTGAATATAATCGTAGCATCGATGCATCGTGATTCGGACGTTTGCGATGCTGCGCCGATGCTGGGAGTTGGCCGAATCGATTGTTGATGACGTCATCCGTCGCTCAGTGCAGTCCTCTGCCTTTCAGGGAGAAACACAAAGGCAGAGCCTGCATGGTAGCTAAAGCCCCCTCCCCTTCATGGAATAAGAAAGTCAGCTGATGAGCTGACAGCCAGTACAGTACGGGGGGGGGGCTCAAGGAGACCCGACATGAGGAGAGGCTTCAATGGAGGCACCGGAAGGGGGAAAGCAAACTGAGCATCATGGAGGAGGGGGAATCGACTGTCACTGGGAGAAGGTAAGTGCCAGTGTCACTGATCCTATCCCTTCACTATTATCACCATTCTGCCTGATACCACCATCTGTCTGCCTCTGATCCCACCGTCCGTCTACCTGATCCCTCTGCCTCTGATCCCACCATCCCTCCGCATCTGATCCCACCATCCCTCTGCCACTGATACCAACATCTGTCTGCCTGATCCCTCTGCCTCTGATCCCACCACCCCTCTGCCTGATCCCACCACCCCTCTGCCTGATCCCATCCATCCCTCTGCCACTGATCCCACCACCCCTGTGCTTGATCCCAGCCATCCCTCTGCCTCTGATATCACCACCCCTCTGCCTGATCCCATCCATCCCTCTGCCACTGATCCCACCACCCCTCTGCCTGATCCTATCTATTCTTCTGCCACTGATCCCACTACCCCTCTGCCTGATCCCAGCCACCCCTCTGCCACTGATCCCACCACCCCTCTGCCTGGTCCCATCTATCCCTCTGCCACTGATCCCATCTATCCCTCTGCCTCTGATCCCAGCCATCCCTCTGCCTCTGATCCCAGCCAACCCTTTGCCTCTTAACCCAGCCATCCCTCTGCCTCTGATCCCAGCCATCTGTCTGCCTGATCCCACCATCCGTCTGCCTGATCCATCTGCCTCTGATCCCACCGTCCGTCTGCCTGATCCCAGTCATCCCTCTGCCACTGATCCCACCACCCCTCTGCCTGATCCCAGCCATCCCTCTGCCTGACCCCAGCCATCCCTCTGCCTCTACTCCCACCACGCCTCTGACTGATCCCATCCATCCCTCTGCCTCTGATCCTACCACCCCTCTGCCTGATCCCATCTATCCCTCTACCACTGATTACACCACCCCTCTGCCTGATTCCAGCCATCCCTCCACCCCTTGGCCTGATCCCATCTATCCCTCTGCCAATGATTTCATCTATCCCCCTGCCACTAATTCCATCTATCCCACTGCCACAGATCCCATCTATCCCTCTACCTGATCCTATCCATCCCTCTGTCTGTGATCCCACCCAGCCATGCCTCTGATCCCAGCCATGCTTCTCATCCCAGCCATGCTTCTCATTCCAGCTATCCCTCTGCCTCTGATTCCAGCAATCCCTCTGCCTCTGATTCCAGCCATCCCTCTGCCTCTGATCCCAGCCATCCCTCTGCCTCTGATGCCAGCCATCCCTCTGCCTCTGATCCCACCACCCCGCGGCCTGATCCCACCACCCAGCGGCCTGATCCCATCTATTCCTCTGCCACTGATCCCATCTATCCCTCTGCCACTGATCCCATCCATCCCCCTACCTGATCCCAGCCATCCCTCTACCACTGATCCCACCCATCCCTCTGACTATGATCCCATCTATCCCTCTTCCTCTGATCCCATTTATCCCTCTGCCAATGATTCCATCTATCCCCCTGCAACTAATTCCATCTATCCCACTGCCACAGATCCCATCTATCCCCCTACCTGATGCCAGCCATCCCTCTGCCACTGATCCCACCCATTCCTCTGACTATGATCCCATCTATCCCTCTTCCTCTGATCCTATCCATCCCTCTGTCTCTGATCCCACCCAGCCATGCCTCTGATCCCAGCCATCCCTCTGCCTCTGATCCCAGCCATGCTTCTCATTCCAGCTATCCCTCTGCCTCTGATTCCAGCCATCCCTCTGCCTCTGATTCCAGCCATCCCTCTGCCTCTGATTCCAGCCATCCCTCTGCCTCTGATCCCAGCCATCCCTCTGCCTCTGATCCCAGCCATCCCTCTGCCTCTGATCCCACCACCCCGCGGCCTGATCCCACCACCCCGCGGCCTGATCCCATCCATCCCTCTGCCACTGATCCCATCCATCCCTCCGCCTCTGATCCCAGCCATCTTTCTGTTTCTAATTCCAGCCATCCCTCTGCCTCTGTGCCTCTGATCCCATCTATCCCTCTGCCACTGATCCCATCTATCCCTCTGCCACTGATCCCATCTATCCCATACCCCTTCCAATGCACCAGGTACTGAATGCGCCCACGGAACCTATGGGAGTGAACAATGGACTGTACTTCATACTCCTCATGGTTCTCAACCTGTACAGGGCGAGGACGTGGCATCGAGGTGGTAAAGCGGTTACAGACCAAAGGTTTTAATAAGGAGACATGAAATACATTCAAAATACACACGTTAGAAGGAAGATCTAATGCGTAAGCCACTGGGTTAATCCTGCAAAAAATACAGAAAGGCCCAATAAACTGAGGTGCGAACTTCAGTGAGGAAACACGAAGTCGGAGGTTGCAAGATGACAGCCAGACCCTGTCCCTAACCTGGTAGGAAGGCGCGGGCAGGCGTCTGCGGTCAGTATGGAGTCTGTACCTATCATTAGCATGTCGCAAAGCCTCCTGGACTTGTGCCCAAGTAGAACGAAGACCACAGAGATGCTCCTCTAACGCAGGAATACTCTGCGGAACAAATGAATTAGCCAACATGGAAGGTTGGAAACCATAGTTTGTCATAAACAGGGACAATCGGGAAGCATAATTCAAGGCACTATTGTGAGCAAACTCTGCCCACGGTAATAGGTCTGACCAGTTGTTATGATGGTCAGAAATATTGTAACGTAGGAATTGCTCCAAGGACTGATTGGCTCATTCTGCGGCCCCATTAGACTGCGGGTGATATGCAGAGGAAAAAGCGAGCTGAATTCCCAACTGTGCACAAAAGGCTCGCCAGAACTGAGACACAAACTGACTACCCCTGTCCGAGACAATCACCTTGGGTAGCCCATGTAAGCGGAAGGTCTCCCGAGCAAAAATTTAAGCCAGTTCCTTAGAAGTGGGCAACTTCTTAAGTGGAATACAATGAGACATTTTTGAGAACTGTTTCCCTGGGAGTTGGGTAACTCCACAATGAAATCCACGGACAGGTGGGTCCAGGGCCTCTCTCCATTGGGTATGGGTTGTAGGAGGCCCACTGGAAGATGTTGTGGAGTCTTACTCTGAGCACACATGGAACAGGCAGCTACGAAGGCGGTTACATCAGCACGTAAAATAGGCCACCAGAATTGTTGGGAAATGGCCCAAAAGAGTTGATTCTTCCCAGGGTGGCCAGCAGCCTTGGGAGAATGATAAGTCTGGAGCACGGCAGTACCGAGACTCTCTGGGACAAAGCAGCGGTCACAAGGTTTCTCAGGAGGAGCATGAGCAGCAAGAATTTTGTCACCCAAAGGAGAAGTCAGACTGGTGCGAACCGTAGCCAGAATGCGATCAGGAAAAATCGCTGAGAGCGCTTTGCATCCTTGTGGCTACTTTTCCAAGAAATTGTCACCTGTGGAGCGCAATTACGAGATTGGTGACAGAGAGCTGTTGGCGATCATTTTAGCCCTGAAAGAATGGAGAAATCTCCTCGAAGGTACCACAGTGCCGGTTCTCATTCTTACTGACCAAAAGAATCTGACATTCTTGTCTGAGGCTAAACGCCTCTCTCCCAGAAGGGCGCGAGGGGCTCTTTTCTTGTCAAGTTTCAATTACATTGTCTCATTCTTACCCGGTACTAAGAATGTAAGGGCTGGAGGAAAATTGTCATGACAAGGCGTCAGCCCTTACATTCGCAGGTGACAATTTCTTGAAAAAGTAGCCACAAGGATGCAAAGCGCTCTCAGAGGTAGGACGTTGAGACAGAAGGTCGCCAACTTCAGTGTCAGAAGCATTAACCTTAAGGATAAAAGGTAACATAGGATCAGGATGTGCCAACACAGGAGCAGAAACAAAGGCAGCCTTGAGACTCTCAAAGGCCTTAATGGACTCCGGAGACCAACTCTGTGGGTTACTGTCTCTTCTGGTCATATCAGTCAGGGGCTTGACCAGAGATGAGAAGTTACGAATAAACTTCCGATAATAGTTGGCAAAGCTCAGGAAACACTGCAGAGGACGTAAACTCATGGGTCGGGGCCACTGTAGGACTGCTGAAAGTTTCTCTGGGTCCATCGAAAAACCAGCAGTAGAAATTACATAACCCAGGAATTTAACCTGTTCACAATGGAACTCGCACTTCTCCAATTTTCAATAGAGATTGTTCTCTCTTAGTTTCTGAAGCACACGACAGACATCTGTGTGGTGGCTCTCCAGAGACTTGGAAAATATGAGGATATCATCAAGATAAACCACCACACATAACTGCAACAAATCTCAGAGGACATCGTTAATGAATTCCTGGGAAACTGCCGGGGCGTTACAAAGGCTAAAAGGCATTACGAGGTACTCATAATGGCCTGTTCTGGTATTAAACGCATTTTTCCACTTGTCGCCCTCCTTAATCCTCATGAGGTTGTATGCCCCTCTCAAATCAAGCTTCGTGAAAACCGTTGCTCCCTTGAGGCGGTCAAATAACTCCGTAATCAACGGAATTGGATAGGCATTCCTAATAGTGAAACGATTGAGACCCCTATAATCAATACAAGGTCTCAGTTCATCACTCTTCTTCTTCACGAAGAAGAAACCAGCACCAGCAGTGGACGAGGATTTGCGGATGAAACCTCGAGAAAGTGCGTCTGCAACATACTCCTCCATGGCCTTATCCTCCAAGACCGACAAAGGGTAAACCCGGCCACGAGGGGGTATGGCACCAGTTTGAAGGTCAATTGCGCAATCAAATGGCCGGTGTGGAGGCAAACTACCGGCTTGACCTTTGTCAAAGATATCGCTAAAATCGCTGTACTCCTCCGGCAGGGAGGAGAGTGAAGAGGTGCACAGGACCTTGGCTACCTTCTGGAAGCATGTCTTGCTTCATTGTGGCGATCAGGAGAGAACCACAGCCAATCAAAAGAGGGGCTGTGCCTCTGTAACCAAGGATAACCAATAACCAGCGGAAACTTGAGGAAATAACTTGGAATTGGATAATCTCATCTCGTGTAGAGCCCCTATGGCCATGGACAACGGAACCGTCTCATGAGTCACATGGGCAGGCTGTAGGGGTCTCCCGTCAAGAGCCTCAATGGCAAGTGGAGTGTCACGCAGCTGCAGCAGAATCGAGTGCTTCGATACAAAGGCAGCATTAATGAACAGGCCTGCAGCCCCAGAGTCGATTAGAACCTGTATTTCGATGGACGACTCAGCCCAAACCGGGGGCTTATCCTTATGGATAACTGGGGACAAAACAACACCACCTAAGGTCTGTCAGTGACAGGACCTCAAGGTCCTGGTGTTCTCTGGACGGGTAGGACAAGACTTCAAAAAGTGACCTGCCTGGCCACAATAAAGGCACAATCTCTCCCTCCTCCTAAAGGTTCTCTCATCCGCAGAGAGACGTGTGAAGCCCAAGTGCATGGGTTCATCTTCACTGACCGACTCGGTCCCAGGAGGCAAGGGGGGTGAGGGAGGCACGGGTGGGACTGCAAAGCTCGGAGGCAAACGTACAGGAGGCTCCCGCAAGCGCTCCTTAAAAGAGAGCCTTTCTCTGAGTCTGGAGTCAATGAGGATGGCAAATGTGATCATCTTCTCCAGCTCAGTGGGTATATCTCGGGCTGCTATTTCATCCTTGAGGGAATCCGAGAGACCATGAGAAAAAGCAGCCACGAGGGCCTCATTGTTCCAAGCAACCTCTGCTGCCAGAGCATCTCAAAGTATATCTCAACCTGGTTGAAAAACCCTCTGCATTGAACTGGATTGCCCCCAAATCACTGGGGAAGCGGAGTGGAACCAGACATACCTCTTATAGAGGTAATACTCAAGGCGGGTACCTACACAGAGACTGGCGCAGCAGCAGGGATGGCCTGCAACACAGGTTGTACCAGAGCAGCCACAGTGGGAGATCTCAGGTGAGCCGTGCGACTCAGGAACGTTTGTAACGCCATGGCAAACTGATTCATGTGGTGATCTTGCTCATCCAATCTGGAAAAAATATTACCAACAAGTGGATTGACTGTATTTTCTGAATTCGTGGCCTTCGCCTACTGTCAGAAACTATAAAATCAGACTGAGACAGAAGTACAGTTAAATTGCACTTGTTTAATAATGAAAGTAAATAGAACAAACATAGTCAAAACATAGCCAGAGTTCAGGAACCGGAACGGATAGTCAAACAAGCCAAATGTCAGGGAGCCAGAGATGAGCGTAGTAAAACAGCAAGCAGGATCTGGAGCCAGAAGGGATGTCAGCCAAGCAAGTCTTTTAACAGGAATGCAGGAGAGCGTCTCGGTGATGTTGACTAAGGCAAAGGCAGAGATCCTCTGGGCTGGATGGCTTAAGTAGGCAGGGCTGACGAGCAGGAAATCATCAACAGCTGAGTACATGTGGAGAGATAGGAGCATGCAATTAGCCGACAGCTGAGGAAGGGCTGAGTCCAGCCGTGACATCTTGCATCTTTCACCCAGTGCTCCACTGATGTTTCTGGATTCTAAGTCAGGGGGAAAGCAAAAGGATTTTTAAAGGATCTGGGGGAAATGGTAGTTGAACTGTATAAAACAGGAAAGGGATATAAAAAGATATCCAAGGAATTGAGAATGCCAATCAGCAGTGTTCAAACTCTAATCAAGAAGTGGAAAATGAGGGGTTCTGTTGAAACCAAACCACGGTCAGCTAGACCAGCTAAAATTTCAGCCACAACTGCCAGGAAAATAGTTTGGGATGCAAAGAAAAACCCACAAATAACTTCAGGTGAAATACAGGACTCTGAAAACATGTGGTGTGGCTGTTCCAGGATGCACAATAAGGAGGCACTTGAAGAAAGATGGGCTGCATGGTCGAGTCGGCAGAAGAAAGCCATTACTATGTAAATGCCACAAAGTATCCCACTTACAATACGCCAAACAGCACAGAGACAAGCCTCAAACCTTCTGGCACAAAGTCATTTGGAGTGATGAGACCAAAATTTAGCTTTTTGGCCACAACCATAAATGCTACATTTGGAGAGGAGTCAACAAGGCCTATGATGAAAGGTACACCATTCCTACTGTTAAACACGGAGGTGGATCGTTGATGTTTTGGGGATGTGTGACCTACAAAGGCACAGGAAATGTGGTCAAAAATTGATGGCAAGATGAATCCAGTATGTTATCAAAAAATACTGGAGGAACATTTGCATTCATCAGCCAGGAAGCTGTGCATGGGACGTACTTGGACATTCCAACATGACAATGATCCAAAACACAAGGCCAAGTCAACCTGTCATTGGCTACAGCAGAATAAAGTGAAGGTTCTGGAGTGGCCATCTCAGTCTCCTGACCTCAATATCATTGAGCCGTGCTGGGGAGATCTCAAACGTGCAGTTCATGCAAGACAGCCCAAGAATTTACAGGAACTGGAGGCTTTTTGTCAAGAGGAATAGGCAGCTTTACCATCTGAGAAGATAAAGAGCCTCATCCACAAATACCACAAAAGACTTCAAGCTGTCACTGCTGTTAAAGGGGGCAATACACGGTATTAAGAACTGGGGTATCTAAACTTTTGATCAGGGTCATTTGGGTAGTTTCTGTTGCCATTATGATTTGAAAAGAGTAAACACAGTTGATTGATATAAATTCTGACAGGGTATGTAAACTTATGAGCACAACTGTATATAGGGGGTGTACAGAGGTATATACTTGATGAGAAGGGGTATATAGGAATTGTATGGAGGTATACAGGCGATGAATGGTGGTATACAAAGGTTGTATAAAGGTGATGAATGGGGGTATACAGGTGATAGATGAATGTATACAGCTGATGAATGGGAGGTTATTGAGGTATACAGGTGATGAATGGAATGGGGGTATATGAGGTGTGTATGGAGGTATACAGGTGATGGACAGGGGTATACATGTGCGGAATGGGGTATACAGAGGATGTATTGATGTATACAGGTATTGAATGGAGGTATACATTATATTTACAGTATCTCACAAAAGTGAGTAGACCCCTCACATTTTTGTAAATATTTTATTATATCTTTTCATGTGACAACACTGAAGAAATTACATTTTGCTACAATGTAAAGTAGTGAGTGTACAGCTTGTATAACAGTGTAAATTTGCTGTCCCCTCAAAATAACTCAACACACAGCCATTAATGTCTAAACCGGTGGCAACAAAAGTGAGTACACCCCTAAGTGAAAATGTCCAAATTGGGCCTAAAGTGTCAATATTTTGTGTGGCCACCATTATTTTCCAGCACTGCCTTAACCCTCTTGGGCATGGAGTTCACCAGAGCTTCACAGGTTGCCACTGAAGTCCTATTCCACTCCTCCATGATGACATCACAGAGCTGGTGAATGTTATGCCGCGTACACACGGTCGGACTTTTCATCTACAAAAGTCCAATGGACCAAAGCCGGCTGACAATCCGATCGTGTGTGGGCTTCCCCGGACTTTCAGCGGACTTTTCCAGCCACAAATCTGACGGACTTTAGATTTGAAACATGCTTCAAATCTTTACGTCGTATCTACGCCGGACCCAGAAATCCGCTTGTCTGTATGCTAGTCCGACGGACAAAAACCCACGCTAGGGCAGCTATTGGCTACTGGCTATCAACTTCCTTATTTTAGTCCGGTGTACGTCATCACGTACGAATCCGTCGGACTTTTGTGTGATCGTATGTAGGCAAGTCCGTTCGTTAGAAAGTCTGCCGCAAGTCCGCCAAAAGTCCGTCGAAAGTCTGTCGGACGGGCTGTCAGACTTTTGTAGCCGAAAAGTCCGACCGTGTGTACGCGGCATTAGAGACCTTGCACTCCTCCACCTTCTGTTTGAGGATGCCCCACAGCTGATCCATAGGGTTTAGGTCTGGAGACATGCTTGGCCAGTCCATCACCTTTACCCTCAGCTTCTTTAGCAAGGCAGTGGTCATCTTGGAAGGGTGTTCGGGGTTGTTATGTTGGAATAACAGCAAATGTACACTAGTTATACAAGCTGTATACTCACTACTTTACATTGTAGAAAAGTGTCATTTCTTCAGTGTTGTCACATGAAAAGATATAATAAAATATTTACAAGTACATGGACTTGTGCTATCTTAAGCTGGACTCTGTTATGGGTTATTTCTACCTCTTGTGACTTTACTGCCTATTATAAACTTTTGAAAAAGACTCTGTGGATTTAACCTTCTGCCTAAGGTATGACTACTTCATAGGGCACCATTTAGGGGCACTAGAGAACTTTGGACAGGAAGGTGATTGGAAGAAGTCTTATGCCGCGTACACACGAGCGGACTTTACGGCAGACTTTGCCCGGCGGACTTTTCAACGTACTTTACGACTGACTTTCTGAATGAACGGACTTGCCTACACACAATCCACCAAAGTCCGTCGAATTCGTACGTGATGACGTACGACCGGACTAAAACAAGGAAGTTCATAGCCAGTAGCCAATAGCTGCCCTAGCGTGGCTTTATGTCCGTCGAACTAGCATACAGACGGCAGACTTTTCGACCGGACTCGATTTTGACGGATTAATTTAAAACATGTTTAAAATCTAAGTCCGTCCAACTTTTGAGAAAACAATGTCCGCTGGAGCCCACACACGATCGAATTGTCCGACCTAATCCCGTCCGCCGGGCAAAGTCTGCCGTAAAGTCCGCTCGTGTGTACGCGTCATTATGCCGCGTACACACGAGCGGACTTTACGGCAGACTTTGCCCGGCGGACTTTTCAACGGACTTTATGACGGACTTTCTGAATGAACGGACTTGACTACACACGATCAACCAAAGTCCGTCGAATTCGTACGTGATGACATACGACCGGACTAAAACAAGGAAGTTCATAGTCAGTAGCCAATAGCTGCCCTAGCGTGGCTTTTTGTCCGTCGAACTAGCATACAGACGAGCGGACTTTTCGACCGGACTCGAGTCCGTCGGATAGATTTGAAACATGTTTCAAATCTAAGTCCGTCCAACTTTTGAGAAAACAAAGTCCGCTGGAGCCCACACACAATCGAATTGTCTGACGAAATCCCGTCCGCCGGGCAAAGTCTGCCGTAAAGTCCGCTCGTGTGTACACGGCATTAGAGAACTGTTTACTTGTTTCATGCAACTACCTTAGTAATGCCGCGTACACACGGTCGTACTTTTCGTCTACAAAAGTCGGACAGCCTGTCGGACAGACTTCCGGCAGACTTTCGGTGGACTTGCCGCGGACTTGCGGCCTACTTTCTAACGAACGGACTTGCCTACACACGACCACACAAAAGTCGGTCGGATTCGTACGTGATGACGTACACCGGACTAAAATAAGGAAGTTCATAGCCAGTAGCCAATAGGTGCCCTAGCGTGGCTTTTTGTCCGTCGGACTAGCACACAGACGAGCGGATTTCGGGGTCCGTCGTAGGTACGAAGTAAAAGTTTTGAAGCATGTTTCAAATCTAAAGTACGTCGTATTTGAGGCTAAAAAAGTCGGTTGAAAGTCCGGAGAAGCCCACACACGATCGGATTACCAGCCAGCTTTAGTCCATCAGCGTCTGTTGGACTTTTGTAGACGAAAAGTACGACCGTGTGTACGCGGCATAAAAGATCCATTGCCATCCACAGCTCCATAGAGGGCAATGGATGGCCCGATCGGGCCCGTCTGAAAAACTGACAGGCAGTCAGTGTGAAAGGGGCCTTACAGGATACCAGTTTAGGATTAAATGTGAGCTATGAGGCTAGAATTTTTGCTCTCACTCACTGATGTTCATGGTGATAACTTACATGCGTGGTGCAATCACTGTTACATATATGTGCAAAACCTACATGCAAAGTTTTTTTTTTTTTACAAAAAGGCAATTTCTTTTTGTTTGTATTCATATCGGATGTGCCGCATCTTACTCGGGCCACCGCTGGGGTAACACAGTCTCTATTGAGAGGGGGAACGTCCCCAGTCAGCTCCTGCGGGTGATTCCTCCCCCCTCCCTCTGCTCGCTGACACTGCATAATCCTTAGGACAGGAGAATGAGCCTGTAAATTCCAAGAAATGCCAGACCAGAGCAGTCAATAGCAGGGGCAGGACAGCAAGAGGAGGCTGGGAAACCCCACAGTGACAGAACACCAGGGCCCGGTGGCAAGACAACCTTTGCAACCCTGATAGTTCTCCCACTGCTTTGGACCCTTATATTTTCTTGGTATGCTGGTGACATATATCTCTTGTTCTCTGTCACCCTGGGGGGGCCCCAATACAGTAGGAAGGGAGCTCACTGCAGAACATGTGAAAGGGCCGTTGTGGGATCGTAGTAAAGGGGTAAAGGGCCCCAGGATAGATACAATATATATAGATATATCTATCTATATATATTTGCATTTTATATTGCCCCCCTATTTTTGTCCCTGTCTCCCCATGTGCCCCCCCTAAATATGAAAGCTGGAGACGCCACTGAATGACACCCCAACCCACCTTTGTCAATGCACTTGTATTGCAGCATACAGCAACGCAGCATAACACACTATTGTGCATTGTGGTGCACTATGTTATTAAAAATAGTGCATGTATCTTTTCTGCTCCTCCCCCTTCTCTGGGGGCGGGACTGAGAGCTACAGAGTGCACTGGGAGAACGGTCTCTATGCATCATCGGAAACAGAAAGACACTGACAACATGAGCATTGCCATACCTCCTGAGAGAGGTTCGGATGTGGGGAAGCAATGTGCCCATTTTTTTTAATTCGGAAAACCGGAACTAGCAGCTTTGCAGGATCCAAATGGTAAGAAAGAAACAACTATTTACCATTCTGCACAGTGCTGTATAGTTATATAGTCATCCTTTACAAAAACATAACCAGTGCTGTAAAAGTGAACTAACCCTTTAAGTGCTCATTAATCTAAGGAGTACAGGAAGGGGCTGCATTACTTATCTTAAAGTGATTGTAAACACATATTTTCTCTCTTTAACCACTTGATCTCCAGAAGGTTTTACCCCCTTCATGACCAGGCCATTTTTTGTTATTGGGCACTGTGCTACCTTAACCCCGAATGACGGCTACAGCACGGACCTACTTTGTCGGGAGGCCATCAAAAGACGTCCTCCCCTTTGCACGCTGTGATCACCGAGTCAATGAGACTTGGGTGATCACAGATCGGATCCGGCCCCTTACCACGTGATGAGCTGCCAGCCAATGAAAAAAATTTAAAAACATACAGCCTTTATAACGACTTTACAGAAATGAGATGCAGCCGTAGGAGGGAGCTGTGGTGGAATCATGGACCTGGACTTATGCATTACTTACCTGACCCCTCACTCCAGGCTGGCTCCAGCACTGCCTGCTTCTTCCCTGAAGCTCCAGTCTGTGGCCAGTCTCTCAGCCTCATCTAGTACAATTCAGGGCTATTAACCTGGTATTGTGTGTAGCCCTGGCCCCGACTTTCTGGGAGCCTGATGGTGACTACTGGGGGTAGGGATGGCTGACATACATCCTCAGAGTGCAGGTTCGTGGGCACGGTGGGTGATGAACAAGAAAGAAGTTGGGCCCCAGTCACTTTTATGCTTTAAACAATAAAGAAGTTTATTTCTTAAACAGGAAAAATGTGGGAGAGAGGGGAATAGGGCACAGGACACCCTTAGTACCGACCAGCAATAGACAGATTGGCAGACTCCTTAGACAAAAATTGGTGAAGTAAGGCAGACAGCAGTACAGGAATAATAGCCATTAAGCTGAACCAGCACATTTGTACTTTGTAGGACAAGATGTCTCCTCTAAAAACTTTATTCACTGCTTCGTGCACTGATTCCCTTGGATGAGTTCTCTTTGAAATCATCTCAGCCACTTCATAGCCTCCTGCTCATGAAGGGTTCTCTCTCTGGTGCTTCCTTAGAACTCCATCCCTCTGGAATCATTATCGGATCTTTGGCAGGCTTTCCTCTAAACTTGAACACCCAGATAGGCCTTGGTCAGGCCTAGCAGCCGGCAGCCTCCTGGATAGGCCTCAGGCTTTAGGCCTAGCAGCCAGGAACTTTACATACACCATCCACCCAGGCCATAGCCCTGGGCGGGAACACTCTGCCTGATCACCTGACTTCATTCCATTAAATACCTTTTCCCACCATGTTTAACCGCAAATATGATTGGCTGAGAAAGGTATGTTTATCATAACCTGAACTTCACTGTAGCTCATCGCTCTATTGTCAAAGGCAACAGCACCACCTACTGGCAGAAGAGAGAAGCCATACTTAGAATGGAATTAACAAAAGTCATGTAATCACTGAGTACTACAAATTGGCCAGGCTAACAACCACCTGGCACACTAAATTTACATGTAGCCCTGTTCTAGGGACAAGGGCACTACATGTGCATGGAGGGAAAGCATGCATCCATGGTCAAAAGCTGCTTAAGATGGCCCTGTCGGCTGCTTCCTACCTGACATTCCTTGACAAAAAGGTTTAAAGAGCCATGCGTCATATTTTTTTTGGCTGAAAAGCGGCTTCATCCAATGTCAAAATACAATATCTGCAGCGGGAGATTTGTTCATCTGTGCCAAGTTGGACATTAGAGTTCTAAGCTCCTTTAACCACTTGCCGCCGCCCGCCATCAATAGACGGCATCCCAGAACGGGCGCTCCCGCGCACCCGCGGGGTTGCGTGGCGATCGCGGCTGCGCCGCGTTGCTAGGACACGACACGACCCTGATCTCTGTAAAGAGCTGCGTCCATGGCTCTTTAACCATGTGATCGGCTGTGTCCAATCACAGCCGGTCACATGTAAACACGGAAATGCCGGTAATCGGCGCTCCTCGCCTCACACTGACAGAGTGTGTGGCGAGGAGAGCCGATCAGCGGCATCTCTTCGCAGGGGACAACAAAACAACTAATCAGGGCACTGATTACATTATAGCTCCACCAGTGTCTCCAATTAGTTGCAGCAGTCAGTGCCCACTATTGCCCACCAGTGCCAGCAATCAGTGCCCACCAGCGCCCACAAGTGCCACCAATCAGTGCCTATTAGTGATGCCAATCAGTGCCACCTATTAGTGCTGCCCATCAATACTCATCACCTCTGCCCATCAATGCCCATCAGTGCCGCCTATCAGTGCCAACTATCAGTGCCCATCAGTGCTGCCTATCAGTGCCCATAAGTGCCACCTCATTAGTGCCCACCAGTTCAACCTATCAGTGCCCATCAGTGCTCCCTCATTAGCGCACATCAGTGAAGGAGAAAAATTACTTATTTACAAAATTTACTGACAGAAACTAGTAAAAAAATTTTTTTCAAAGTTTTTAGTCTTTTTTTTTAAATAAAAAACCCAGCAGTGATTAAATACCACCAAAAGAAAGCTCTATTTGTGTGAAGAAAATGATAAAAATGTAATTTCGGTACAGTGTAGTATGACCACGCAATTGTCATTCAAATTGCGACAGCGCTGAAAAATGGCCTGGGCACGAAGGGGGTGTAAGTGCCCTGTAGGCAAGTGGTTAATCAATCCCATTCTTTTTCACAGAACAAATATAGAAACATCTCAGCCACCGCACACCATACAAGCCCAGCGTGTAATAAGTCATAGCAGCCTCAGCCTAAATCCATCCAGGCCATGCCCTCTGACATATTCGCTCCACCCACGGGGCTTAGTCATGAAGGATTTCCATAGGGGGTGTGGCCTAGATGGAGTTAGGCTGAGGCTTCTATAACTTATTACACGCTGGGCTTGTATGGTGTGCAGTGGCTGAGATTTTTCTCTATTTGTTCTGTGGATTTACATGAAGTCAGGGCGGACTCCTAGCCTGACCTGTACCCTCAGTGGAACACACCCTGAATGGGGGGACATATATGCTGGAGCAGTTCCACAAAATAACCTGTTTTTATGACACAGAAAGAAGCAGTAAGGTTTGTTCACGCTTGCTAGCATTTGAAAGGTAGTGAGGCAGCATTGTATCAACTTCTCAACGTCCGCTTTACCACGTGAACCGCACACTAGCGTACCTCAACACTGTGCATTGCACATGGTTGCGGGTGCTTGCAGAGGAGTCCTATTCACTGTGTCTGCCAAAAGCGTCAGGTCGTATAATTCCTGCCGCCGGCGTGAAGCAAAGCAGTGTGGTTTTAGCACGTGTACCCCACTGGCCCCTGCAGCTAAAGGGGATAGTGGTTGGGGGGAGGGGTAAAAAAACGGCTTAACCATGGGGAGTGTAAAGAAACCCTTAAGGTGTATTTCCAGGCAAAACAATCCTCTCACTTGCAGAGGTTTTAAGCCACCCCTATTATTTTCAAAACTAGGTAAACACCTAAGGCTACAAAAGCCAAAGTATTATAGTCCGGTTCAATTCCATACATTGCTGCCGTGTGCTGACCTTAGCACATCCTCACCTCCTTGCCTTAAATGGGTTGTAAAGGTTCGTGTTTTTTCACCATAATGCGTCCCAAAACATCTGTCAGTGACCGCCCCCCCCCCCGTTTACTTACCTGAATCCTCAAACTTGTCCCACGGGGGCGCTCTGTCTCTCTGCCCGGGGTTCTCGGCTGTTGATTGGATAGAATGATAGCAGCGCAGCCATTGGCTGTCAATCAAATCCAAAGACGCAGCCGCTGGGGGGCGGGGATGAGTCCTGCATTCGGCGTCTATGGACGCCGAATGCTGGACTCGGGAGCGCGCTTGCAAGTTAACCCCCTTGGGAGATCACTTCTCCCAGGGGGTTATCTGATGTGGGGAGGAGCCGAGAGCCGCCAAGGGACCTCAGAAGAGCAGGTTCGGGGCCACTCTGTGCAAAACGAGCTGCACAGTGGAGGTAAGTATGATATGTTTTTTATATTTTTATGATATGTTTGTTATTTAAAAAAAACATCAACCTTTAGTGTCACTTTAAAGGAGAAGCCCAGCTTGAGCTTTTTAAGCTGGTCTTCTCCTAAGGGTCACAGGAGAGCAATTTGTTTTGCACTCCTGTGACCTGTTTTCAGCAGAGAGCAGTCTGAAGCCCGCTCTCCGCTGACGTCACCAGGATCAGTCGAGGCAGCTCATTATCCCAACTTCTGAAAGGGGTGTTCCGGCCGCGATGTGTTTTTTTTTTAAAAGTCAGCAGCTATAAACACTGTAGCTGCCGACTTTTAATAAGGACACTTACCTGTACAGCAAGACCGCGATGTCGGCCCCCCCAAGGCCAATCCGTCCATCTCTGCCCGTTTCCTACTGCGGATGCGGGAGTTGTGCGGCGCTTTGTGAATGGCCCGGTTGTGTTCTGGGACACACACATGTCCCAGAAGGCAACGGGGCCACTCGCCGAAGAGTAGGAAGCGCCGCGGAATAGGAAAAGGCAGATTAGGAAGACTGCCTAGCAACAGGGGTTTCTGGTAAGTAAAATTTTTTTTTTTTTGCAAATGTTTTTTTTTTAATTTTTTAAAAAATATTAATGCTATTTTTTTTGGATGGCCCTCCGCTTGAAGTCTGGATCCACCAGTTGCCTTGACTGATAGCAGTCTCAGCGAGCTGCTGAGACGCTGAGACAGCCACTCCCTGCCCCTCCACAGCTCAGCGCTCAAATGAGTGTAGAGGAGCAGAGCAGGAGAGATACTGACTGACAGGCAGCAGCTCTCTGCTCTCGGAGGTGAGAGAACCGAGCGATCGGCGGTGTTCGGTGGCTCGGTTCTCAGTGAAGAGGCGACGGGGGACAGATGCAGCATCGGTCTGAATCTAAGTATGAATAGCAAAAAAAACAAAAAAAACATACTTCTCTTTAAATAGGAATACACAAAATGTTGTGGTCCGCAGAATGTGGAAGGGAAGCTCACACTTTACATGCTTTGTACTGGGATGGCCATGTTCAATCTGAGGTCTCTGGAATTTCCCAGTTTTCCCCAACCATAACATTTTGAATGTTGTATTTTCTCTGTCATTTCATAACTGACCTGTAACCATTTCTTCCTCTTTCTATGGCTTATAGTCGGCGTTAAAGTGCACCTATGATGCACAGTAAGCGTGAACAGACAATGCCGTTTGCATATTTGCTACACAATTGATGTACAACCATGCTGATGTACAACCTTATTATGGCTTAGTGGTTAGCACTTCTTCCTTGCAGCACTTGGGTACTTGGTTCAAATCATGGCCAGGACACTTGCTGCATGGAGCTTGTGTGTTCTCCTTGCGCTTGTGTGGTTTCCTTCCACAATTCAAAAGACCTTGTTGAGCAGCACAGTAGCTTAGTGGTTAGCACTTGGGTCCTTGGTTTGAATCCTGGCCAGAACACTAGCATAGCTCCCAACTGTCCCTGATTTCGAGGGACTGTCCCTGATTTGGAACAAAGTCCCTCTGTCCCTCTTTCCTCCTCATTTGTCCCTCATTCTGGTCTGATCTATATAGTTATATATAAAATGCACTTTTTATTTTTCAAAAAGTGTTTCCCAGTGCTAAACCTTTCATCCGATTTCTAAATTGCTGCATTTGAACATTTTAATAGCCAATATAAAGGAATAGTAGTGGTAAAAATAAGTCCTTGTGGATTTAATTAACCTTTTTTTGGGTAAACTCTCTTTTAAGGGGGTGTGGCAGAGGGCATGTCCTATGCCTACATACATTTGTTAGTAGGTGTCCCTCATTCCCATAGTTGCCAACAGTCCCGAATTTCCCGGGAAAATCCCGATTTTGGGACCCTCGTCCCAGTCGGAGGCTGTCCCGAATCGGGATTTGCCCAGGGAAAATCGGGAATGTTTGCAATTTGCATTTTTGAGAACGGGCTTCAGTAAAATGGCGGCTGGTCCCGCCGCCGCCGCTTGATCGCTCCCCCTTGTGTTCAGTAGAGCAGGGAAGGGGGCTCGATCCGTGCAGCCAATGAATCGGCTTCTACTCTCGCACGGATCGGCCCCTCCCCTCTCCACTGAACACACGGCGCCGGAAGCTGCACCGGCGGCCGCTCTATCTATGTGCTCACTACTGGGGCCTGGGGGGCATTATGGGAGGGGAGGGTCTGCTGAGGGCGTCTGCACTGATGGAGGGGGTTCTGCTGAGGGGGTCTGCACTGATGGAGGGGGTTCTACTGAGGGGGTCTGCACTGATGGGGTTCTGCTCTGAGGGCGTCAGCACTGATGGAGTGGGTTCTGCTGAGGGGATCTGCACTGATGGAGGTGGTTCTGCTGAGGAGGTCTGCACTGATGGAGGGGGTTCTGCTGAGGGGGTCTGCACTGATGGAGGGGGGTCTGCTGAGGGGGTCTGCACTGATGGAGGGGGTTCTGCTGAGGATGTCTGCACTGATGGAGGGGGGTCTGCTGAGAGGGTCTGCACTGATGGAGGGGGATCTGCTGAGGGGGTCTGCACTGATGAGGTTCTGCTCTGAGGGCATATGCACTGATGGAGGGGGGTCTGCTGAGGGGTCTGCACTGAGGGGATTCTGCACTGAGGGGGTTCTGCTCTGAGGGGGTTTGCACTGATGGAGGGGGGTCTGCTGAGGGGGTCTGCACTGATGGAGGGGGGTCTGCTGAGGGCGTCTGCACTGATGGAGGGGTGTCTGCTCTGAGGGGGTCTGCACTGGTGGAGGGGGGTCTGCTCTGAGGGGGTCTGCACTGATGGATGGGGGTCTGCTGAGGGGGTCTGCACTGATGGGGTTCTGCTCTGAGGGCGTCTGCACTGATGGAGGGGGGTCTGCTGAGGGCGTCTGCACTGATGGAGGGGGGTCTGCTGAGGGGGTCTGCACTGAGGGGGTTCTGCTCTGAGGGGGTCTGCACTGATGGAGGGGGGGCCTGCACTGAGGGGGTTCTGCTCTGAGGGGGTTTGCACTGATGGAGGGGGGTCTGCTGAGGGAGTCTGCACTGATGGAGGGGGGTCTGCTGAGGGTGTCTGCACTGATGGAGGGGGGTCTGCTCTGAGGGGGTCTGCACTGATGGAGGGGGGTCTGCTCTGAGGGCGTCTGCACTGATGGAGGGGGGTCTGCTCTGAGGGGGTCTGCACTGGTGGAGGGGGGTCTGCTCTGAGGGGGTCTGCACTGATGGATGGGGGTCTGCTCTGAGGGGGTCTGCACTGATGGAGGGGGGTCTGCTCTGAGGGGGTCTGCACTGAGGGAGGGGGGTCTGCACTGAGGGGGTCTGCACTGATGGAGGGGGGTCTGCTCTGAGGGGGTCTGCACTGATGAAGGGGGGTCTGCTCTGAGGGGGTCTGCACTGGTGGAGGGGGGTCTGCTCTGAGGGGGTCTGCACTGATGGATGGGGGTCTGCTCTGAGGGGGTCTGCACTGATGGAGGGGGGTCTGCACTGATGGAGGGGGGTCTGCTCTGAGGGGGTCTGCACTGATGGAGGGGGGTCTGCACTGATGGAGGGGGGTCTGCTCTGAGGGGGTCTGCACTGATGAAGGGGGGTCTGCTCTGAGGGGTCTACACTGATGAGGGGGGTCTGCACTGATGAGGGGGGGTCTGCACTGATGAGGGGGGTCTGCACTGATGGAGGGGAATCTGCACTGAGGGGGGGTCTGCACTGAGGGGGTCTATACTGACTCTGCTGGGGGCACCTGATACGGGGACAGACTCTGCTGGGGACACCTGATGCAAGGACAGACTCTGCTGGTGGCACCTGATGCAAGGATGGACACTGCTGGTGGCAGGCGACACGCTCAGGAATCCCACTGATTTTGCATTATGGTGAGTTGAATGATTTATTTTTATATTACAATGTAATAATAGAAATAATGCACTTCAATCATCCTGACACCATAACAATCATGGTGCCGGGATGATTGAAGAGCTAACACCAGGTGTTTGGAGTATCTTTATCTGCTGATTGTTAAACTTTCTAGAATACACATATTTCTATTGTTGTATAGGATCTGGGGCTGCTGTCCCTTCATTCCTCTCTCCCCCTTTCCCTCTCCATCCCTTATTCATCTCAGACTCTAACCACACCCCCTTTGAGCCACGCTAATTTAAGCCACGCCCACTATTTCACGTAAACCACGCCCATTTTTCGCAGCGACGCGCTTCGCGCACCGCAGTTTTGTTTTTTTATTACTACGCCACGCCCACAAACACATGCCCCGTCCCCTAATTATTATACGGCTCCGCCTACAGCCAAAAAAGTGTCCCACTTTTTTTTTTGCAATGTTGGCAACTATGCATTCCCATCTCAAAATGTTGGGAGGTATGCAGTAGCTGCATGGAGTTTGTGTGGTTTCCTTGCACAATTTAGAAAATTTGTAGCATATTTGGTTCCTGTCTAAATTGTACTAGTATGAGAGATAGATTGTAGCTCTTTGTTGAGGATAGTGATGATGCAACATAAAGGTTTTTTTTTTTTAAATAACAAATGTAATACTTACTTCCTCTGTGCAAGCGTTTTGCACAGAAGGGCCCCGATCCTCCTCTTCTGGGGTCCCCCAGCGGCGCTCCTGGCTCCTCCTCTTCCCGAGTGCCCCACTCCGGAAGTGGGGGCACACGTGCGGGCGCACTCCCGAGTCCTGCTGCTGCATCCATTGACAGACAGCAGGACTTGGCCCCGCCCCCAGCTCTCGTGTCACTGGCTTTCATTGACAGCAGTGGGAGCCAATGCTCCCGCTGCTATCAATCCAGCCAATGAGGACCCAAGACAGCAGCTGGAGCTGCTCTGCTCGTCCCCGTTGCTGGAACGATCGTGTTCAGGTAAGTAAAAGGGCGGCTCTGGGGGGCTGCTGCACTGCAAAGGGTTTTTGCCTTAACCACTAGAGGACCAGCCACCGCGGCAGGTTGGCTCTCCTGGACAAATCGCCGTAGCTATACGTTGGCCGCTTTAAGACCACTTGGCGGAGTGATGATGGAGCCGATGCGCGTGTCCGGCAGCTTCAATGTCCGCCGGGCACCCATGATCACTCCTGAGAGAAGCAGAATGGAGATCCGTCAATGTAAACAGACAGATCTCTGTTCTGTGAGGGGTGAGGAGACTGATCTGTTGTTCATACTAAGTATGAACAACAATCTGTCTCCTCCCCCAGGCAGTCCTATCTCCCCATAGTTAGAATCACTCCCTAGGACATACATTTAACCCCTTGATCGCCCCTATTGTTAACCCCTTCCCTGCCAATGACATTTATACAGTAATCAGTGGCTCTTTTTAGCTCTGATCGCTGTATAAATGTAAATGGTTCCAAAAAGTGTCAGATTTGTCCGCTGCAATGTCACAGTCCCAATAAAAATCGCAGATTGCCGCCATTGCTTGTAAAAAAAAATAAAAATGCCATAAATCTATCCCCTATTTTGTAGACGCTATAACTTTAGCACAAACCAATCAATATACGCTTATTGCGATTTTTTTTTTTTTACCAATACCAATATAGAAGAATACATATCGGCCTAAACTGAGGAAGAAATTAGTTTTTTTATATTTTTTGGGGGGATATGTATTATAGCAAAAAGTAAAAAATATATATATATTTTTTTTTTCAAAATTGTCGCTCTTTTTTTGTTTATAGCGCAAAAAAATAGGTGATCAAATACCACCAAAAGAAAGCTCTACTTGAGGGAAAAAAAAGACATCAATTTGTTTGGGTACAGTGTCACACGACCGCGCAATTGCCAGTTAAAGCGACGCAGTGCCGTATAGCAAAATATGGCCAGGTCATTAAGGGGGAAAATCCTTCTGGGGCTGAAGTGGTTAATGCATAGAAGGTGAAAAACCTCAAGGGTTTACAACCCCTTTAATATCTGCACCTACTACTGGCTGGTATTTTTAGCAGAGCTGAAACTGATACTCCACACCCATCTTCCTTCTCTGGCTCCAGCTGTTGGTGCAATATTTGTATTGTGTAATAATCACTATCGGCATTCTCATCTATTAGTCTTCATTGTAGTAGTTGTGCAATAAGGGTAACGTAAAGGTCAACACAGAAAACACAATGGCAATCTCTTGCAGCTGGAGGAAAAGAAGTGTTTATCATGATCTGCAGAAATCATCTTCACTGTAAGGCTGGATTCACACCTATGCATTTTTAGTGCTTTTTGCATTTTGCAGATTTGCACTACAGAACGTGTTCCATAGGAAACCATGTTAAATGGACTGCAGTGCAAATCTGCAAAATGCAAAAAGCACTAAAACTGCATAGGTGTGAATCCAGCCTAAAGCTGGCCTTGCAATGATGGATTTTATTTTGTTCAGCATGCAGGCTGAAAAAAAAAAAAAAAAAAAGAACCGATTCCTCTATTAATGTAGCACAGGTGGGAGAATCTACAGTACCATTTATTCTATTCTGACAGACAGCATTTGTGGCTGTCGGAATACCTGAACAGTGGCTGCATCTGATTGGATGTAGCTGCTGTTTGGCTGTCAAATTTCCTCCCGCCTCTTTTGATTTTTTTAATGAAAGGATGTCAGACAGGAGGTGGCCCGACAGTGTGATCCACTGAGCGAATTTCAGATGGTTCATCAAGGACAGGCCACAATTTGCTCAGTGTATGGCCGGCTTAGAGATAGGAATAACAGGATTATTATGTGCTAGCACGTTTTCTCCAAAAAACAAACTAAAAAGGTTACCTTTAGAAGTCTGTGTAAAAGAAAATTTTAAAGAGTAACTGAAGGCAAAACTTTTTTTTTTGTGTTGGACAGAGTGGAGATGGATTAAAACCCCCGTCAGGTTTTTATTGCTGTCTGTGGCCCCATTAGGGAGATTTACCCCCTCTATGTGTCCTGTTTACCGTATACATTGAGATTGAATGTAAAAAAAAAATCTCAAATTTTGAGTTGACCTCAGAACACCATTCACACTCTTTTCCAACTACAAAGTTGGGAAAGGTGCAACTTGGATGTACATTGTTATCCCTCTGTAAAGGCGGACCCGCTGTTGCATGTAAGGATAGGTTTCCACTATTGCAACCCCCAGTACGACTTTGTAGTGCGATTTTTGATGCGGTGTCATGCGACCAGTGAGATCCATGCGAGAACTAGTCTCACCGAAGTCAGAACAAAGTAGTGCAAAAACCTTTTTTGGAGTCGCTGCGACATGAGTCGTACCAATTACAATGAGGACCATTGAAATACATGGATTGTGACTTGTCATGCGACTTCGCCTGTGTCAAGTCACACAACAACTCGCAGAAGTGGAAACAGAGCCTAAAACATTCAGATATGACTTTTACAACTTTTGAGGGTTAACATTGAAGTCTATGGCCCTCAAGTTGCATGAAAGTCGGACCAAAGTA
Organism: Lithobates septentrionalis; assembly: GCA_037952835.1. NCBI lineage: Eukaryota > Metazoa > Chordata > Amphibia > Anura > Ranidae > Lithobates > Lithobates septentrionalis. The sequence goes on from JBBDGP010000257.1 coordinate 3,643,417, forward strand.
GTGCATGGACTACTTTGAAGTCGCTGCAACTTTTAGGTTGCCTATATATGAATGGTTATCATTGGAAAACATGGAGTATGACTTGTCATGCAACTCTGACGTTCAAAGTGGTATGACAAGCCGCACAAGTGTGAATGGGGTGTAATAGAGGGGAAATCTTCCAATGGGGACACTAGTTCTCACAGTGGCGGCTGGTGTTTTTTTTTTTTGGGTGCTGGCGGCACCTCAAGCCCAGACACCCCCCCCCCCCGTCCGCTCACTGTCTGCCGCCACCTACCCGATTGAGGTATCGGGCAGCTGCTCCTGTGTCTTTTCCTCCATCATGGTAGGTTCCTCCGTGAGTCTCTTCCCCTCCTCATATGCGTCCAATAGGATCGCCTGTCCTTTCAGCCAATCGGGTGACTGGTTTCAAGACCCGCTTCCTGATTGGTTGAGAGGAGGATCAGTGTTAAAATAGAGAATGTTCATTTGCTATTGTATCACACCTGGGTAGGCTCGTCACCCGATTGGCTGAAAGGACAGGCGATCCTATTGGACGCATATGAGGAGGGCAAGAGACTTACGGCGGAACCCACCATGATGGAGGAAAAGACACAGGAGCAGCTGCCCGATACCTCAATCGGGTAGGTGGCGGCAGACAGTGAGCGGACGGGGGGGGGGGGGGGGTGTCTGGGCTTGAGGTGCTGCCAGCACCCAAAAAAAAAAAAAAAAAACACCAGCCGCCACTGTGAGAACTAGTGTCCCCATTGGAAGATTTCCCCAAACACCCCAAACCCACCCTATTTTGAAGCCTATTACAGCCTCTGGCTCTAATCAGGTGCTTCAAAAAAACACAACCCCCCCCCACTGGAATCCATGCATCTGGTGTCCTGCATGGGGGCCAGACGCCAGGGAGGGGGGCACCAATGGCGCCCTTAATGGACGGGCCACCCCTGAGTTCTGGTGACCCTGGTAACACCCCAAGAATCACTTTGAGGGAATTTCCTCTCACTTCCTGTTTTAGTTATGGGACAAGAAGTGAAGGGAAATCTCCCCAAGACACACAGATGGGGAGGGGGGGGGGGGAAACTGACAGGGGTTATAACCTTCCCTTACTCCACTTTTTTATCCAGAATGAAAAAAATAGTGTTGCCTTTAGTTACTTTATATGCATAGCCTGAACACAGGTTCACTTTACCCCAGTGGATGGCTCTGTCAGCCTCCTCACACTACATATCCTTTGATTGAAAAAAATTTAAGAAGCTGGGTGGAAAATTGTTTGAGAAAAAGCATCTGTGTCCAATCAGATGCAGCCACTCTTCAGGTATTTTAACAGTGGGTGGGGCTAGCTATCAAAGTACAATAGGCACTTCAGTAGATTCACTATATGGCATAGGCAGAAAAAAAAAAGCAGTGCAAGGCCGGCCATACAGGCAGCAAATTTCTTTCCTGCAACCACGAGTTGCAGGAAAGAAACTTGCTTGATTCCCCCATCAACACAGTGTTGATGCGGGAATCCCACCTACCGGGCCATTGTCTTCTCCTGGCAGCGGCAGGACAGTGATTATTGCTAGAGGCTATAGCAGCCACTAGCAATAATCGAAGGTAAGACCCAGCATGCTGGTTGTACCCAAGTTGATCAATTGATCAACTTGGTACATTCCGGCTGCCCATACACGGTTCGAATCTTGGCCAGTTTCTGCTCAACCTGCCGAGATTTGAACCGTGTATGGCCTGCCTAAGACAGGTTTAGCAGTACATTTATAAAACTGTGAATGTGGCATTCAACAAACATTCACTTCAGGTGTGTCTTTCTGTTATGCAGCGTACACACAAGCTGACTTTTTGACCGGACTGGTCCAACGGACAATCCGATCGTGTGTGGGCTTCATTGGACCTTCAGCGGACTTTTCCAGTCGAAAATCTGATGGACTTTAGATTTGAAACATGTTTCATATCTTTCCGATGGACTCGAGTCCGGACGAAAAATCCGCTCGTCTGTACGCTAGTCCGACGGACGAAAACCCACGCTGGGGCAGCTATTGGCTACTGACTATCAACTTCCTTATTTTAGGCCGGTCGTACGTCATCACGTACGAACCTGTCGGACTTTGGTGGATTGTGTGTAGGCAAGTCCGTTTGTTCAAAAGTCAGTCGGAAGTCCGTCAAAAGTCTGACAAAAGTCCGCCGGAATGGCCGGCGGACTTTTGTTGCCGAAAAGTCCGCTCGTGTGTACGCGGCCTTATATTTAAATTTAGTTATTTATTCACCTGCAGTGAATGCCACATTCACCGCTTTCTAAATATGCATAGGCAATTTTTTTTTTTTCTTCTTTTTTTTTTGATGGTAGGGAGCTTGCGCTTGGTTGTGTTAATGTCTTGCAGATGTAAAAAAAAACAAGAATGAGAAACAATACTGTTTTGTGATAATATTTATTACTTTATCTTATACACCTACTGTAAGATACAGATCACAGCGGCACTCTAGAACGAATGCTAATTGACAAGCCATCTAAGTCATCATGAAATGTCCTCATATCATACACAGTATGATCTACTTAATCCACGGTGCATGAGATCAAGCACTATTAACCCTTCGGGTCACAGAGGTGCGATCAACGCTCCGTAGGCCCGAGGGTTGCTTCGTCGTCTCTCCCGCCCATCCATCAGGATGTACTAAATGTCTTGTCAAACATTAATATTCACATCATTTATAACCATGAACTTTGCATTCCATAGGAATGTGCTCTTTATCTACAAAAACATTTCTTGTTCATTTAAACATAAAACATCTGCACACAGAATTGATAATACAAGACAGTGCTAATGATTATTTGTGCAATTAGATCATCAATAAATATAGGGTGAATCAGGAGCGTTACTCTAATTTGTGGAAAACCGTAACATAAAAATGTAAGATTTAAAGATTACATTCACCCAAATCTGACATTTTAATTTTGGGTATGGTGTATTCGATAAATAGATGATTTGCAACGTTCAGGATTATAGCAGTGAGACTTCAAGTCCAAAAATTCTGCCAGACAGCTATTATGCTAAGCCTCACTTATTTTATAAGGAGAATACAGCAAAAGAAAGGAGACACACTCGGCAGGGAAATATGATGAGGGAACTTTGCTGTTGGTGCAGTCTCCGACAGCTATAAGAGACCCTTGGGTCAAATAGGGCCACCCAGCTGTTTACGTTAAACATATACCGAGTGCAGTGACTGGCCCCAGGTGATACACAGAGATGAAAAGTTCTCCTACATACTGAAAGGTGTATCTGTCTATCTGCAGTCTTCTCTTTGCCACATCTGTTCAAATTCCATTTTTTTTTTATTTTGTATTAGAGTTCAGAAGAAAAAAAAAAAAGTGTGGAGATCTGAAGTTACACTCTGCAGATCTCAGTGAGGAGAGGTCTGAGAGCTGATTGGAAGAAAAAGACACACACCCCCTACACACAGCACCCAGGAACAGGGCTGACGCTGCCAATCTGCTGGAGGTCTCTCCCTTGTCACCATTTTTCTCTTGGTGTCAGGAAAACTTGTCAGAAGTGATTCATGCTGATAGAGGAAAGAAGCAGACAGATATGACACTGAGTGGGTTATATATGAAAGGCAAATCCACTTTGCACTACAAGTGCAAACTACAAGTGCAAAGTGCACTTGGAAGTGCAGTCACTGTAAATCTGAGGGGTAGATCTGAAATGAGGGGGAGCTCTGCTGATTTTATCATCCAATCATGTACAAGCTAAAATGCTGTGTTTTACATTCTTTGCATGTCCCCCCTCGGATTTACAGCGACTGCACTTCCAAGTGTACTTTCAGTGCAATTTCAAGTGCACTTTGCACTTGTAGTTTGCACTTGTAGTGCAAAGTGGATTTGCCTTTAGTAAATAACCCCCTTTGTGCGCTTTAGCCCCCGTTCACACCGGAGCGACTTGTCATGTGATTTGACAGGTCAAATCGCATGACAAGTCAAACCCTATTGTCGGCAAAGGCACTGGTCAAATCGGTGCCACGCCGAATTTGCGGCATCAACCTGAAAAAGTAATTCCTACTTTTGGCAATTTCAGGTGCGACTTGGATGGACATCTGTGTATAAAGCTGCACAGATGTCTTCCAAGTCACACTTGAAGTTGCACTGGCATGCAGCTTTGAAATTGTGTGATTTCAGATGAAGTTGCACAATTTCAAAGCCGCATTCAATGTGAACGAGGGCTAATTGAGACAAGTACACATTATAGAGGGATATGCTTTGTTTATATTTCATGTCTGAGGTTTACAACCACTTTGGCCTGGATGCACCTGATGGAAGCCTTATATCTCCCATGAACCCTGGAGATAGGATTTCCCTTTGCTCTTTCACGCTGGAATGGTGTCACACTGCTGTGGAACAAAGGAGTAAGGCTGGCCATACATTATACAATTTTTTTTAGATTTACCTTCAACTATGCAGTGCAAAGACCTGCCTGATTGGATACAAATTGAAAGTGTTGTTTAGGGTTGACCTTATAGATGTTTTGTTGGTAAATCTAAAAGAAAATTTGATAATGTATGGATAGACTAAATGTCGCATCCAGGGGCAACATTATGAGATTCATCAGGGTGCAGACACAGCAAACTTGGCTGGTATATCCTGCCACTGGTGAGCCATTCAAACTGATAGTCAATCCAAAACTGAAATATTGGCTTCTTACAACTTAAATACTAATTCATTGAAGTAATACCTTAAACAAAAATTGACCAACCATCATAAATTTACTCCTATTTATACCCAAAGCAGCCTCTTAAAAGAGGTCCAACCGATCCTTACCCACCATTATCAAGGAGGCAGACATAACTATTTCCCTACTTACTGAGTTTTGAATGCCTGAATAAACACTATGAAATGTGACCGTCAATCGGAAAGGAAACAATCATTTAGTCAACTGTGTAATATAAGCAGTTGCCACAAGCTTGCATCTGATTCAAGAGGCAACTTTGTAAATGTAAAAGGTGATCTGTATCTCCGTAGAGAAAAATGCTAAAAAAGAAACATTAAATGTGAAGTATACACTGTGCAGTTCACATCACTGCTATATACTGTACATGTCCTTCAGTAATTTCAGGTTCTCTTTGCTTTTTCTTCTTCAAAAGTAGCTTTTCTCAACTGTCTATTAATAATGCTTGAGAATACAAGTCCACAGAAGTCCCCTTGTGCTCTTCAATGAATACATATTATCAGCATTCATATTCCCCAGTCGGAGGGCCTCGGACCAGGTTGAAGTAACCAGCAAGAGCACCAAGATCAATCGAAAGTGACCGCTGCCTCTTCTGCATCTCGGACTCCTCGCTGGCGTACAATGAAGAATCTGAAAGGGAACAAAGGGTGTCAGAAGGCGTCTCGTTTTCAGGCTTATTTAGAAAGGCAAAAGTTCTGTAGACTGAAATAACCAATCAGATATCAGCTTTCATTATTATGGCTAAGGAAAGATATAATCTGACTGGTCAAAATGGGTTACCCCACTTTCCAGATCATCACTGCATAATTGTGGAGCTAAACTGACACAGTGTATTAGTCCTATTAATCCTCTGCTTCTAACAGATGGTACATGTGGAAGATTTCAAAAACATAAAGTTTGCACGTGGTCACTGATCCTCCTCAGAAAAATCACATACACTATATAACAGAGTATGTCTGATCCAGGAAAAAGACTCTGCTCCCGTGATACTTTTTCTCCATGATGGGATATGTTTGCAGCCATGTCAACTTCTGAAATGCCTGTCATGCTGATTTAGTGACTTCAGTAATACCTGAATCAGGGATCTCAAACAAGCATGCAGGTCAGATATGTTGATTTCAGCTGCTGTAATGTTGTTTTGACTCACACCTCACGGCCAAAAAGTTTTGAAGCCACTGGACCAGCATGGCAGCAAATATAGAAGAGCGACAGCAGAAAAAAGACCAAGTGGTCCATCCATTGGTCTAAACATTTTATTTATTTTATTTTTTTTTAGTTTATGTTCATGGCAGGTGAGGCTCTGCCTATATAGAGGAATCGGGACCTCCTTCCTCCTGCTGGTGATCCCTCCAGTAATATCTAAAGATCTATATAGGAGGAGTCAGGATCTCCTTGCTCCTGCTGGTGATCCCTCTAGTGATAACTAAAGATCTATATAGAGGAATCAGGACTTCCTTTCTCTGCTGGTGATCCCTCCAGTGATATCTAGGACTACTTTCACACTGGGTGGGGGGGCTTAGCGGTAAAGAGACGATAATTTTAGCAGCATTTTACCGCTGTAACAGGGGCGCTTTTCAGCCGCTAGCGGGGTGCTTTTAACCCCCGCTAGCGGCCGAATAAAGGGTTAAAAGCACTGCTGCCAAAGAGCTTTGCAGGTGCTTCGGCAGCAGTGCCCATTGATTCCAATGGCAGGGGCAGTGAAGAACCGGTGTATTCACTGCTCCCGCAACGCCCGAAAGATGCTGCTTGCAGGACTTTTTCTAAAGTCCCGCAAGCGCACTGCTCCAGTGTGAAAGCACTCGGGCTCTCACACTGGGGCTGCAGGGGAAGCGTTTTACAGGCGCTACTTTTAGCCCAAAAGCATCTGAAAAACGCCCCAGTGTGAAAGGGGTCTAAAGATCTATATATAGGAGGAGTCAGGATCTCATTCCTCCTGCTGGTGATCCCTCTAGTGATAACTAAATATCCATATTGGGGAATCAGGACCTCCTGCTAGTAATAATATTAATATAATTTTATATATATATATATATATATATATATATATATATATTTTTTTTTTTTTTTTTTTTTTATGCTCGCACACTATATATGTTGTAGACCCCTCCAAATGTCCATCTTACCCACCAAACCTACAGTTACATCACTTACAAAACAGATCAAATATTACAGGACCTAGTACCGAGACTTGTGGTACACCACTGGGACTGGTCTCTGTTCCGAATGACTAACCACACTCTGATATCTATCTCTTAGCATTTTCAGAAGAAGGTTTGAAATGACAGTCTACATACTTATCTCAGCAAAAATTTCCTTTATGTCGATATTGTTAGCATAATGTAGTGAAGTGGGCGGACACTTTGTTGTAAAACGGCACAAACTCAGCTTTTTTCCCTGAGTTTTCTTCTAAATCTATTCATTAATCTTTGTAATGTTTCCCTTGAAGCTGTTGCTACATAATATTAGCCTCAATCAACATGCATGGAAAAAGAAAACCTAGACATAAGAGCAGAGGAAGCTGCATATTGTAACTTCCCTTTTTTGCTCAACACATTTTCCACTCGCAGTTATCTTTCCATAGTGGGAGGAGAACAGAAAAAAAAAAAAAAGAAGACAGACTGCCGGGATAATCTATTCATTACCACTGACATTGCAAAGAGTGATGGTGATGTGCAAACCAGTAATGCCTCGTTTCCACTGAGCGGATCAGTTCGGTTCGGTACGGTACGCTATTTTGGGTGTTTCCATTATGAAAGTGGCCCATACAACCGAACCGAACCATTCCATTCAGGGTCCTGCTTCAGATGTGGGGCCATAGAAAATGGAACGGTTCGGTTAGGGCGGAGCTACGACACATTCCACTGATTGGTGGACGTGTGACGCCATGCTAGGCATTTTTTCTAAACCCACGTATGGCCCCTGTCAGTCCGACTTGCAGTGGAAACACTCGACTGAATAGGCCGGACCATTCTAGGCCTTCCAAACCAATCCGACCCGAACCGATCCGCTCTGTGGAAACGAGGCACTAGTGACCAATCAGAAATCACATAACTGGTTCAAAGTTAGTAAACCAAGATCCATTTTTCATCTGTGAGTTTAAAAGGAATTTACTTTGATACCTTACATGGAACTTCTGGTTTCTTTGAAAAACATTGACAATTTCTTTAAAGGAAACCTATCAGAAATGAAATATGGAGGGCTGCCACTGCGGTCTTGGTTTTAAGGTTGCTGCCATCCTCATCCATATTGCTCTACATAGTGAGCAAGTGTTGGGCCGCCTGAAATACACAGGCTCTCTCCAGGTCAGCAGGGGAGCGAAAATAAAAAAAAAAGGACCATGATCACAGCATGGCATCCTGCCCCTTCAGAAGCTAGCCTGCTATGACAGCTCCAAAAATTGTATCTCGGGTTAAGCTGGTTTCTTTTAATATGCAGACATACCTGCAATGTTTTCCGGCAGCTCAAGTTCCTTTTTCATTTGTCTCTTGCGTTCCAGAAGGGCCGTGTCCAGGCTCTGGCAGCGCGGTTGGTCCTCCGGAGGAGGGTTGAGGGCCTCGTGTTTCAGAAGCTCTGCTGCAGAAGGACGCTGGTTTGGGTTCTTGTCCAATACTGAGACCAGTAGATCTCTCATGACGGGACTGCAATCTTCTCCAATGTCTTCTAGTGGGGGTGCTTGCTTGTGTATCTATGGGACAAGAAGATTTGTTTCTCGTATTACAATTATTGTAGACTGTCCTTATGAGGCAAGACTCAATTTTAATCGATGTGCTCACAGATATTTGTCGCCTCAATGTGGATTGTTACCTGCTACAAGTAATAATTATTACATGGGTGGAAGCTTCCTTGTATTTTGTAAATGCATGCGATTGTGCTCACATTTTGAATCTTTCTTTTCTGTATACTGTCGGTTTACGTTTTTGTTTATGTGTTTTGTTTTACAAACAAAAAAGTTCCAATAAAAAGTATTTGAAAAAAAAAAAAAAAAAAAAGAAGAAAGAAGACTCAATTTTAACATCTAATTTTTCTACTATGCTTATATCTGGCACACACATCTGATCACACTTCCGGTACTGTTAGAGCAAGGCTAGCCATACACACTTAGATTTCTCTAGTTCAGTCCTGTGGGCTGAAAAAGAGAAATCAGTCGATATCCCCCCACCATACTAAACAGCATGGATGGAGGAATCCATGTGCCCCTGTCCTCCTAAATCCATAGTGTAGGCACTCTAATGCCCCGTACACACGGTCGGATTTTCCAATGGAAAATGTCCGATCGGAGCGTGTTGTCGGATATTCCGACCGTGTGTGGGCTCCATCGGACATTTTCCCTCACACAAAGTTTGAGAGCAGGCTATAAAATTTTCCGACAACAAAATCCGTTGTCGGAAATTCCGATCGTGTGTACACAAATCCGACGCACAAAGTGCCACGCATGCTCAGAATAAATAAAGAGATGAAAGCTATTGGCTACTGCCCCGTTTATAGTCCCGACGTACGTGTTTTACGTCACCGCGTTTAGAACGATCGGATTTTCCGACAACTTTGTGTGACCGTGTGTATGCAAGACAAGTTTGAGCCAACATCCGTCAGAAAAAACCCATGGATTTTGTTGTCGGAATGTCCGATCAATGTCCGACCGTGTGTACGGGGCATTATACAGGAGGTGCGTTACTGGCCAGATCACCAGGTGAAAACTATGGTGGGGAGAAAGTTTAAAAAAATAAATAATACAGCCACCACATCAAAGGAATGGTATGCTACAATATGTTACATTTTTGGGTTTGAGTTTAACACCGCTTTACCAGCTTGTGTTTTTATGCATTACATAAAAATGAAATGGTATTGCATGTAAAATATATGTAATGCATTGGGAAAGAAAACACTGACTTAACAAAAACAAGGATTCTCTTTAAAAATGCAGCACAGTAAAAACATTGCTAAAAATTCACTAAAAATCCCATCACAGGCACATCAATGACACGTGTAAAAAGAACATGCAAATATGTTTAAAAACGCACACATTTTCAGACTCACAGGTGTGCATACACACTGAAACCAACATGAAAAGTTTAAAGTTGCCATCTCTGCATTACAAAAGTAACCCAACTTACAATGTAGAGGTAAGAGGGATATGCTGATCGCGGGTATCGTTTCACCCAGGGTGGATTTCCGGTCTGCATGTGAATGATGGTGGCACCCACGCTGTATATATCTGCCTTTGTAGAGTGTCCTCTGCACAGAACCACTTCTGGGCTCATGTAGATCTGTCAAAAAGCACATAAAGAAATGGTTTATTTTACTTTTTTTTTTTTACATTTTTTTTCACAATATCAGCACTATTGTGCTTGTACAATATTTTGTATCAATTCACCTTACTGCACAGCCAAGACTTAAAAGATAAATTCACTTTTTAGAAAAAAATAAAAATAAAATGCACATTTTTTTGTGGGTAAAAACATGTGCATTTCTTTCCCATATCCCATATGGGCAAGCAGATACAATCTGACAGCAAGAATCAATGCTCCACAGCACCGTGGTAGTTCATTGAGAACTACAAGCCAAAGGAAGTTGGGGCCTGTAGTTCATTCACATACACAGCTGTGTGAATGAATAACACGACAGCTAGTATGGGGAACTTCTCCCCATACTGTTGTCACAGGGAGGGGGCGGGGAAAAATCGGGCAGCAGCTTCAGCATTGGGAACATGTTGTATGTAACATGTTCCCAAAGGTGACCTTATCCTTTAAAAGGATAAGAAACTTTTATATATATATTTTTTAAAATAACAAACATATTATGCTACCTACTCTATGCCATGGTTTTGCACAGAGCAACCTGATCCACGTCTTCTGGGATCCCTTGCTGAGACTCCTGGCCCCTCCCCCTTCTGAGTACCCCCCCCCCCCCCCGGAAAGGTTGCTGGGGGGGTACTCATGTGGGCTCACTCCTACCCTGTTTCCCCGAAAATAAGACCTAGCGTGATTGTCAGTGATGGCTGCAATATAAGCCCTACCCCCCAAATAAGCCCTACCCCGTTTCCCCGAAAATAAGCCCTACCCTGAAAATAAGACCTACAAGCACTTTAACTAGGGCTTATTTAGGGGGTAGGGCTTATATTGCAGCCATCACTGACGATCACGCTAGGTCTTATTTTTGGGGAAACAGGGTAATCCCCACTGCCAGCATCTATAGACAGACAGGCCCACCTCCCGCACCCTCAGCATAGGAATTAATTGACAGCAGTGGGAGCCAATGGCTCCCGCTGCTATCAATCTGCACCACATAGCTCCCAACTGTCCCTGATTGAGGGACTGTCCCTCATTTTGAACAATGTCCCTCTGTCCCTCTTTCCTCATTTGTCCCTCATTTTTGGTCTGATTTATATAGTTGTGTATAAAATGCACTATTTATCTATCCAAAAGTGTTTTACAGTGCCAAACCTTTCATTCAAGTTCAGAATTTCTGCATCTGTAAACTCCAAAAGCCAATATAAAGGAATAGTGGTGGTAAAAAAAAAACACTTGTGGGTTTAACCAATAATTTTTTGTATAATTCCCGTTTAAGGGGAGCGTGACAGGGGGTGTGTCCTAATCCTACATACTTTTTCTAATAGATGCCCCTCATTCCCATCTCAGAAAGTTGGGAGGTATAGCACTGTGAGGAAAGAAAGAGACGTAGCTCTCATGCACAACACTGGATCAAGATTGGGCTCAGGTAAGTATAAGGGGGGTGAGGGGGGATCCTGCAGTACAGAAGGATTTTAACTTAATGCAGATAATGCTTTAAGTCCCAATAGAGAGGAATGGGATGTCAGCAGGGGGAAGCTGCAAAACCTGTGCATCCCTGTGACTGGAAAACATGGGCCTGCACGGGGCCCCTCAGTAAAGCACCCCATGTGAATGGAACCTTACACAGCCCTCGTACAGGTCTATCCTGTAGTACGCCTGTGTCAACAAGGCCATAGCCTTTCAGCCAAAGCATGCAGTGAAGAAAGTCCGAATGAAGTCATAACTCTTGCAAGAAAATGCTGAAGCCACCGGATCAGCATGACAATCCAGCAACCAGCTTCCTCAGAATGACCAATCATTAGAACAAGTGGAAATAAACAGCTTGTTTTTCAGATGAGGAAGTGAGAGAGCAACGTGTACTTTTCATCACTTTTTCCAGTCGGTTCTCATTTACAGAGGCACAAAACCCACTGCAGAGCTGGAAAAGAGGAAGAAAGGAGCGGCCTGAAGCGGCAGACATTTCTTCCTTCTTTCCACAATGTGATTCCCCCTCTGAGGATTATTGATAGGCCCCAACTATGAATAGGCCGAGTGTTCCCAGCCACAAGTCACAGGACACATCGCTGCTAATTACCTCAGTTCCCCTCAAATCCTTTGGATAAAACATGTCACCGGTCATCTGAATGCTGAGGCCGAAATCCACCAGGACGGCTTTTGTGGACATGAAGACAATGTTGCTCGCTGCAATAATAAGAACAATAAGCAGATGTTACGCATTATACCGGGTTCACCTCACATGAACATATATCAATGTACAAAGGCTTATTTAGCAACGCATAAACGTACACAGTTCGGTAAAACCTTACAACAACCCAATTACCTCAGAGCAATAAATACGGAAGAGTTTAAATGGCTGCTGATCGGGTGTTGGGGTTGTGTTTACATGCGTTCAGAGTATCTATTCTGCCCATGAACGCACAGAATTCAAATTTCTCTAAACAAAATTCACATAAAATGCACAGTGTGAATTATACCTTTTAAAATGATTACATGCATTTATAGGCCCCATGCATAGCGTCACATTGGTGGTACAATGTAAAATTCAGGCTCAGGAGCCACAGGTGCTGCATACAGTTGCCCATGGAAATCAATGGCTGTAAGCAGGTAAACACTGCTACTGCACCCAAATGCATGACCCTGGATGCAGACTGCCTGCGTCTAGGAGAATATGTCCCCACGCATGCACATGTTTATGCAAGTACCTGCAGAACTACCAGCAGCTTTACGCACTACCTGAAAATGCTATTCGTCTGTCTGTCATACTGATCCTCTTACTTCAATACCTTCTGAAACAACAACGTGGAACAGGTAATGACGCTACAACAGCCAGGCAACTAGCATTTTCAGAAGGAGAAGGCAGCCTTATGCCCTGTACACACGGTCGGATTTTCCGATGGAAAAAGTGCGATCGGATTGTGTTGTCGGAAATTCCGATCGTGTGTAGGCTCCATCGGACTTTTTCCATCAGAATTTCAGACACACAAAGTTTGAGAGCAGGCTATTATTATTATTATTATACAGGATTTATATAGCGCCAACAGTTTGCGCAGCGCTTTACAACATGGGGCAGACAGTACACTTACAATACAAATCAATACAGGAGGGATCAGAGGGCCCTGCTCGTTAAACTATAAAATTTTCCGACAACAAAATCCGATCGGTTAAATTCCGATCGTGTGTACACAAATCCGACGCACAAAGTGCCACGCATGCTCAGAATAAATTAAGAGACGAAAGCTATTGGCTACTGCCCGTTTATAGTCCCGACGTACGTGTTTTACGTCACTGCGTTCAGAACGATCGGATTTTCCGACAACTTTGTGCGACCGTGTGTATGCAAGACAAGTTTGAGCCAACATCCGTCAGAAAAAACCCATGGGTTTTGTTGTCGGAGTGTCCGATCAATGTCCGACCGTGTGTACGGGGCATTAGTGTGATGGGTTTTCTTGAAGAAACTAAACCAAGGATTTTTTGGTTTGACACTGACAATGTAAAAGTCACGTGCTTAACAGAAGACTGCAGAGTACATTTCTGTGGTTCAGCTGATCAAATCATGAAAGGATCAAAAGGAAATAGTATGAGTTTTTTTTCCTGTATAGAATGCTAAATAAAGAACACAAAGTACTACAGTATCTCACAAAAGTGAGTACACCCCTCACATTTTTGTAAATATTTTATTCTATCTTTTCATGTGAAAACACTGAAGAAATTACATTTTGCTACAATGTAAAGTAGTGAGTGTACAGCTTGTATAACAGTGTAAATTGTTGTCCCCTCCAAATAACTCAACACAAAGCCATTAATGTCTAAACCGCTGGCAACAAAAGTAAGTACACCCCTAAGTGAAAATGTCCAAATTGGGCCCAAAGTGTCAATATTTTGTGTGGCCACCATTATTTGCATAAGAAGCGAACCAGCATGAAACTGAAGACCTGGGGCAGCGGTCATGGCACCTGCTTAAACTTAAACATAGCCAAGGATTAAGATAAAAAGAAGCTGCATACTCAGTTTGTTGTAAGTGATTACATCTTATATCACTAAACAGAAAAGTGCGCTGTCTCTTTAAATATCTCTTGCATCAAAAAGTTGGCTGTCATCTGCATGGACGACAGCCATGCAGACCAATTTGATGCAGTGTGCGGCGCATGGTCTGAGCTCTGACAGGCTGACCCCCCACCCCTTCAACCTCTGCAGCAATGCTGGCAGCACTCATACGTCTATTTCCCAAAGACAATCTCTGGATATGACGCTGAGTATGTGCACTCAACTCCTTTTCCCGACCATGGCGAGGCCTGTTCTGAGTGGAACCTGTCCTGGTAACCCGCTGTATGGTCTTGGCCACCATGCTACAGCTCAGTTTCAGAGTCTTGGCAATCTTCTTATAGCCTAGGCCATCTTTATGTAGAGCAACAATTCTTTTTTTTCAGATCCTCAGAGAGTTCTTTGCCATGAGGTGCCATGTTGAACTTTCAGTGACCAGTATGAGAGAATGAGAGCGATAACACCAAATTTAACACACCTGCTCCCCATTTAAACCTGAGACCTTGTAACACTAACAAGTCACATGACACCGGGGAGGGAAAATGGCTAATTGGGCCCAATTTGAAAATTTTCGTTAATTAACGGCTGTGTTGATTTATTTTGAGGGGACAGCAAATTTACACTGTTATACAAGCTGTACACTCACTACTTTACATTGTAACAAAGTGTCATTTCTTCAGTGTTGTCACATGAAAAGATATAATAAAATATTTCCAAAAATGTTAGGGGTGTACTGACTTTTGCGAGATACCGTATGTGTTACCATGTCATTTCCTAGATTTCATAGGAACAGTTTAGATCTGAATTTTTATATCTGTTCTGTGTAATGGTTTTGCACAGAGCATCCCAGATCCTCCTCTTCTCGGGTCCCCCACTGGCGCTCTTGGCTCCTCCCTCCTGCCAAGTGCCCCCATAGCAAGCAGTATGCTATGGGGACACCCAAGCAGGCTCGCTCCTGAGCCGCTGCTCTGTGTGACTGGACAGCTCGGCCCGCCGTCACTGTCTGCTCATTGGCTCACTGGTTGTGATTGACAGTAGCGATTGTCAATGGCTTCTGTTGCTGTCTCAGCCAATGAGGAGGAAGAGACCCAGGAGAGCCACTGCTCTCCTGCACAACGCTGGATCGAGATGGAGCTCAGGTAAGTATTGGGGGGGCTGCCGCACACAGAGGATTTTTTACCTTCATGCATAGAAAACATGAAGGTATAAAACCTTGAGCTTTACAACCACTTTAAGCATTTTCAGCAGCAGATTTATTAACTATTGGTCACTACTGTATATCATTTATAAATGAATTGTTCACTTTTTGATGTGAGAGATATTTAAAGAGACAGCGCACTTTTCTGTTTAGTGATATAAGATGTAATCACTTACAACAAACTGAGTATGCAGCTTCTTTTTATCTTTTTTTTAATCTTTGGCTATGTTTAAAGTTTAAGCAGGTTCCATGATCGCTGCCCCAGGTCTTCAGTTTCATGCTGGCTCGCTTCTTTTGCAGCATCTTATGGAGCCACCCTTGCATGCAGGGACTAGCGTGTCTTTCTACACTGTGTTTAACAATAGAAACACACAGCCCCATAGCCTAGGATGGCAAGGCATAGGCTCCTGCTACTGTCAGTCAAATAATGTGAGGAGGGATCACAGGGCGTTGGCCCTTCTATAACATAGTTGTGGTAGCTCTATAATAAATGGTACAATCAGATTGTAGGTGTATTACCAGCTATAGGTTTTCTGTTTGACTAAGGTGGCCCTGTTGGTGAGAACTTTCTTTAATAACAGGTGTTCCTGCTAGTTCCAAAAAATGAACAGAACTCAGAATTGCAATTACAATACAGCCTGTTGGTGAATCTTAGTATTGCAGATTGACAAACTCTTATCCAACCTGAATGGTTGGCCCACGAGGGAAGAGGGCACCCTCTACAGGTCACTAGGTAAAGCAACCTGCGTTTGGCCTTTTGTAAGCTCTTATTCAGGATGTTGCAAAGCAAGCGGCACCAACACAAGATCTTTAGTGCCGGTTCACACAGGGGCGACTTGTCAGGCGACCTAGTTGCCTGACAAGTTGCCTCCCATTCTGTACTATGGAACCGTTCTAATAGGAGCGACACAAGTCGATCCATCCGACTTAGAAAACGGTTCCTGTACTATTTTGGGGGAGACTTGCATAGACTTCTATACAGAAGTCGTTTTGCAAGTCGCTGTGGAAGTCATGTGCAGGTCGCCTCGGTGAGGCGACCTGCAAGTCGTGCCGCCCCTGTGTGAACCGGGGCTTAGGGTGTCGAGTACTGGGCTGCATTGCATGAATTCACTGCAATTAGTCATTCCAACAGCATTGGATATTTCCTCCATTATCTTTTATATATTAAACTTAAAGTGACACTAAACTCTGGCTTAAAAAAAATAAAAGTATATATATATATATATATATATATATATATATATATATATATATATATATATATATATATATATATATATATATATATATATATATATATATATATATATATATATATATATATATATATACACATATACACACTCATCAAGTATCATTATCAAGTATGTATTCCTAATTCAAAAAGTCCCCCCACACTATTCTTTCAGCCTCCTCCAATTACTTTTTTTTTTGCTGCTGTGATCTGACTTCCTGTTAGAGTGACTACATTCATTCTCCATGATTCTACTCTATGCAGGTATGTAGCCACCCTCTCTTGTTCACTTAAGATATGGATTAGGGACTATGGAATTTGTAGTTTGCACAGAGCAGTGCACATGAACATAACTAATGTGCACTGCTTGTTCCAAACAAATGAAAAAGGGCACTACAAAAAAAAAAAAAAAAAACAGTAAGGGCTTATTTGCACTTGTGATTGAGGGGTGGTAAAACCCTGCAGTTGAGCCGCAATTTTAATGCCCCTCAACCACTCCCCCTATTGCTGCAGAGGCAGCAGCCGCCGAAGACCCACACATGTCGCGGCAAGAATTTTACCCCCTGCTACGTTACCGCCTGCCAAGCACAACCCATTCAAGTGAATGGGTTGCGCTGCAACAGCCCCACAAAGCTGTACAATGCATGTAGATACGTGGTGGTTGTCTGGTATTTAGAGGGTTAAAGCAGGCAGTGAGGAGGCAATACAGCACCTCATCACCTGCCTGTCTATTGCTGTCTGAAGAGCGATACAAATGCAGATCATGCTTCAAACAGCAAAGCAAGTGTAAATGAGCCCTAAGAAACAATTCCATGAAAAATAGATTACAGGGCCATTAGAGAGTGGAGGTGTATGGAGTACTTTTGTAGAATAAGGATGTCATTCAGCATCACTTTAAAACATTCCACAACAAAATGCCAAGCAGTGGATCCGAAGGATGGCACACTTACGTTTGATGTCATGGTGGATGACATTTTTGGAGTGTAGAAAGTCGAGCCCCTTTAGGATATGTTTGGTCACCCAAATGATTTCGAACTCTCGCAGAGGGCCGCAGCTCTCCAGCTTCTCCAGGACGGACCCTCCTTCCCCGGCCTCCATGTACAGGTGAACCATGTTGTTGCATAATACGGCTCCATATAACTCAGCGATGTTCTCGTGCTGAAACTGCACCTGAAACTCCACGTCAGCCGGCTTGAAGTGCTCCACCGGGATCTTTGGTAGAGAGAGAGCGAGAGCGAGAGAGAGAGAGAGAGAGAGAGAGGACAAACGTGAGTGGTGAAAATGGCATGTGATGAAGACAGTCGGGCATTGCTCATTGCTGGATTAATCAGGTATCATCCACCCTGCTTATAAGGTGTGGTTATCTTCCTACAAGGAACGCCTATGGAGCTCATATCATCACATTGTATTCACAGCTCTATTACATAACTCCTAGCAACAACAATCCTCCGCAGGTAAATAAACGAGAAATGTGTTACATGAATGGAATAATTATATCAACTCATTAGCCTTTACTCATCAAGAGCAATGTCCTGTAATCTAAAGCAGCATCTTCCTTTATCTCACTCTGTTCCAAATTATCTCAACTGATCAAAGAGGATTCTGCTTAAAGCGGAATTTTATCCATAACAATTTGATTAAAAAAAAAAAAAAAATGTTCTTTAGCAAGAAATATACATTCCACATTAATAATTATGCTACCAAAATTAGTGTGTGCTGTAAACTGCCTCCAGCATTGGTCCTGTTTCTTCTTGCTGGAGGCTATCATTTTGCTGAAGCCAAAACCCCCCTGAGTAGCAGTAAATCTTTAGGCCGTCCACAGATTGGACTCTACAAATTCAGCACAGTGCCCAAAAATAGAGAGCAACTGAGCATGTGCAGAGCAGAGTGAGACTAAATTTTAAACAATTCATGCACTTATTTGTAGAGCTTTACATAGCTATACCTGCAAAAGGGGCCCGCCTGAAGTGATCTAGCAGGACTGCAGTGGCGGAACTTTCAGGGTCGCACTTGCAACTGGGCCCTGCCGTTCTGCCGCTGTGGGGGGGGGGGGGGGGCGCAAGACCTGGCATCTCCCCTGCACCTCTGGCTGTCAGTTTTAGTATGCAGGGGGGAAGGCGGGAGGCGGCGATCGGCAGCTCTATGGTGCCGGCGAGCCGCGGGATCTCCCTGGGGCTAGTAGATCTCTCTCCGATTGTATACAGTGGAGAGAGGAGGGGCCTCTGACCCGGGCATGTATCAGCTTCACTCTTCAGTGAGTCGGCTCTGCTTACACTGTTGCTGATACATGCCCGGATCAGAGGCACCTCCCCTCTCCACTGTATACAGTCGGGAAGAGAAATACAAGCGCCAGGAAGTTTTTAATGCCATCTGATCTCTGCTGCTTGCCCAGTGATTAGTCATCCAGACACGCCATACACTCTGTATATAAAGGGGTATACAAAGGGCAAATAGACTGTGCACTTTGCAAAGTGTAGTTGCACTCTGCAATTGCAATTGCTTCAGAGCTTAGTAAATAAGGTAAAGCTAGTAAAGCTTTGCAAAAAATACCCAATTTGCAAAGTGCACAGTCTATTTGCATTTAGTAAATCAACCCCAACGAGTGTTTTAAAACATACAGCTTTTAATTGCATGCTATTATTAGGTCTATGATCTACCAGAACACCCAAATCCTTCTCCACCACTGACTCCCCCAGCTGTTCTCCTCCTAGAATGTATTATTTATGTATGTTTTTATCCCCTAAGTGCATAACTTTACATTTATCAATATTCAACCTCATTTGCCACATAGTTGCCCAATTAACCCCTTAGCGCTGGCCATATACTCAAATATGCAGCTTCTCCGCACCTGGTCCTTAGCGCCAAGAGGCTGCATATTTATGTTAATTGCCCCCAATATGCATGTGCCAAGAGCACGAGTACGCTGCACGCTCCCAGCATAGTTATCATCACTTTATCGAAAGCTCCCAAGCGTAATGAGAGTTTTCGGACCACTTGACCTCCGTGACAGGCAGTCACGTGATCTTAAGCCGCGCCCCGCCTCTCGGTGTCATAAACCTATTAAAGAGCACCAAGAGGTTAAACAATGCATTGAGGTCAGCTTGTAAGTTGAGACATCCTGTATACATATATACATATATATATATATTATATTATATGTATATATATATATATTATATAATTATATATATATATATATATATATATATATATATATATATATATATATATATATATATATATATATTATATTATATGTATTTATACAGTGTACATACAGAGTATAGTATGTATATAGAGAGGTTTTATACATAGTGTACACAGATATACGGTCACAAGACAATTATTGGCAGGATTAGGCATCAATCATCCCATGTCCCTGAACTTCTAAAGTTGGGATAGTAAGCAAATGTGCTGCATCATTGTTCTGCATTTCATGTGCATTTACATACTACTAATCTGTCACCTATTTTCTGAACACTCATCTTCAGGAACATTTATTATGACAGTGTAGGGAGCGGTAGAAAGTAATAGCACTAGGGAGTAAAACATAATAGTAACCTATGCAATTAAGGCTCCACTTACACTTATGTGACTTGTCATGCAACTTTGGACATCAAAGTTGCATGACAAGTTGTTCCCCATGTTTTTCAATGATAACCATTCATATATGTGTGACTTAAAGTTACAGCGACTTCAAAGTAGTTCCTGCACTACTTTGGTCCGACTTGTGGCCAAAGACTTCAATCTTAACCCTCAAAAGTTGCATGAAAGCTGTACCTGAATGTTACACAATGCAACAGTTGACCATTATCATTGGTTAAACCCAAAGTCGTATCCAAGTCGCACCCATCCAACGTTGCGTCAAAGTTGCACTCCAAAGTTGGCGCAACTTTGGAGTCCTACAAGTGTGAATGGAAACGAAAGCTGAACTCCAGACACAACTCCTCTCAATTAAATATATTCCTCAATAGCAATGAAAGATAAACAAACATTTACTTTGTGTGTGCCAAATGCTTTTGCATACCCAGTTATTACCCTGTAAAAATAGTGATGACATCATCACTGTGTTGTACATAGCCTGTGCAGAGAGCAGACCTGTGGGAGGGACCAGGCTCCACCCACTACAGACTGACTGCAGAAAACTACAGGAGGGGGTGGAGACAAGACCGGCCCCTGCACAAGAAGAGAGATAAGCAGTGACCGGTCTAGATCACAGGAAGCCCTGCACAGGAAAGTCTCACACTGGATTACTGCTCATATCTGGAAGAAATGCACAAAGCACACCAAGATTCAAATATGAATAATATACTACTCTAATATTTACACTATTTTTCCTTTTACCAGAGTTCAGCTTTAAATGAATCCCAGCTATAACAGACATTTGCTGATTGGTTTATATGGACTCATTTATGTTGATCTGTGCTCTTTGCTGATATCTCTAATATCCTGTGCTATATGCATTGTACTGCTACAATGGAAAGAACTGTATTTGAGCAATCGTACAATGAGGAAGTTTGCAGCAGACAAACTTCCTTGTACGGAAAGGTAAACAATAAAATACAGTATTATTTGTTTAATCGCATGAAGGGGAAGAAGACGAGTAAATAAATAGAGTTACTATTAAAACACTGATATGATCTCAGAAAAGTTGTGATACTTTGGGTTGGATTATATTGATACCTACTGTATACCAAAGCTTTAGGTGCTCGTTTCCTCAACTAGCAAAAAGGAGGAGAGCAGTTCTTTAGGAGAGGAGTTCTTCCATCTGCATTTACTATAGCATTTTGTGAAGATTCATAAAATCACGTGATTTAGCATGCATTTATGAAATGCACAAAAACCACGCTTGAAGTGCCATTCATTGTTAAAGGAGAAGTACGGTCAAAGCTATTTTGGCTGTATTTCTCCTATGGATCACAGGATTGCAGTTCGTTCTGCACTCCTGTGACCAGTTTTCAGCCAACAGCGGGCTAAAGTCCCCTGATGTCACTCAGGTGGTCCAGGCTCTGGATCGATTCTGACTTTAATGTTGGGGTCCACCCAGAGGCCTGGACCAACAGCTGGCTCAGCCTCTCAGTGAGCCACTGCCAGACTGAGCCAGCCATGCCTGCCCCCTGCACAGCCCAGTGCTCTAGTGAGTGCTGGAGGGGCACAGCAGAGAGTCGGTGAGCAGCTGTCTTTAAATCGCTCAGTTCTCGGTCTTAGATGCAGCTGGGATCGATGCTGCATCCACCTAGGTGTATAAATGTGTTTGTAACCCTGAAACTCCTCTTTTAAACACATTCCAAACTCAAAAAGGAGATGTGTTTTTTTGCAAAAAATTTACATCTGCTTGAAGCTTAAAAAGTTGCATGAGCTATTGCATTGCATTTATCGCACATAGGGCACCCGATTGAAATAAAGGAGTGGCACTGATGCGAGACACCTACTGGCTTACGTCACGTCATAGTCTGAAGGGGGCCTAAGGCGTAAAAGTGCTTAAATATAAAAAAAAAAAAAAAAAAAAAAGAAGAGCATAGGGTGACTAGACATACAAGTGTGAATGGGACATTTATAAAGAATGGGATTTTGCATGTGAAGTAGGGCTGCACGATTCTGGCCAAAATGAGAATCACAATTTTTTTGCTGCTTAGATTAAAGATCACGATTCTCTCATGAATCTTGTGGCAAAACATCATCTTTCACATTATACAAAAAAAATGGGCTAACTTTACTGTTTAATTTTTTTTATTATTTATTAAAGTGTATTTTTTTCCCCCAAAAAATTGCATTTGAAAGACAGCTGAGCAAATACAGTGTGAAATTTTTTTTTGCAACAACCACCATTTTATTCTTTAGGGTCTCTGCTAATATTATATACCGTATATACTCGAGTATAAGTCGTTCCGAGTATAAGTCGAGGCCCTGATTTACCACAAAAAAATGGGAAAAACTTATTGACCCGAGTATAAGACGAGGGTGAGAAATGCACAGCTACTGTAAGTGGAAAAGAGGGTCAACAATGCCCATTTGCATGCCTCACTGTGCCTATTTGCAGCCATAGGTCCCCTGAACTTCAAACTCGGTAGTTAAGGGTTCCTAGATGCCCCCTAGCTGCAGCCAAAATTTGGGGTCTCTGAACACAAAGGGTCTCAAAATGACATTGCTGCAGATGGACACAGTTGACCAAATTTGGGGCCCCGTATCTTGGGGCCACTTAGTGCTAAGAACCCCAAATTTGGTGTGAAAACCCAGTGGAACTAGCACCATAAAATATTCAAAGCTGGGGTTTCTAGCACCAAGTGGCCCTGAGATACAGGGCCCCAAATATCAGTTCAGAAAATGTCAAGCACTTTTCTATAGCAGAGAATGACATTTTCTGAACCGGATTTGGGGCCCCGTATCTCGGGGCCACTTGGTGCTAAGAACTCCATCTTTGGATATATTATGGTACCAGTGCCACTGGGTTTGCACACCAAATTTGGGGTTCCTAGCACTAAGTGACTCTGAGATAAGGGGCCCCAAAGTCGTTTCAGAAAATGTCAAGCACTTTTCTGCAGCAGAGAATGACATTTTCCGAACCGATTTTGGGGCCCCGTATCTCGGGGCCACTTAGTGCTAGGAACTCCATCTTTGGATATGTTGTGGTACCAGTTCAACTGGGTTTGCACACCAAATTTGGGGTTCCTAGCACCAAGTGGCCCTGAGATATAGGGCCTCAAAGTCGGTTCGGAAAATGAAATTTTTTTCTGCAGAAAAGTGCTTGACTCGAGTATAAGTCGAGGGGGGCACTTTCAGCACAAAAAAATGTGCTGAAAAATTCGACTTATACTCGAGTATATACGGTATATATAAACGTTTGAGGGTTCTAAGTAATTTTCTACCAAAAAATAATGATTTTAACTTGAAACCAACAAGTGTCAGAAAAAGGTTTAGTCTTTAAATGATTAAACTTCCCTCATTTACAGACCGAAGTTCATTCCTTTGATCTAAATAACAAAAAAAAAAGTTTATAATGTTTATAGTTAGCTCTGCAGCTGAGGAATGTTGTGATGCTT
This sequence comes from Lithobates septentrionalis, assembly GCA_037952835.1. Classification (NCBI taxonomy): domain Eukaryota; kingdom Metazoa; phylum Chordata; class Amphibia; order Anura; family Ranidae; genus Lithobates; species Lithobates septentrionalis. The sequence continues at coordinate 3,666,918 of JBBDGP010000257.1, forward strand.
GGCAGACTGCCTGTTTTTTTTTTGACAGCTGTTGGCTTGAGCAGAGAATTCTTTGCATAGAAAGAATGGGAAAATACTTTGTTAAGATTGCGAGGGGGGAAAAAAAAATTGCCATAACGATTCTTAACGTTTAACGTTACTATTGCATATAAGTACTACAAAAGGAACTATTAATGAATAATCATTTTTCAGTATACAAACCTGTTATGAAATTTTTAGCCTCCAGCATTAAAAACACTTAAAATGTTTTCTCTCTTTTTGATTGTTGAAGTGGTGCCAGTTACTGCATGAAACTTCATTTTAACTTAATATTTGATAAGGCAAAAGAAGGTGGATAAAATCAGCGCATATATGCAAAATAAAACGAAAAAGCAGCTGTACACCAGGGCCAACACAATCAAATCCCTTAAGCGAAATATACAAAGTAAGGTGCAGCGCTCAAATAATAAACTAAAAAAAGGAAATATAACAAATATAACAACAATAAGAACAGTCCTGTAGTAATAATAAAATGTCCAATATTGATAATTGGTGAGTCTCCTCCACACGTGACAGCACGCCAAAATAAGGTGACTGATAAGTAGTGCCCAACACCGGTATACAGAGTGGCCTCTCACCTGATTAACAGGTTAATCATGCATTCCCAGAATGGGTCAATCAAAACGAAATCCTAGTCAAGATGATGATCCCACAGGACAATACTGGAACTGTTGGATGAGAACAACTCATCCAAACAACTAGACTTTACCTTTGCACAGTCTGGGACTGAACGAATCACATATCATGAGCCACCCTTGCCTACAGCCTAGCCTGAGAGCCATCGTGACTGACAGTTCCAGTATTGTCCTGTGGGATCATCATCTTGACTAGGATTTCGTTTTGATTGACCCATTCTGGGAATGCATGATTAACCTGTTAATCAGGTGAGAGGCCACTCTGTATACCGGTGTTGGGCACTACTTATCAGTCACCTTATTTTGGCGTGCTGTCACGTGTGGAGGAGACTCACCAATTATCAATATTGGACATTTTATTATTACTACAGGACTGTTCTTATTGTTGTTATATTTGTTATATTTCCTTTTTTTAGTTTATTATTTGAGCGCTGCACCTTACTTTGTATATTTGATAAGGCAGCTGGATCTATCCGGCTCTCAGTAGTTAGCATTTTGTTATGTTACCACTTGAGTTTTCAGTAAAATCATTTTTATGGAAAAAAAAAAAAAAAAGGAAAAAAAGGGGGAGGACAAACATCCAGTTTGATGAAAACATGATTGCAGTAACCTACCAGCTTACACGCCATCCTCTTTCTGGTCGCTGTATCCTGTGCCAAGTGGACTTTCCCAAAAGCCCCCCTGGGGATTAACTCTGAGCCGTGACTCTGGTATGTCATCTTCCATGGAAATAGCAGCACGTCGCTGTCTGTCTGGTATCGCCCATCCTTGATGGTGAGCATCTAGGAGGAGAGAAATTAAATATTCATTTCTGCCTCTTACCTATTCATCTTTGGCAATATATCAACACCTGCTGTGCATACTTCTCTATTAGAACTAAGAAAGAGACTTTATACATATAATGATAGAAATACTCTCACAGTAACAATTATAATAAAAAATGCATAACTAAAAACTGGAGTGCTTTTTTTTTTTTTCACACTATATCAAGGTCAAGATAAAAGAAATCACCAATACAGCAAAGATATTGATACATGAGTGTTTAGATAGATAGATAGATAGATAGATAGATAGATAGATAGATAGATAGATAGATAGATAGATAGATAGATAGAGAGGTATACAAGGTTAAAAATCAAAACAGTGTCACGCAGTTCTAAATACTGTATTTCACGATATAAGCGCAGTTTACTGGTAAAAATAAGTGAGAAATGCAAGATTTCGTTGGGTGTAAAAAAGATGTCCGCTTGGTGACTTCAGACTGTAGGCTTACTGCGGCTGAGTGCGGGGGGTACCAAGATGCCCGTTACGGAACGTCACTTCCGTTACAAGATTTGATGGGTCGCCCAATCTGACAGAACACCGCCCATCAGTGCTGCATATTAGTGCCTCCTCATCAGTGCCCTTCAGTGTTGCCTCATCAGTGCCCATTAATAAAGGAGAAAACTTATGTAGCACCCTGATGTTTAGGCAGGGTTGCTAGTAAATTTATCTGCCAGATATAGGTGCCTTGGCCAATTGATAGGAGATCAATTGATTCCACCCTAATTCTGGAATTGCTGCACTTCTCTCATCTGTCACTAGATAGCCGGGTATCTGGTGGCATTAGATAAGACAAGGGCATTGCAAGGACAGGTTAGGAATAGATGGAGTATCTCAGCTAATGGGCAGGGATCTTCTTGGGTCTCTTGGCCTGCTGGGAGAGCCTATTTATTTGGGTGAGGTCAGGTGATCGGGGTTCTGTGCCACCTGGACGGCTGTCTGGGTGGACGTGTGTTGTGCTACCCCGGGCTGCTAGGCCAGAGCCTCAGGCTTAACCCAGGGACATTTGGCCGCTAGGCTGTCTGAGGGCCTATCCAGAAGCAAGAGAGAAGCGTAGGGTTGGGAGTGTGGCTTGCAGTCCAACCAGAAGTGACGGTTCTGCCGGCCAGAGAACCTGTCGTGGTCGGAGGTAGAGGGGTGGCTGTCGCCACTTAGGGACCATCCACCTTATTACCAGGGACCACAGTGAGTAGCTGAAGCAAGTACCAGAGCAGTATTCTCACCAACCGCGGACGGTGAAGGATTGGGAAACTTCAGCAGATGTCAAGCCAGGGACCCAGCCAGCGGAGGTGACGCTTGCAGAGCAGCCTTGTGTGCCAAGCTAGGGACCGAGCAGGCCAGTGGGGTGATGCTTAAGGAGCATCTTGGATGCCAAGCTAGGGACCCAGCAGAGAGGCGGGGGTGACACTTGAGAGAGATACCGAGAGAGCAGGTTGGAAGAGCTCAGGAGATCCAGTGGCAGTGGATCAGCAAGTCTAGTGAGAGAGAAGGGAGCTCAGTTGAGTGAAGATCTACAATAGGAGATTGTAGAGGAAGTGAAAGAGTTCATTGTAACCTTTGTTAGAAACTGTTCAAGATTGTTGCCATAGGAGTCAGCATGCCTACACATGCAGATGTGGACCCCGGCTGGGTGCCTTTCCCTGCATGGCTGTCCACCTATAGAAGTCTCAGAGTCTGCCAATTAACATTGCAACTACTAAAGGGTGTCCTGGCCCTAAACCCTTCGCTCCCACAGTTCTGTTAAGAGAAAAAAAAAGAAACTTTTCATTCAGGAAGTGTCTGGCGTCCATAAATCTACCTTGCATTACACCCACCATGCCTCATAACCCACTCTACACAGAAGGATGTCAGCTGTACCTAACTCTGGAGGTTCTCATTAGACCAAAGGGGACCCGGGACTTGGCTACACTTATTTACAACATTTTATAACAAAAACGAAGAAAAACTTTTTTTTTTTAAAAATTTTGGGTCTTATTTTTATTATCTCTTTAGCAAAAAAAAAAAAAAAAAAAATTGTGGTGATTAAAATACAACCAAAAGAAAGCTCAGTTTGTGGGGAAAAAAATTATCATTTGGGTACAGTATTGCATGATCGCGCAATTTTCATTCAAAGTGTGACAACGCTGAAAGCCAAAAATTGGCCTGGGCAGGAAGGGGTGAAAGTGCCCAGTATTGAAGTGGTTAAGGAAGGTTCCATGGCAGCGGGCTCATTAGCCTCAGAAGGCATAGTTGTGGAGCTCCTCGCCCTCCCACCCTGTTTTATGTCCCAGCCTTTATTGTGTGACCTTTTAATTAAGGGGGAAAAAAAAAATCTAATTTTATTTTTCCTGGATTTTAGTGACTAGATGAATTTATTTATTAACCACTTAGACCCCTTTCACACTGGGGCGGTTTGCAGGCGGTATTGCGCTAAAAATACCGCCTGCAAACCGCTCCTAAACAGCCTCCGCTGTTTGTTCAGTGTGAAAGCCCGAGGGCTTTCACACTGAAGCGGTGCGCTGACAGGACGGTGAAAAAAGTCCTGCAAACCGCTTCTTTGGAGCGGGGAAGGAGCGGTGTATTCACCGCTCCTTCCCTGCTCCTGTCCATTGAAATCAATGGGACAGCGCGGCAATACCGCGGCTATAGCCGCGCTGTACGAGGGATTTTAACCCTTTTTCGGCCGCCAGCGGGGGGTAAAACCGCACCGCTAGCGGCCGAATACAGCTGCAAGAACGACAGTACAGCAGCGCTAAAAATAGCGCTGTTGTACCGCCGACGCCCCCACCGCCCCAGTGTGAAAGGGGCCTTAAGGACTGAGCCTTTTTTTTGAGATTTCATGTTAAAAGCTGTTTTTTTGCTAGAAAATTACTTAGAACTCCCAAACTTTACACATTTTTTTCTAACACCCTAGAGAATAAAATGTTGGTCGTTGCAATACTTTGTCACACCATATTTGCGCAGCGGTCTTACAAGCGCACTTTTTTTGGAAAAAATACACTTTTTTGAATTAAAAAATAAAACAGTAAAGTTAGCCCAATTTTTTTTTTCTATATTGTGAAAGATAATGTTATGCCGAGTAAATTGATAACCAACATGTCATGCTTCAAAATTGCGCCCGCTCGTGGAATGGCGACAAACTTTTACCCTTAAAAATCTCCATAGGCGATGTTTAAAAAATTCCACAGGTTGCATGTTTTGAGTTACAGAGGAGGTCTAGGGCTAGAATTATTGCTCTCTCTAGTCTCTACCAATCGTGGCGACACCTCACATGTGTGTTTTGAACACCGTTTTCATATGCGGGCGCTACTCACGTATGAGTTTGCTTCTGCATGCGAGCTCGGCGGCACGGGGCGCATTTAAAAAAAAAATTTTCTCATTTATTTTACCTTTTATTTTTACACTGTTTTTGTTTTTTTTAAAAGGTGTCACTTTTATTCCTATTACAAGAAATGTAAACATCCCTTGTAATAGAAAAGCACGACAGGACCTCTTAAATATGAGATCTGGAGTCAAAAAGACCTCAAATCTCATATTTACACTAAAATGCAATAAAAAAAAAAAAAAAATAATGTTGTAATTTAAAAAAAAAAAAAAAAAAGCCCTTTAAGAGCTATGGGCTGAAGTGGCGTTTTGACGTCACTTCCACCCTGCAATGGTATGGAAACAGGGGGGGGCCATCTTCCCCTCACTCGTCTCTATACCCAGCAAGGGACAACATCCTATCGCCTCCGCCGCTGCCAACGGCTCTGGTAAGTGGCGGAGGGCAGCGGAGCTCTGCGGGAGGGGGGGTCCCCTCTCCCGCCGCTGATAAAAGTGATCTTGCGGCAAATCCGCCGCAGAGACCCCCATTATCGGAAAACGGACCGAAGAAGAGGATACTGGGGTTATGGCAGCTAGCTGCTGCCATAACAATGATATTCCCCTTCAAAAGTTAGGACATATCGGCGGTCCGTAAGTGGTTAAATATGAAGTTGTGTTTTTTCATGATGGGAAAACTGCACAGGATTTCACTTGCAGAGACATGAGCTTACATCCGTTTATATGTGCATTTCAGTGAGTTTTTATGCATACTGATATTAGTTTTCATGTGCATCAGTTATGTGCTCTGTTCATACACATTGCAGATCCCTGCGCAGAAAAACATCCACACGGTGTGGCGTGAACAGGGCACATAGAGAACCATTGTTTTCTTTGAGCCCTTGCAGAACGCATGCAGGAAAACTGACGGCTCTGCACCATGCTGTGAATGAGGCCTTAAGAATTTTGACAGCTATAGCAGGCAATGAGTGCAGAGCCCCTTCAGATATTTGCCTGAGCAGAGCTGTTCTCTAAATCTCTATATAAATGAAACATTAAATGGAAGAAAAAAAAAAAAAAAAGGAGTTTGCCGTTGCAGACCTTCTGAAGATGCTAGTTGCCTGCCCTTCCTAAAGGTAGCTTTGCCCTAAACTTCCTATACATAGGATGCAGCGTGGTTTATGTCAAGAGCCTGGAAAGTTAAGTCGCGGGGAAGCTAACTGGCTAATTATGATGCAATTGGAGAATAAACACACAGCGATCATTAGCATTGACGCATCAAACCGTCAGCAGACGAGATGAGATATTCCGTGTGAAGCAACACGAATGCTGGTACTAGGTGTGGCGAGTATACAATTTAGCCCACGGCAAGACAGCAGTTTCCGATTGTAAACATCACTCTGTGTGTAGACAACTCTTCCAACAGAAAGCTCAGTGCTAACTTCATATTAGGGGTCGATTTACTAAAACTGGAGAGTGCAAAATCTGGTGCAGCTGTGCATGGTAGACAATCAGCTTCTAACTTCAGCTTGTTCAACTAAGCTTTGATAATAAAACCTGGAAGCTGATTGGTTTCTATGCAGAGCTGCACCAGATTTTCCACTCTTCGGTTATAGTAAATAAACCCCTGTGTGTTATTTATCAGTGCAGGCAGTGGTTGTTAAAGTAGGACAGCTAGGTTAAAATAGAGATTATATCAGTGAGGGCTTCACGGGGGCTCATGTTTGCACGACTACTTTTGTAAGAATTTCAGCAGCTGAATTATGACAAGTTTTATTACTAATTGGGGCAAACGTGAGCTTCTAGTGTGGTTTCTTAACCACTTAAAGACCGAGCCTCTTTCTGAGATTTGTTGTTTACAAGTTAAAAACATTTTTTTTTTCTAGAAAATTACTTAGAACCCCCAAACATTATAATTTTTTTTTTAACACCCTAGAGAATAAAATGGCGGTCGTTGCAATACTTTCTATCACACCGTATTTGCGCAGCGGTCTTACAAGCACACTTTTTTTTGGAAAAAATACACTTTTTTTAAATTTTATCCCACCGCCAATAAAAGTGATCTTGCGGCGAATCCGCCGCAGAGACCACTTTATCTTGTAGCATACCGCCCGCTGAAGAAGAGGATACCGGGGTTATGGCAGCTAGCTGCCATAACAATGATATCCTCCTTCAAAGTCATCACGTAAAACAACGGTGGGCGGTCCGGAAGTGATTTTTTTTTTTTTTATTAAAATAACAAAGCCTTTTACAAACATGTTATACTGACCTGCTCTGTGCAATGGTTTTTCACAGAGCAGCCCTGATCCTGCTTTTTTCAGGTCCCCAGCTGGCGCTCCTGTCTCCCCCCCCCCCGTGCGCAGAGTGATCCCATAGCAAGCCACTTGCTCTGGGGGGCACTTGTGTGTGCTCGCTCCTGAGCCCTGCTCTGTGTATCCATAAGACACACAGAGCTGGTGGAGAGAGAGAGAGAGAGAAGGTTTGCAGTGAGGCAAAACACCTTCTGCATTTACAACTACTTTAACAGTGTGACAGGAACACCAATATACCTGAATTTAATCATTTGTCTATGTAGCCTATTTAAGCAGCTTGAATGCTTCTCATCCACAATCTGTATACTAAAATGACACTAAAATTATGCTTTTTTTTTGCCAAAAAAAAAATAATGACATACACACCTACTACCTAATGGCCCTGTAATCAATTTTTCATTAAATTATTTCTTAGATCTCATGCACACTGGGAATTTAACCCTGGCGCTCATGTGCGGGTGAAAGGTACAGGGGCACCCTCCAGTCCTGCTGCCTGACATCTGAGCTGCTGCATTCCCTAAGCACATATTAACCTAAACATAATTTCGCTTGGTGCACAGTCCAGCCCAAACCAACCGCAGCAGGTGTTGGACTAGACTATGCACCTATACCTTCCATCCACACCTAAGATCCCATTCACACAGGGGCAACACTACTTGCAGGTCGCCTCAGCGAGGCGACCTGCAAATGACTTCCGCGGCGACTTGCAAAACGACTTCTGTATAGAAGTCTATGCAAGTCGCCCCCAAAGTCGTACAGGAACCTTTTTCTAAGTCGGAGCGACTTGCGTCGCTCCGATTAGAACAGTTCCATTGTACAGAACGGGAGGCGACTTGTCAGGCAACTAGGTCGCCTGACAAGTCGTCCCTGTGTGAATGGGCTCTAATGCTGCAGCCTCATGCACCAGGGATAAATGCCTGTTTGTTTGGGACAAGTATTGCCCATTAGTTGCAGTTCATGTACACTGCTCTATACACACTACAAATCCTATAGCCCAGCAAGCAAGTGAGGGTGGCTACATTCCTACATACAGTGGGACCATGGACAATTGCACCTAGCCACCCTCTAAGGCTCCATTCACACTAGCGCGTTTTTTGATGCATTTTGCAGAAATGCACGGGAATTTTTTAACATGGGTTCCTATGGAACATGTTCACATCAATGCCTTTTTGTTTCTCTGCATTTTTGGAAAGGGTCAGGGACTTTTTTTCATGCAAAATGCAGCGTTTTGCATGTAATAGAATTCAATGGACAAGCATCAAAAACGCAAGTGCACCGTTTTTGTAGCGTTTTTGATGCGTTTTTGGTGCGTTTTTGCCGTTTTTTTATTTTTTTTTATTTATTTTTTTTTTTATTTTTTTTAAGACTGTAAAAAAAAACTGTAAAAAAAAAAAAATGCAAAACGCAAATCGCGGCAAAATCGCGGCAAAAACGTGGCAAGCTTGAAAAAAAAACCTCCAAAAACGCTCAAAAGCAACATGCATAGGTGTGAATCGAGCCTAAGGCTGGAATCACACCTATGCAGTTTTAGTGCTTTTTGCATTTTGCAGATTTGCAATACAGTCCATTTAACATGGTTTCCTATGGAACAGGATCTGTAGTGCAAATCTGCAAAATGCAAAAAGCACTAAAAATGCATAGGTGTGAATCCAGCCTAAGGCTGGATTCACACCTATGCATGTTGCTTTTGAGCGTTTTTGGAGGGTTTTTTTTCATGCTTGCCACATTTTGAGCCGCGTTTTTGCCGCGATTTGCGTTTTTTGGTTTTTTTTTTACAGTTTTTTTTACAGTCTAAAAAAAAATGTAAAAAAAATTAAAAAAAAAAAAAAACGGCAAAAACGCACCAAAAACGCAGCAAAAACGCACCAAAAACGGTGCACTTGCGTTTTTGATGCTTGTCCATTGAAAACCATTACATGCAAAACGCTGCATTTTGCATGTAAAAAAGTCCCCGACCCTTTCCAAAAACGCAAAAAAACAAAAAAGCATTGATGTGAACATGTTCCATAGGAACCCATGTTAAAAAATTCCCGTGCATTTCTGCAAAATGCATCAAAAAACGCTCTAGTGTGAATGGGGCCTTACAGGACGTTTGATCACACACACCTTTTAATAATCACTTTAACCACTTCAGCCCCGGAAGATTTTAACCCCTTAACGACCAGAGCATTTTTTGCGATACGGCACTGCGTCGCTTTAACTGACAATGGTGCGGACATGCGACGTTGTATCCAAACAAAATTAACGTCCTTTTTTTCCCCACAAATAGAGCTTTCTTTTGGTGGTATTTGATCACCTCTGCGGGTTTTTATTTTTTGTGCTATAAAACAAAAACAAAAAAACAACAATTTTGGGAAAAAAGCAATATTTTTCACTTTTTACTATAATAAACACCAGCACAAATATATAAAAAAAACGAATTTCTTCCTCACTTTAGGCCGATACACATTCTACTACATATTTTTTGAAAAAAAAAAAAAATTCACATAAAACGTATATTTATTGGTTTGCGCAAAAGTTATAGCGTCTACAAAAAATTGGGACTGATCTGAGGTGTAAGGTCTGGTTCACACCTATGCATTTTTTTAGTGCGTTTTCAGTTTTGCAGAAACACACTACAGTCCATTTAACATAATTTTCTATGGATGTAGTTCACATTTGTGCATTTTATGGAAAGAGCCAGGGTTTTTCTTTCTGGTTTTTGGATCCATAGACTATGGATCAAAAACGTCTCTTGAAAAACGCAAAATGCACCAGGAATATGCAAACTGCAACCTGCATAGGTGTGAATTAGGCCTAAAGATGCAGGAATCTAGGTGATCTGAGGTGTAAAGATGCTCCTAGGAATTGGGACTTACCTGAGGTGAAAAGATGCAGGGATTGGGGTGATTGGAGATGTAAAGGTGCAGGAAATTGGGACTGATCTGAGGTGTGGAGGTGCAGGAATTGGGGTAATCTCGTCCTTGGCTGGCATATTCATTTCTACCTTTTCGTACATGCCTTGTAGCACACATACCTCCCAACCGTCCCGGATTGCCCGGGAAAGTCCCGCTGTGGGAGGTCTGTCCCGCGTCTCGGGCACCTTCATTCCGGGACAATACAATGTCCCGGAATCGCCCCATTGGGATCTGATGCCCCCTAAAAATTGCCGCTGCATTGCCGCCTTCCCTCACTGCCCGGCGCTGTACTGGTTCTGGCCAAGACCGCTTTATTTCACCCCCAGATGCTGCCTGGCTAACTGCCAAAACAACTGGTTGCTAGGCATGGCCCGCCTGGCGTCTAACAACCAGTCACGTCACGACAAGGAGGAGAGTGGAGCCCCAGCATTCAGTGAGAGCTGGAGGAGGATTCCTCCTCGCGCCTAAGCTCCGCCCCCGGATCCACCCCCCAACTCCGGGTCTCCCCTGAAGGCTGTTCCTGCTCTGGAAGAAAGGTAGGAGAATGCTCCCTGCATTGTCCTGTGCACACAGAATGAATCCCGCACGGCACAGCCTGAGGCTGGTTTTCTCACTGTGTGGAAATTTTCTTTGATTGGAACTCGTGGCTGCTTGTCCTCATGGTGATTGGCTGCAGCACATGGCAATCATCCTCCTGTATTTGCCAACAGAACATTCTGTGCGTGGGGGCGGGGTCAGTTGCCAGTCTGTGCTGAAGACGAGGAGGAGGGCTTTCTGCAGGTCTGTGTATGTGTGATAGGAAAGTTGCTGCAGTTAACTTAAGCTGTTGCAGTGTCCTGGCAGATGACAGATAGATTTCTGGTGAAGCCTGTGCCCAGAATCTTAGCTCAGGTTGCAGACACAGAGCATCACTCGTTCTGTCTGTTTAATCTGTACAGGACTCTGCAGCAGGAGATAAGGAGAGTGTGTGCTGAGAACGGGGAAGTGTTCTGTGTGTGTCTCAATCTGAATTGCCCTGTTTATGTTTCCTCTCCTGAGCTCTCTGTCCACCCCCCGTCCAATCCTGCGATCTCCCTGTCCACCCCCCCGTCCAATCCTGCGATCTCCCTGTCCACCCCCCCGTCCAATCCTGCGATCTCCCCGTCCACCCCCCCGTCCAATCCTGCGATCTCCCCGTCCACCCCCCCGTCCAATCCTGCGATCTCCCCGTCCACCCCCCCGTCCAATCCTGCGATCTCCCCGTCCACCCCCCGTCCAATCCTGCGATCTCCCCGTCCACCCCCCCCTGTCCAATCCTGCGATCTCCCCGTCCACCCCCCCCTTCCCATCCTGCGATCTCCCCGTCCACCCCCCTTCCCATCCTGCGATCTCCCCGTCCACCCCCCCTTCCCATCCTGCGATCTCCCCGTCCAATCCTGCGATCTCCCCGTCCAATCCTGCGATCTACCCGTCCAATCCTGCGATCTCCCCGTCCAATCCTGCGATCTCCCCGTCCAATCCTGCGATCTCCCCGTCCAATCCTGCGATCTCCCCGTCCAATCCTGCGATCTCCCCGTCCAATCCCGCGATCTCCCCGTCCACCCCCCCGTCCAATCCTGCGATCTCCCCGTCCAATCCTGCGATCTCCCCGTCCAATCCTGCGATCTCCCCGTCCAATCCTGCGATCTCCCCGTCCCATCCTGCGATCTCCCCGTCCCATCCTGCGATCTCCCCGTCCCATCCTGCGATCTCCCCGTCCCATCCTGCGATCTCCCCGTCCCACCCTGCGATCTCCCCGTCCCACCCTGCGATCTCCCTGTCCCATCCTGCGACCTCCCTGTCCACCCCAACTTCCCACCCCGCGATCTCCCTGTCCACCCCCCCCCCCGTCCAATCCTGCGATCTCCCCGTCCAATCCTGCGATCTCCCCGTCCCATCCTGCGATCTCCCCGTCCCATCCTGCGATCTCCCCGTCCACCCCCTCTTCCCTTCCTGCGATCTCCCCGTCCACCACCCGTCCCATCCTGCGATCTCCCCGTCCCATCCTGCGATCTCCCCGTCCCATCCTGCGATCTCCCCGTCCCATCCTGCGATCTCCCCGTCCCATCCTGCGATCTCCCCGTCCCATCCTGCGATCTCCCCGTCCCATCCTGCGATCTCCCCGTCCCATCCTGCGATCTCCCCGTCCCACCCTGCGATCTCCCCGTCCCACCCTGCGATCTCCCCGTCCCATCCTGCGATCTCCCCGTCCCATCCTGCGATCTCCCCGTCCCACCCTGCGATCTCCCCGTCCCATCCTGCGATCTCCCTGTCCACCCCCCCCCGTCCCATCCTGTGATCTCCCCGTCCAATCCTGCGATCTCTCCGTCCAATCCTGCGATCTCTCCGTCCAATCCTGCGATCTCCCCCTCCCACCCTGCGATCTCCCCGTCCCATCCTGCGATCTCCCCGTCCAATCCTGCGATCTCTCCATCCAATCCTGCGATCTCTCCGTCCAATCCTGCGATCTCTCCGTCCAATCCTGCGATCTCTCCGTCCAATCCTGCGATCTCCCCGTCCCACCCTGCGATCTCCCCGTCCCACCCTGCGATCTCCCCGTCCCACCCTGCGATCTCCCCGTCCCACCCTGCGATCTCCCCGTCCCACCCTGCGATCTCCCCGTCCCACCCTGCGATCTCCCCGTCCCACCCTGCGATCTCCCCGTCCAATCCTGCGATCTCCCCGTCCCATCCTGCGATCTCCCTGTCCACCCCCCCATCCCATCCTGGGGTCTCTCTGGACATGTGGCCCCATCCAGTGCGCTGCGTGTCTTCAGAGGTCAGGATGTATGCAGAAACATAAGAGAGTTTCTCAGTCCAACTGTATTCAACTACATTACATTCTTCTAATAAACTTTAAGCAAAATACTCTAAAAATAGTGTAAAAATAGACAGACTTTTGTTAAATTGAGATATATTATAGTGATGTAAACATGTCTCCAATATGATTGACCACACCTCTTAAACCACAACCAAATGGCCACGCCCTTTTTTGCTGGCCACGCCCACTTCTCGGCATGGTGCGCTGCGCTCTCCACACATCGGATCTTCTAAGTGTCCCTCATTGTCAAGTTCAAAAGTTGGGAGGTATGCACGTCTTGTTTTTTTTTATTATTCAAGTAACTTTTCCTTTACGTCATTGAAAGTGTAAAGTTATGTTTTTTTTTGTTTTGTTTTTTATAACTAGCACACGGGGCTCAAAAGGCTGCCTACCCCTGGTTTACCATCTGCTTTGAGTTCAACAATAAGAAGGTACTGTAGGTACATTGTCTTACCTTGTTCAGTATGATTCCACATGCCTGCTGCAAACACTGGTGTAAATGCTTTGCATCTGCCAGCTGATTGGCGAATCTGAGTAACTCTTTAGTAGTCCCATATTTAACAGAAGACAGCAGAGAGGTTTCCTGCCCACTGAGGAATAAAGAGTCCGTCCTCTCCTCGTAGTAAGTCTCTTGACACGCTTTTACTTTGCTCTTGCTCACGGCACATACTTCCCCATCTCGATAGAGGTTTTCCATTATGGTGACCACATCAGACACGTTGAAATAGGGGAGCAACAGCTCCATTTCCTCCTTCTGGTCACCGTTTGTGCTAATAAAATCCATGACGGCACTGCTTTCCAGAGCAATACCTAAAAAAAATAAAATCACAATTGCTTTAACGTGCGTTGGGCCGATACCTTGTTTCCTAGAACTTGGGAGTGATCTGAGGTGTGAAGGTGCTGGAATTGGGGTGATCTGAGGTGTGAAGGTGCAGGAATTGGGGTGATCTGAGGTGTGAAGGTGCAGGAATTGGGGTGATCTGAGGTGTGAAGGCGCTGGAATTGGGGTGATCTGAGGTGTGAAGGTGCAGGAATTGGGGTGATCTGAGGTGTGAAGGTGCAGGAATTGGGGTGATCTGAGGTGTGAAGGCGCTGGAATTGGGGTGATCTGAGGTGTGAAGGTGCAGGAATTGGGGTGATCTGAGGTGTGAAGGTGCAGGAATTGGGGTGATCTGAGGTGTGAAGGTGCAGGAATTGGGGTGATCTGAGGTGTGAAGGTGCAGGAATTGGGGTGATCTGAGGTGTGAAGGTGCAGGAATTGGGGTGATCTGAGGTGTGAAGGCGCTGGAATTGGGGTGATCTGAGGTGTGAAGGTGCAGGAATTGGGGTGATCTGAGGTGTGAAGGTGCAGGAATTGGGGTGATCTGAGGTGTGAAGGCGCTGGAATTGGGGTGATCTGAGGTGTGAAGGTGCAGGAATTGGGGTGATCTGAGGTGTGAAGGTGCAGGAATTGGGGTGATCTGAGGTGTGAAGGCGCTGGAATTGGGGTGATCTGAGGTGTGAAGGTGCAGGAATTGGGGTGATCTGAGGTGTGAAGGTGCAGGAATTGGGGTGATGTGAGGTGTGAAGGTGCAGGAATTGGGGTGATCTGAGGTGTGAAGGTGCAGGAATTGGGGTGATCTGAGGTGTGAAGGTGCAAGAATTGGGGTGATCTGAGGTGTGAAGGTGCTGAAATTGGGGTGATCTGAGGTGTGAAGGTGCTGAAATTGGGGTGATCTGAGGTGTAAAGATGCTGGAATTGGGGCGATCTGAGGTGTGAAGGTGCTGGAATTGGGGTGATCTGAGGTGTGAAGGTGCAGGAATTGGGGTGATCTGAGGTGTGAAGGTGCAGGAATTGGGGTGATCTGAGGTGTGAAGGTGCTGAAATTGGGGTGATCTGAGGTGTGAAGGTGCTGAAATTGGGGTGATCTGAGGTGTAAAGATGCTGGAATTGGGGTGATCTGAGGTGTGAAGGTGCAGGAATTGGGGTGATCTGAGGTGTAAAGGTGCAGGAATTGGGGTGATCTGAGGTGTAAAGGAGCAGGAATTGGGGTGATCTTTATGAATGATGGCAGTGTTTATAGAGCAACCCCCTTGGTCAGTGTGCAGAGGAGAAACTGCTTGCACAGAACCTGGAAGATTGTGGCTATGACTAGAATACCCCAGCTAGTATAGGGATTTCCAGCTTCTCCATCGGTCCCCCAGATAAATTTTACTTACGTACTCATTATACTCAGCCTCATCATACTCATCATAGGCACATTTTGCTTACATACACATTATACTCAGACCCATCATACTTAACATAGTTATCATACTGAGACTCATCATGCCCATAGGTTTAATTCTGCTTGAACCACTTCAGCTCGAAAAGATTTACTCCCTTTAATGACCAGGATATTTTTTGCGATACGGCACTGCATTATGTTAACTGACAATTGTACGGTCGTGTGACGCTGTACCCAAATACATTTTTTGTCCCGTTTTCCCACAAATAGAGCTTTCTTTTGGTTATATTTATTCATCATTGTGTTTTTTTATTTTTTGCACTATAAACAAACGACCGACAATTTTGAAAAAAAAAAAATCTATATATTTTTTACTTTCTGCTATAAGGGCACTTTCACACTCACAGCACCCGGGCGTTGGTGGTAAAGAGCCGCTATATTTAGCGGCGCTTTACTGTCATTTTAGCGGTGCTTTTCAGCCGCTAGTGGGGTGGCTTTAACTCCTGCTAGCGGGCGAAAAAGGCTGCAGCGGTGCTGCCCATTGATTTCAATGGGCAGGGGCACTTTAGGAGCGGTGTATACACCACTTCTAAAGCACCTCAAAGAAGCTGCTAGCAGGACTTTTTTTGACGTCCTGACAGCGCATCATTCCAGCGAGAAAGCATTCAGGCTTTCACATTAGAGTGATAGGAGAGGCGCTTTACAGGCTCTTTGTAGGCGCTATTTTTAGTTCTATAGCGCCTGTAAAGCGCCTCAGTGTGAAAGGGGTCTTAAACATAGCCAATAAAACAATGTAAAAAAAAAAATAATAATTTCTTTTTTACATTTAGGCCAGTATATTGATTGGTTTGCGCAAAAGTTATAGCGTTTACAAACTATGGGATATTTTGATTTATTTTTACCAGTAATGGCGGCGATTAACGGATTATAGCGGGGCTGCAATATTGCAGCAGACAAATTGGACATTAACTGACACACTTTTGGGGATCAGTGCTAAAACTATGCACTGTTACTGTACTAATGACACTGGCAGGGAAGGGGTTAACATCAGGAGTAATTGAAGGGTTAGCTGTGTGCCTAGTCTGTGTTTTCTAACTGTGCAGGAGGTGTTTTTTTTTACTATAAGAAAGCATGGATCCATGTCCCTGGCTTTGCAGGAACACAGGATCAATGCCAACCCTACTGACAGAACGGCGATCTGCCTTGTTTGCATAGGCAGATCGCCGTTCTGCCTGTGTACATAATGATCAGCGGTGCCGGCAGGACATCTGTGTACAATCACGGCAGTGCACTCGTGCCCGCTACCTGGAAGTGCAAGATCACATATACATACATATATACACACACACGATCCTACACAGAGCGGCCGCCCTGTAACAGTAAAACTGTCATAGGGTGGTGTGCAAGTGGTTAACGTGGAAAAAAAGCTTAAGTCTAAGGCCACTTTCACACTGGGGCGTTTTTCAGGCGCTTTTGGGCTAAAAATAGCGCATGTAAAGTGCCTGAAAAACGCCTCCCCTGCAGCGCCAGTGTGAGAGCCCTTTCACATTGGGGCGGTGCACTTGCAGGACGGGAAAAAAGTCCTGCAAGCAGCATCTCCGGGGCATTGCGGGAGCGGTGAATACACTGTTCCTAAAAAGCCCCTGACATTAAAATCAATGGCCAGCGCTGCCAAAGCCCCTGCAAAGCCCCTGCAAAGCACTTCGGCAGCGGCGCTTTGCGGGTGCTTTTAACCCTTTTTCAGACGCTAGCGGGGGTTAAAAGTGCCCTACTAGCGGCCGAAAAGAGCTGCTAAAATGATGGGGACAACCCACCCCCCCGCCCCAGTGTGAAAGTAGCCTTACTATTCTTAAAAATGTTCCAACAATGGATGGGCTATGGGAGCCTATGGTTGACGTCATTGCTCCTGAAAGTCCCAACCACTGTTGAGCATTCCCTGAGCCCGAGCTTCAGGATCAGGTAAGCAGATTAAAAATAGGTAAGTGTACAGATCTTTTTTATACAGGTTAGGTAGGATAGATAGACTTGGGCTGTTCTTCCACTTGAAGCCCTTCACCGAGGAGATGCAGATGGCGATAGCTTTGTCAATGCACTGAATGGATTATTTGCTATGGATTTTATAATGGAGAGCAGCTCACTTTCCTTCAAGTGGTGATTCTGATGAGGGTAGCGGACCACTAGAGAACCTGCACCCATTTGCTGGAAGTGAATCCATAAAAAGATAAACTGGTTCTGAAATTTGCCTAAATGCGTTTATATATTCTGCTTCGCCTTCGTCACGCCCTGACCTGGAACAACAGGACAATTATTTTATTCCAAGTCACCCAGGTATCTTTCCTAGCTGAAACAAAGCACAAAGCAGAAGTTGTCACCATTAGCTGCAGCTGAGGCTTCACAGGAAGGAACCAGTCTGTTCAATCTGTCACTTTCCTATGCTTGTGACACTGAGGAAGTGGTCACAATTAGCAAAAAATAAAGTGGTGCAAGCAGCGGCTTTCCTAAAGCACTTACTGGAAATGTGTATAAGGGGCTGGGCAGCTGGAAGGCCTATCCTGCTTGGGAGAGAAGCCTGGGACATACAGATCGCTGCCTGCTCCAGGGACACCATGAAAGATGGATGATTAAATACATAGAATCATGGATGTCCAGTATGTTTCTACAGAGTCCAAATCAGGCATATTAAGGTAGGTTCCCGCTGCACAGGTTCAATAAAGTGTGTGCGCGTTTCTGCACATTGTGTGTGGGGCAGCCCTTTGATTCCAATGGGGTGCCCCACATGCCAGAAACACGTAAAAGTCCCTGACCCTTTTTAAAATTCATGTTGCAGCACCAGGCGGTTTGGCGCACACGTTGGCAAATGCATGAGAGTGCCATTAACTATTATTGACACCATCATGAATCTGCTAAAGGGCAATGCATTTATGTGCATGTTGGGTAAACGCAGAATTTTCATACATTCCCGACACGTACAAGATGTGAATCTGAGAAGTTGGAGGGGGAAGGAAGTTTCTACTCTGATGTTTGTCCAATCTAATCCAGATGATCATTTAAAAGGAGAAGTAGGGCCAGCGGCCACTCCTGTGACCCCGATTCCCCCGACAGCCGCTGTCGGCTGATGTCACTCCGCCGGTCCAGGCTCTGCACAGTGAACAGCCTTTTTGCCATAAAGTGACACTAAAGGCAAAACTTTTTTTTTTACATTTTGGATCAAGTAAGGGAGGGTCAAAACGCCTGTCAGTTTTTTTCCCATCTGTGTCCCATAGGGGAGAATTCCCTTAACTTCCTGTCTTGCAGGACAAACAGGAAGTGAGAGCAAATCCCCCCAAAGTGAGGAAAGCCCAGGGCGTCACCAGAACTAGTGTCCCCACTGGAAGATTTACCCTCTAATCCTGTTCTGATGTCAACCCAAAATTTGAGGATTTTTCTTTTACTTTCAATGATAAACAGCAAAAAGAACAAATAGAGAGGGTGGATCGCCCTAACGGGGGCACTCACGAAAAAATAAATAGTTTTCCTTTAGTTTAGTTAGTTGAGTACATCAACTCCCTTATATTTTGAAACCTGACATGCCTGATTTACCAAGCACTGAAAGGATCTGACTGGCAGCCCTGGGTCAAGGACCTTCAAAAACAAGTGGACAATGGCAGTTCCCATATTTCTATATTATTAAATTCCTTTAACCACTTCATACCCCACCCATAGTAATATGATGTCCGCAGGAGGGATCTCCCATTCTGGGCGAGCGTCATATGACGTCCTGGGCTTCCCGGCCGTCTAGGGGGCGCGCGCCGCGGCACTCAGGGGCCGGTGCGCGTGCCCAGCGGCCGCGATGTCCGCCAGGCACCCGCGATTGCCTGATAATAGAGCAGGACCGTGGATCTGTGTGTTTACAGGGGAGAGGAGACCGAGCGTGTGTTCCCAGTACAGAGGAACACTGATCGGTCTCCTCCCCTTGTGAGTCCCCTCCCCCCACAGTTAGAATCACTGCCTAGGTAACACATTTAACCCCTTGATCGCCCCCTAGTGGTAACTCCTTCCCTGGCAGTGACATTTATACAGTAATCAGTGCATTTTTATAGCACCGCTCGCTGTATAAATGTGAATGGTCCCAAAATAGTGTCAAAAGTGTCCGCCGCAATGTCACAGTCACGATATAAAAATCGCAGATCACCGCCATTACTAGTAAAAAAAAATAATAATAATAAAAATGCCATAAAACTATCCTCTATTTTGTAGACGCTATAACTTTTGCGCAAACTAATCAATATACGCTTATTGCGATTTATTTTACCAAAACAATGTAGAAGAATACATATCGGCCTAAACTGAGGAAAAAATTTGTATGTTTTTTTTAAAAATTGGGATATTTATTATAGCAAAAAGTAAAAAATATTGGGGGTTATTTATGAAAGGCAAATCCACTGTGCACTGAAAGTGCAGTCGCTCTAAATCTAAGGGGTAGATCTGAAATGAGGGGAAGCTCTGCTGATTTTATCATCCAATCGTGTGCAAGCTAAAATGCTGTTTTTAATTTTCCTTGCATGTCCCCCTCGGATCTACAGCGACTTTACTTCCAAGTGCAGTAAATAACCCCCATTGTGTTCTTTTCAAACTTGTCAGTCTTCTTTTGTTTATAGCACAAAAAATAAAAACCGCAGAGGTGATCAAATACCACCAAAAGAAAGCTCTATTTGTGGAGAAAAAAAAAAAGATAATATAGATGCAGTGTTGCATGACCGCGGAATTTTAATTAAAAATGCAACAGCGCTGAAAACTGAAAATTGGCCTGGGCAGGAAGGGGGTGAAAATACCCTGTATTGAAGTGGTTAAAAGGTCACAAGAGTTCCAAAGCTAAGCTCGTGGGTTTACTTTCACTTTCCTTTCCTTTCCTTTTTTAACTGCAAAGAATGCAAAGCCAGAAACAGAGAACAAAAACCTTTGAAAACAAGAACTTAAGTTCTGGGCACCAGTCCTCAGGAAGGATGTACTGGAAATGGAGCGAGTACAAAGAAGGGCAACTAAGCTAATAAAGGGTCTGGAGGATCTTAGTTATGAGGAAAGGTTGCGAGCACTGAACTTATTCTCTCTGGAGAAGAGACGCTTGAGAGGGGATATGATTTCAATTTACAAATACCGTACTGGTGACCCCACAATAGGGATACAACTCTTAATAAGACTCGTGGCCACTCATTAAAATTAGAAGTAAAGAGGTCTAACCTTAAACTACGTAGAGGTTTCTTTACTGTAAGAGTGGCAAGGATGTGGAATTTCCTTCCACAGGCGGTGGTCTCAGCGGGGGGCATCGATAGTTAAGCACCTGAACGACCGCAACATACAGGGATATACAATGTAATACTGACATATAATTACATACATAGGTTGGACTTTTTTTAACCTCACCTACTATGTAACTATGTAAGATATTAGGGTTAAACTTTGTGCAGAAACTACTAATTACTCACATTCAATTGTGTGTCATCTGTATATAAACAGAAAATTGGCTCACAAATCCACCCAGAGAAAATTAAATGAAATTATTCATGGACTTGTTAAGTGACATCATGGCATGCTGAGGTCTTGGGCAAGGTATATTTATGTTTATGTGACTTTTTATATTTTTATTTTTTTTAGGTTTTTAGGTTCTTGGAGCTGTCTTTTGTCTAAAGCATGCTGCATTGTTTGAAAGAAAAAAAAAAAAAAAAAAAGGGAGGTGCAGTAAGGATATTACATTCACCGCACCACCCTATCCCCATGGATAGTGGAAAAGGGTGTGTCAGGGGCTACTCCAAAATATTACCCCACGACAACAAAAATTTTGTGGACTATCTCGGTACCCAGGGAGTTGGACAAGGTAAATATAAAAAGCATAAATTTATTGAAGGAAGGACGTAGATAAAAAACATTAAGTACAACAATACATAAAATAGTTATTGCATACAGTTTCAGATGGTTCAAAAAAGAACAAAATAAAACCCCACTGGTACAGTGCCTTGCAAAAGTGTTTACCCCCCCCTTGGCTTTTTTCATGTATTTTTGAGTATTGATAGGTTTAAGTGTCCTCATCAATGAGGCCTTCCCAAAATGCTCAAGTTGCGACCAAGTTTAACCTGACCAAAAACTATTTTACATACATGGACCAGATCTACTTACAAACACAGGGAGTGGCCATGGGCACTTCCTGTGCACCCTCCTATGCCAACCTTTATTTGGGGGGAGGATGGGAGAGATCAAATTTCGAAGACGAGTCCTTATAATCGTTTTTGAACCATGTGCTATGTTGGTACAGGTTCATTGATGACCTATTTGTTATCTGGAATGGGTACAGAATCATCACTAATCGAGTTTATCGAACGTTTAAATACTAATCAGTTTAAACTACGCTTTACATTTACTTATGATTATAATCATATCTCCTTTCTCGATTTAAAGATCATCAAAAACCTCACCGGTCAAATTCAAATAGCAACGGACCTATATCGGAAACCTACGGTGGGCAATATGTTGCTCTTTGCCTCCAGCTCTCATCCCCATCCACTGATACGCAGTATCCTGTACGCCCAATATTTAAGGCTGTGTCGTAACTGCACAGGACGGGGCATATACATATACATCCAAGCGGCTGCTCTACATGAGCGTCTTTTAGCACGGGGCTATACCCGCACTAATCTTAGGAAGGCATATAAGAGGGCTTTTGCACGGACCAGATCGTCACTGCTATATGGCCCCCCTCATGTAGAATCATCTAAAACAGTCAAAATAGTAACCAAATTCTACACTCCTCACAACCAACTACGTACATTAATGTCAGAACATTGGCATCTCTTAACAGACCATCATGTCCTGGGCAAATATGTAAGGCCTAATCCGGAATTGTTGTTCCATTGAGCAACCACACTGAGGGATAGCTATACTAGTAGCCACTATCGGGTGAGTCCCCGGGTGATGGGGGGTCCCCGGGGTACCTTCCTGTGTGGCCATTGCCCCCGGATTCAGGAAGGTACAACCTTTATTCTTCCCAATGGGACATTCCCCCCCCCCCCCCCTCAACATGCAAATTGTGGCACGAGGGGAGTTGTTTACCTAATGGTCTGTGCCTGCAATGCATTCTATGTAGGCAAGACCATTAGAGAATGAAGGCAGAGAATGGGAGATTATTTATACTATTCATCCAATGGCAAGCTTACCAAGGTGGGTCACCATACCCTCATACCACCAGGCCTTAACCACTTACGGACCACCCGCCTTTGTTATACGTCGCTATTTTGAAGAGGTGTATCAATGTTATGGCAGCAGCTAGCTGCCACAACCCCAGTATCCTCTTCTTCAGCGGGCGGTCCGCTTTCAGATAAGTGGTCTCTGCGGTGGATTCGCCATAAAATCACTTTTATCGGCGGCAGGAGAGGGGCCCCCCCTTTCGCCGCGCTCCAGTGCCCCCCGCCGCTTACCAGAGCCATCGGTAGCAGCGTAGGTGATCGGATCCTTCTCCTGGCTTGGTATGGAGACGAGTGAGGGGAAGATGGCCCCCACCCGTCTCCATATCATTGCAGGGCGGAAGCGACGTGAAAACGTCACTTTCGCCCATAGCTCTTAAAAGGACCATTTTTTTCTTCAAATGACAAAAATATATATATATATATTTTTTTATTGCATTTTAGTGTAAATATGAGATCTGAGGTCTTTTTGACACCAGATCTCATATTTAAGAGGTCCTGTCATGCTCTTTTTCTATTACAAGCCCTTGCTATGCTTTGCAGAGCTGTGATTATCTCCACCCTGCAGCTAAAAAAAAAAAAAAAACACATTACTATGCTAAAGGTCAAGAGGGAAAGTCCCAATTGCAAAACAGAAAAAATAAAAAGTCTGGTTACTGCAAAATTTAAAAAATGAGCTAAAAAAAAAAAAAAAAAAAAAAGACTTCACTTTTTTCTTTTTATTTGTAATTTGAAAACAGTGCCAATTTGTAGAAATAAATACAAGAAAAACTGACCATGGTAGTCAATTGGAGTCCACATGCTCAGTTTACTATGCTATAAACCCAAAAGATGTCAGATGGCTGAAAAGAATTGTTTTGGCAAATAACACAATCGTTACCGTTTAGTGATCCAAGCTTCGTGTGTACATTTTACAGGGCAGGAGTAAAAAAAAAAAAAAAAGGAGTGACTTATTGTGGGAGAATTACTAAAACTGGAGCACACAGAATCTGGTGCAGCTGTGCATAGCTCAAAAAAAAAAAAAAATAAAAAAAGATGAAATGGAGATTTGGAGGAAGCTGAGAACAGAAGGTACTTTTTTTTTTTTTTAGTTAAGAATACTTACTTGAGTTTTTTTTTTTTTTTTTTTAATCGGTAGTAAACACCACTTTGTGATTTTTACCTACAGATAAGCTGATAAGATAGCTTACCTGTAGGTAAAATTAATTTCTCCTAAACATGCACCTCTTAGGAGGTATTCACTTGTTTGGTAGCTGGTGACTTCACTGGCGCATGCTCTTTGAAGGAACAGAGCCCTGTGCCATGACCGTGACTCCCACGCGCATGCGCGGTAGCAACGTCATTGCGTTTCAGACATTCAAGCGGCCGGAGCCTGCAAACCCGGAAGGAAGACCAGGTGAAGATGGAAACCCTCTCAGCGGTGACAGCACTCCACTGGAGGGCTTGTTTCAAGGGAAGTCTTTCATAATGTGCTTGTAAGAGATGCATACTAGCACATGCTGACATTACCTTACAGGAGGAATTTTTTTTTTTTCTAAACTTTACTACAGCTTTATAGCAGAGTTTAGTGTCACTAGAAATACCGTGAAGAATTACAAAATCAGTAAAACGTCAGGACACCTGATATGGACATACCCGGTCCAGGTCAAAAGCCCAGTAAGTAGTAAAGGAAGAATGCATTCACCTCTGTCTTTTTAAACAAATCTCCTCAAGTCTCATTATTCTGCAGACTTCTTATCTTCATGACACTAGGTGATTGGAATGTAGTTGTTATGCAGTTTGGTATGTTTGCGGACAACACCAGGATACCGGGTGATCTCATGGGTTCATTCGGTGCTCTGCATTCCCAGCTAAGGAATCCCACAAATGTGATTGTTCATATTTGGCCATTAGTAGACCGGATGAGCTGGACCACCTTGCAGCCGCCAGCACCTGAACTTCATGCTTCGTACCAGGGCCTGGCTATTTATGCTCCATAATTATTATCCAAGCCTCTCCATCTGGCAACAACACCCTGACTGGCTCTGCATTAAATAGCAGCACCGGGAGGGTTGATGTCGTTTCCTAGGTGACAGACCTCTCCAGACACCTTGGCCTGGTCCTCTGGGATCATATACAAAGAGCAGCCACCTCCAACATGCACATCACTGGCTAGGAATTCATTCATATTAAAATAAACTCTCCGTACATTCCCAGCCAGAGCTGAACATGGGTAAACTATACAATCATTCAGCGCTCCTTTGATCACCTAGTGCTCACATTCCCTTTACAACAGAGGAGCAGACGTGGAGTTTATTCTACAAGCTAGCAGGAAAAACTTCAGTCTTGGAAAAATGTTTGACGCAATATATACCACTTATAGACAAGCCATCTTGTATGGGGGTCACATTTTTGAAACAGCATGTGTACATACCCTTATTTAAGTGGGTGGTTGGGGGGGGGGGCAGAGTGGTGGTAAAACTGATACTCAAATGCCTGCTTTTACTACCCCTTGGATGCACATCTGAACAAGCCCTGAGGGATAACATTACAGTTTGATACACATTGTCACCATAAGGCATAAGCAATGCCTGTATACAGAACATCAATTGCCACTTGGGGCCCTTTCAGACGGAGCAGACTCTGTCAAGCGGATCCACCTGCTCAGTGAGGAATCTCTCCACTGATCCCTGCTGAGCAGGCGGATGACAGGTCCGTGTCCGCTCCACTTTGCAGAATGGATACGGACACAGCCTGCTCTTCTCTATGGGGCGGTAGGGTGGGAACAGATCGACTGTCATCCAATCCGTTAGGCAGATGGGGAACGGATCCCCATCTCTCTGTTTTTGGTGGCCCAGATTGGATCGGATCCTGGGTGGGTGTGAGCAGACACATGTCCACTGACATCCACCACTCCATAGAGAACTATGAATGGTCCAATCAGGTCCGTCTGTCAGTTTTTTAGGCGAACCCGATCGGTCCTTCAGTGTGAAAGGGGCCTAAGAGGTAGAGAAATAATAAATCAAGCCCAGATGTGTCCAATTCCGGGAGGCACGGGTGCAGCATCCAGCCCCGGAAGGTTGAAATGCCCTACCCAGGGAGGAACACTGTACCAAGTGCTGCTCTCAATTAGCTCCACATGTGGTCAGGGACATATGCCTGGAATGCAGATACTCTGCGCTCCAGGCACATATCTCTAAATGCATAGGGCCCTAGACATGAGTTCCACTCAGTACAGTGTCCAGCCACATATTTCAGCCTGTCATAGACTTTGACAGGCTTCAAGCAGTGCAGCTGGAAGTTCCGCCTTTGCCTCCTGGGCACACTACAATGCCAGGATTGGATGCACAGGGGCCAGACACCCATTGTGCAAAGGTAAGGGGCCTAAATCAATGTGAAGCTGAGACATTAATATGGATCAGTCCTTGGACTGCACCCAGGACCAGTGACTAGTGATCAGTCCTGGACTTCGAGGGAGAGTCCTAAGGACCATCCCCAAATATATTTCAGTTTTTTTTCACAACAATCACTCATTACACATAATTTCCAGTGACTATCTGAGCTTATCAGTAATAGTTATTGACTACCAGTTTTTCCAATGATAAACCACTTGTACCTCATTTTAATAAACATGCCATGACGCATGATGCGTTCTTGTTTGGATATTAAAGGGCTCACAGATGTTGGTGTACACCTGGCTCGTCCTTCTCCATTTTGCTCCATTCCTGGTTAGATAAGGTTCACAATGCAGGACCTTCATAGGTTTTGTTCCTGGTTATACCATGTAATGGTAATACTGATAACAATGTTGAAGGCACCTTTCCAGCACTGCACATACACATGACTCTTTCATTTACCTTTTAAAAAGTGTTTTATAATGAGTCACTATGTGCATTTTGCAGACTTTCAGCGTAATTAAACGCGTGTTTTCCAGGCCAAAAGAACTTATCTTTGTATCTTAATGTATGACAAAAAAAAATGAATGTGTGCGTATTATATCATATTCTGCCAATTCCTAAAGAAAATGTCATTCCTGGAACCTGAAGAGAGGCAAGCTGGATTTTCTTGACAAAGCTCAGTTCAAAACGTATAAGCAAAATTGCTACTATTGAAGACACTGGGGGTTTTACAAAAAAGGTAGAGTCTATTCACTAAGGCTCACCATACGTGTTACAATCTGAGCATTCAATTTGTGCAATCAACTTTAGACCTACCGAGACTATGCAATATGGGGACTTCTCCAAACTATCCAAATAATTTGTTTAGAATCAGACAGGCCCTTGTACTGCTTGGTATATCTAAAGAAGATTGTACAATCAGACGGTAACGTGTTTTGTGAGCTTTAGTGAAAAGAATGTTTATTGTGCAACGTGACCGTTAAAGCTAGGTACACACTACAGTTTTTTTTCTGTGTGCAACCAGGTCAGAAGTCGCTGTACTAACCATGCTAGGTTAGTCCAGCGATCTCCCCCGCTGAGCTGTTGCTGTCTGACAGGGGGGTGCCCCCCCCCCCCCCCAATCAGCGCTCTCTGCCATTGGCTGAGAGTGCTGAACTGGAGTCGGTCGGCTGCTGGTTTTCAAGCATCCACCTTCGACAGGAGCTGGCCGAACAGCCTGCTTCTATCAGACAGACTGAAATGCACACGAGCAGAATGTCGGCCGGTATTTTATGCATCGGCAAATGTCTCCCGACATTCTGCCCGTGTGTACGGGGCTTTAGAAAAGATGAACTTGAGTTCACTTAGAATACCCCAATCATGTACAGGGAAATTTATTATAAATAAAAAAATAAGATAAAATAAATATATATACATACATACATATACACATACACACACATTTTTTGTTTGTACTGTGCATGATCAGCCCTAAGTACTTCTAATCACACACAATCTATGTCCTTTAGGTGAAGTCTAAAAGTTCGTAGGTGTAAAAAAAAAAAAAACTATTATACTTATACTACAGACAAAAAAAAGCAGAAATTGTGTTCTTATAACCAACTCTGACTCCCTTCTTCTACTCCTTGACTGGCAAGGGTCTCCCTCAACACTCCTTAACTGGCAAGGGTCTTCTTGCCCAGGTCCAACCCAACAAAGAAGACTGACAGCAGGAGAAGACCAAGTTGTCCGCCGTGTCTGCCACCTATTTTTTTTTTAACATTTTTGTATAAGAACAGATCTATGCTTATCCCATGTAAGATTACTTACCATTTATTGATTCTCTACCTCTGCTGGAAGACTAAACTTTCAGTAAAATAGTCTTTCCTATTGATCATCTTTTACTATTGTTGCCAGTTCTGTCCTAATGCTTAGTTGGGGGCATACTAGTCTACAGCATCCTTTCTCAATCAGCGTTCTGTGAAATCCTAGGGTTCCTCCAGAGGTTCCTTGAGCAAAGAACAATTTCTGCCCCTTAGATAAGTAACCACTGACACCAATTGATCTTTTTAGCTATTATTATTATTATTATACAGGATTTATATAGTGCCAGCAGTTTACGCATCGCTTTATCTGTAAGGGGGATTCTTCTTAATGACCCCAAATATAAGGACCATTTTTCCCAGTGACCATAAAGTCAGCCATAGACAGTTTGAATCTCAGCCGGTGTTCTGCCGAGAAAGTTCCGCTCGGCGGATTAGTTCCCCCTCTACTGCGCATGCGCAGTAGAAGCCGGCGGAAATAGCCGAAGCGGAACAGCTGAAAATCAGCAGTACACGGCGCCTGTAAGAGGGCCCCTCGCGGGCTCGCTTCGCTCGCCACGCTTCGGGCACGGCCTCGCTGCGCTCGGCACTTTTAGATTCCCCCTCTAGGTCCACTTGGATAGAGGGGAAGGAACCTGGACCCAGAGCGCAGGCGCCGTGTACAGCTGATCGAAGCGTTTGAGCTTCGGCTATCTCCGGCGGCCGACAGTAGTACGTACTGCGCAGGCGCTGCGCCTGCGCAGTACAGGGTGGAACCTATCCGCCGAAGGAACTTATTCGGCAAGACACCGGTGCAGCAGGTACCTAGATTCAAACCATGTATGGGCAAGCTGATTGTATCATCGCTCGACTTGGGTGCAACCAGCTTTTTGCCAGCTGCTAACAATAATAAATAGGGGTTATTTACTAAAAGCAGAAGAGAGCAATATCTGGTGAAACTCTGCATAGAAACCAATCAGCTTCCAGGTTTTATGGCCAAAACATTATTGAACATTGCGATATTAGAAGCTGATTGGCTACCATGCACAGCTGCACCAGATTCTGAGTGCTCCAGCTTTAGTAAATCAACCTCACTGTGATCTCCAGGCAGAGACGGCTCCCTGGGAGAACACAATGGCTCCATGGGAGGCATATCCCCATTAACACTGACTGTGTTGATGAGGGAATCAAGCAAGTTTCTTTATTGCAACCTGTGGTTGCAGGAAAGAAAATCACATTATCTATGTCCAGCTTTACACTAACGTAACATGAGCTGCAGATAGAGTCATCATTAGCCGGGGATTCCCCGAGACCGAAAAGTTATCTCCAGGGTTCCTCCATGTTACAAGGTTGAGAACAGCTGCTCTACAGTCCCACGTATGATAGTATTATCCCATATAAGAATAACTTTTATGACCATCACCAGTGGGACAATGTTGTTCTGGATATACGTATGTTCCACGTGCACTAA
Organism: Lithobates septentrionalis; assembly: GCA_037952835.1. Taxonomy (NCBI): domain Eukaryota; kingdom Metazoa; phylum Chordata; class Amphibia; order Anura; family Ranidae; genus Lithobates; species Lithobates septentrionalis. The sequence continues at coordinate 3,695,787 of JBBDGP010000257.1, forward strand.
ATGGGGGCGCCAAGTCTGCCACGACCCTTAATTTGCAGCGAGGGAAGATACAATTCTCCGAGAAGTTGCTAAGTTTGGAATAGTTCACCAATAAAATAAAGAAAAAGAAAACTGCGGTTCCTTTGTAAAAATCTGTTGTGCAGAATGGTTCTAATTAGAAAGTAAGGATTGTAAGCTCTTCGTTCCAGGGCTGCATCTTACCTGCGTACTCCATCATTCCAGGCATGGCTGGGGCAGTGTGGGGGTCACTTGCTGCCCATGGGGAGAGCAGGATAGGCAGCGCAGGCGGCACCCATGTCCTGTGTTGTGTGCTGCTCCCAGTAGCTCAATGCTGGAAAGTCCAGACAGGAAGTTTTTCTCGAGAAGCAGGCAGGACTCTTCCAGGAAATGATGAGAATGAAGCAGCAGGAGCTACGATTAACCCCTCCAGTCCCAATGAAGCGGACAGAGACGAAGGCAGTGAGCTCATCCTACGAGACACAAAACAGGTCTGATCAGCAGCACTAGACAGTCAGAAGTAAACCCCCCTCTTCTCATGACACAACCAGGGGGAGGGCCTTCCCAATCTACATATTCATACAGCCAGAGCTCATGATGAAAGGAAACTAGAGCCACAGCAAAGGGTATTTCTGTGATATTCATGTCTTGTGTATGACTAAAAGATTATATCATTTTATCACAGACACGTAATCAGGGCTAAAGGTCAGCCGCGTTTATGTTACGATCAAAAAGCTAAAACAGGTTTAAACCAAAAATGTAATAGATTGCAGCTCACCAATTAGATGTGATGACTGCCTTTTTTTTATTCTTTTAGGCTTTTTTTCTCTGTTTTCACCTGGTGATTTGACCAGTAACACACCTCCTGTATTAGAGTGCCTCCACTCTGGATAAGGGGCACAGGGGGCAGATTTGGACAGCAGTCTGGGGAACAGTGACCGCCGATCCATAAGGGGCACAGGGGGCAGATTTGGACAGCAGTCTGGGGAACAGTGACCGCCGATCCATAAGGGGCACAGGGACGCCCCCCCAAAGTTTTGACCAATAGGAAAGCTAATTATAGAAAGATTTATTTTTAAATAAATTCTAATATGACCAACATTTGTTCTATGTATGTGCAGCGCACTGTGCGGGGCGCCAGACTAATAGGTGTCTATTAGGTCCGTCATTTTTTAACAAGCATATGATTAGAGCCTGAGGTTCTAAGAGCCCTTTTACACTGGGGCGTTGGGGGCGTCGTTTTAGCGGTGCATTTTGGGCGCTAGCGGGGTGCTTTTAACCCCCGCTAGCGGCCGAAAAAAGGTTAAAAGCACCCGCAAAGCGCCGCTGCCCATTGATTTCAATCGGCAGGGGCACTTTAGGAGCAGTGTATACACCGCTCCTAAAGTGCCTCAAAGAAGTTGCTTGAAGGACTTTTTTTGACGTCCTGCCAGCGCATCGCTCCACTGTGAAAGCACTCGGGCTTTCACATTAGAGTGACAGGAGAGTCGCTTTGCAGGCGCTATTTTTAGCGCTATAGCGCCTGTAAAGCGCCTCAGTGTGAAAGGGGTCTAATTGGCTTGTTTTATGATGTCCTCGGGGCACAAAACCCTCCCACTTTGATTTTAGCAATTCAAAATTCGCCAGTGCATCACTTCTGGTTTCCAGTGTTCTGTTAGAATAGCGAACCCGTCAGATTAGGTAATGGAAGTGATGTTCCATCAGCTGCGCATGCGTTCCACCGCTACCAGGTTTGCTAATCTGACAGAACTCCTGCAGTCAGAAGGCAGCGGACATCCTACTACACCCAGCTACATCTTTAATTTCAGAGTCATTTTAGCAATAAAGTGAGCATATATAAATAAATATAGTATATTGACATCTGTGATGCTGTTTGGATGAAAGCCTAAAGTTTTTAAAGCCTAAAGGTTTAGCGCTAAGCAGTGCGGGATGTACCAACATGGCCTCCGCCACCTTCCTACTGTTGGCGTCCAGCTTCTTTCAAAATGTAACATCCAAACATTATCACAGAAATATTCAGATATATCATAAAATATACTATATTTATTCATATATGCTCAGTTTATTGCTAAAATGACTCTAAAATTCAAGACGTAGCTGGGTGTAGTAAGATGTCCACTGCCTTCTGACTTAGGGTTGCCACCTTTTCTTCAAGCCAAACTCAAACACCTTAGTGGCACAAAATTTTTTGTAGTATATAGAACAAATGAAAAAGTAAAAATGTAATACAAATAGTTTTAAAACCTGTATAACCTTTTTAAAAATTGTGTTGCACCAAACGCATGGTACTTTATTATCACACGTTTTGCTGCAGGTGAATGAGCGCAAAAGTAAGGTGTGTGCCATCAGTGTGCTTCCTTACATCTGGTGTCCCCATCACAGTGCCTCCTTATTCTGGTGTCCCCATCACAGTGCCTCCTTAATCTGGTGTCTCCATCAGAGTGCTTCCTTACATCTGGTGTCCCCATCAACGTGCCTCCTTATATCTGGTGTCCCCATCAGAGTGCATCCTTAATCTGGTGTCCCCATCAGAGTGCCTCCTTACATCTCGTGTCCCCATCAGAAAGCCTCCTTACATCTCGTGTCTCCATCAGAGTGCCTCCTTACATCTGGTGTCCCCATCAGAGTGCCTCCTTACATTTGGTGTCCCCATCAGAGTGCCTCCTTACATCTGGTGTTCCCATCAGAGTGGCTCCTTACAGCGGACATCCTACTACACCCAGCTACATCTTTAATTTCAGAGTAATTTTAGCAATAAAGTGAGCATATATAAATAAATATAGTATATTGACATCTGTGATGCTGTTTGGATGAAAGCCTAAAGTTTTTACAGCCTAAAGGTTTAGCGCTAAGCAGTGCGGGATGTACCAACATGGCCTCCGCCACCTTCCTACTGTTGGCGTCCAGCTTCTTTCAAAATGTAACATCCAAACATTATCACAGAAATATTCAGATATATCATAAAATATACTATATTTATTCATATATGCTCAGTTTATTGCTAAAATGACTCTAAAATTCAAGACGTAGCTGGGTGTAGTAAGATGTCCACTGCCTTCTAACTTAGGGTTGCCACCTTTTCTTCAAGCCAAACTCAAACACCGTAGTGGCACAACATTTTTTGTAGTATATAGAACAAATGAAAAACGTAAAAATGTAATACAAATAGATTTAAAACCTGTATAACCTTTTTAAAAATTGTGTTGCACCAAACGCATGGTACTTTATTACCACACGTTTTGCTGCAGGTGAATGAGCGCAAAAGTAAGGTGTTTGCCATCAGTGTGCTTCCTTACATCTGGTGTCCCCATCACAGTGCCTCCTTAATCTGGTGTCCCCATCACAGTGCCTCCTTAATCTGGTGTCTCCATCAGAGTGCTTCCTTACATCTGGTGTCCCCATCAGCGTGCCTCCTTTTATCTGGTGTCCCCATCAGAGTGCATCCTTAATCTGGTGTCCCCATCAGAGTGCCTCCTTACATCTCATGTCCCCATCAGAAAGCCTCTTACATCTCGTGTCTCCATCAGAGTGCCTCCTTACATCTGGTGTCCCCATCAGAGTGCCTCCTTACATCTGGTGTCCCCATCAGAGTGCCTCCTTACATCTGGTGTCCCCATCAGAGTGCCTCCTTACATCTGGTGTCCCCATCAGAGTGCCTCCTTACATCTCGTGTCCCCATCAGAGTGCCTCCTTACATCTCGTGTCCCCATCAGAGTGCCTCCTTACATCTGGTGTCCCCATCAGCGTGCCTCCTTACATCTCGTGTCCCCATCAGAGTGCTTCCTTACATCCCGTGTCCCCATCAGAGTGCCTCCTTACATCTCGTGTCCCCATCAGAGTGCCTCCTTACATCTTGTGTCCCCATCAGAGTGCCTCCTTACATCTTGTGTCCCCATCAGAGTGCCTCCTTACATCTGGTGTCCCCATCAGCGTGCCTCCTTACATCTAGTGTCCCCATCAGCGTGCCTCCTTAATCTGGTGTCACCAGCAGAGTAAATACTTATATCAGGAGTCCCTCCACACATCAGAGTTGTCCCCCCTGTACTCACAGATCAAACTCTGTATAGATGGCAGCTCCTTCCTCTCTCCAGTCATAAGTCACATGACAAGGGGAGAAAGAAAGAAGAGCAGACTGTCTTAATTTCTTAGCAGTCCCGTGCTGCAGTGTCGGCTCTCTATCACCACCTGCAGGCTGGAGGAAGTCTTAGGAAGCCACAGTCTGGTCTGAATAATGTGTCTGGTTTTCAGGCGGACTGAAAACCGGACACATGATTGAAAACCCGGACTGACCGGGTGAATCCCGGACAGGTGGCAACCCTATTCTGACTGCAGGTGCTCTGTCAGATTAACAAACCTGGTAGTGGTGGAATGCATGCGCAGGTTACGGAACGTCACTTCTGTTACCTAACCTGACGGGTTTGCTATTCTGACAGAACACTGGCCAATCAGGAGGCTGAAGATTTGGAACACGGAAGCCGCCGGGTATCAGGGGAGCCGTGGCAGCCCAGGCTGGAGGCTCCGTTTGCAGGTAAGGACCAGGAGGGGTTTGTTTGAGCCCCCCCCTAAGATTTTTATCACCGGCCGCCACTGCTGGGGGGAGGGGAGTGTTTACCCTAATACACACAGTGAGATTATCGGACGAATAATTGTCCATTTTTTTTTTGCATGGTAGTCTCATATCAAATGTGAAGAGGTTACTCAACATACGAAAATTCTCGTATGGCAGAATACAACTTCGGATGTGATGTAATTTGTTGAATTGTTTTGTAATACATTCTTTCGTTTCCGAACATGCGTAGTCTTGCTCTTGCGATTTTTTTTTTGGACGAAAGCTGTATTAATTAAATGAAAATCGGACGTTGTGTTCACTTACAATAACAATTTTATAGCCAGCACCTTCAGGTTTGTCAAAGTCAAAATCGGCTTTTGAAAGCTCTATGTTAACAATCATATAATCAGCCGATCGTTGGTCATACGAAATTTAACTTCTGATTTTCTTATCATGTGTACTAACCTTTAGATGTACTAGCTCAGGGATATCAATTAGCGGACCTCCAGCTGTTGCAGAACTACAAGTCCCATGAGGCATAGCAAGACTCTGACAGCCACAAGCATGACACTCAGAGGCATGATGGGACTTGTAGTTTTGCAACAGCTGGAGGTCCGCTAATTGCAGATCCCTGTAAATACTAGCTGATTTAGGTAGCCCATACAAAAAAAATATGACCCAATTCCCTCATCCACACACTGGAGAAGGTGATTGGAGGAGATAATTCCCAATGAGATTGTGTTCTGGCAGAAGAGATTCCATCAGTACACACTGATCAGTGCTGCCCACTATAGACTGCGGCGCTGATCGAGTGGCATTTATCCGACAGGCTTGTTGTATAGAAGTCGATCGGTAAGGCTCCTTTCACATGGGCGGTCCGATCAGGTCTGCCTCTTAGTTTTTTAGACGGACCTGATAGGAACCTCCAGTCCCTTCTATGGCCGCTGACACTAGCCGACATCTGATCCGATTCTGTCCCACAAAAACAGATGGATGGTGGTATTATTCCCCATCCATCTGGTGGATCAGATGGAAATGGACAAGCGGGTCCGACTCCGATTCCATCTGATTGCCCCATAGACGAGCGTGACACTGTGTCCGTGTCCACTCTGCATAGCGGGGTTGACACGGACCTGTCATCCGTCTGCTCAGCGGGGATTAGCTGAGAGATCTCTCACTGAGCAAGCGGATTCTGTTTCACAGAGGCGCCGTGTGAAAGGGACCTAAATTGACTTCTGTACACTCAAGGTGCTCATATATGGATTGAACTTCAGCTGGTCCCTGCTGAACCGGCCAAATTTCACTCCATGTGTGGCCGGCTTAACCTCTTGCCGACCGCCTCACGCAGATATACTGCGGCAGAGGGGCTCGTACAGGCAGAATCACGTGCCTGTACGTTCCCCTTTAAGAGGCGGCCAGCGGGCTGCGGGTCCCGCGGACTCGATTGCCGCGGGGATACCCACGATCGCCTCACGGGGAGGAAGAACGGGGAGATGCTAATGTAAACAAGCATCTCCCCGTTCTGCCTAGCTACAGTGTCACTGTTCTCTGCTCCCTGTCATCGGAGCAGAGATCAATGACATGTCACACACAGCCCATCCCCCCCTACAGTTAGAAACACGCCCCTAGGACACACTTAACCCCTACACTGCCACCTAGTGGTTAACCCCTTCACTGCCAGTGTCATTTACACAGGAATCAGTGCATTTGTATAGCACTGATTGCTGTATAAAAATGACAATGGTCCCAAAAATGTGTCAAAAATGTCCGATGTGTCAGCCATAATGTCGCAGTCACAATAAAAATCGCTGATCGCCACCATTTAAAAAAAAAAAATTATTAATAAAAATGGCATAAAACTATCCCCTATTTTGTAAACGCTATAACTTTTGCGCAAACCGATCAATAATCGCTTATTGCGATTTTTTTACCAAAAATATGTAGAAGAATACGTATCGGCCTAAACTGAGGAAAAAAATTTTTTTATATATTTTTGGGGATATTTATTATAGCAAAAAGTAAAAAATAATGCGTTTTTTTCAAAATTGTCACTCTTTTTTTGTTTATAGCGCAAAAAATAAAAACCGCAGATGTGATCAAATACCACCAAAAGAAAGCTCTATTTGTGGGAAAAAAAGGACGTCAATTTTGTTTGGGAGCCACGTCGCACGACCGCTCAATTATCAGTTAAAGTGACGCAGTGCCGAATCGAAAAAAGTTCTCTGGTCAGGAAGGGGGTAAATTCTTCCGGGGCTGAAGTGGTTAAGATACACTAACAAATGGAAGCTGAACTCCAGATAATACATTCTAAGCAGTTACATCAAAAGTTTTGTTCCTTTTGGGATAAGACCCAGATCACATATATGCAATTTGAATGCACGACGGACGTGAACCTGCAGCCTTTTTAATGGAGCCGGTTCACATATGTGTTGGTCGGCCAAAGCACATTTTTAAAAAGAGTCAGGTACGATTTTGAACACGGTTCAGGTAACTTCCATTTTCATACACTTTGACAATTCGCATCTGAACCTCTGATGAAAGTCACACCAGTCTAAAGGTTTCCATATAATTAAATAAAAGAAGATCATTGCAAATACCCCTGTCAGTGATAAATGGTTTGCCTCAATTCTTTAACTGCTACATCTGCCGGACACCTTGTTCTGTTAAGCCTAGGTTCACACTAGAATGCGGTCCGGGAAACCTGCAATCCGTGTGCATTTCCCACACCTCATTCAAATCGCACTGTCTTTGCGGTCTGCCGTGGGTGTAAGTGCGATCCTAATGACACCCCAAATGCATGTCCAAAATGCAATGCATTTGCCTGCACTGAATTGAATGGTACTAAACGACCATGTGATCTGGTTGCAGTGCGGCTCCAAAGTTGGTGCATGCACGACTTTAGTGCGATGTGATGTGATTTGAGGCTCTTCAAATGAATGAATGGGCTCAAATCATACCGCTTTGAATCACATGTGAATTTTACAGGAATGTGGTGTGGTTCCTGTGCGATGCGTATGCGGTTCATAGTGTGAACCATGTGTAAAAAAACAACAGACTTACTGAAAAGCTCACCAAGTGAAAATAAAAGTCTAAAAAGAAAACGAATGCAGCTTTTACATCTAAGAATTGGTAAGCTGCAATTACGATAAATGTTTGCTGGGTTTGATACTGCTTTACCCTAGGTTCACATCTATGCCGTTGCGGTTGATGCAGTTTTCAGGCGCGTTTTGTTTTTTTGAACATGCGTTTTTCATGTGTTTTGTGTTATTTTCTTTAACAAACTGTGTATAGCTGGTTGTTAAGAAGCCGGCCGGGAAGCCGGCCACCGCGTACTTAACAACAGATCAGTCATCAGCTGTTAGAGGGGTTTCCTGCTGACATGTGAATGTAAAAACAACAATTGCTGCAAAAAAAAAAAAATCAGGAAAAAAAGTTGTTGGGTCCCCCAATCCTTACCAGGCCCATGGTCTGGTATGAATTTTGAGGGGAACCCCGCGCCAAAATTTGTTTAAAAAAAAAAGGCGTGGGGTCCCCCCCCAAAATCTATACCAGACCCTTATCCGAGTATGCAGCCCAGCAGGTCAGGTAAGGGAGGGGGCGAGTGAGCGTCCCCCTCCTGAACCATACCAGGCCACATGCCCTCAACTTGGGGGTTGTCCTGCCCAGCAGGTCAGGCAAGGGGGGGCTCTGTCCCCCCGAAGCACGTTAGCGGGAGACCTCACCCCTTAGTTAATCAAGAACTGTAAAACAGTGGAGCTGGCAGAAGATGGGAGCCTACAGTCTACTGTCATTTTTTACACTACACCTTTTTTTTTGTGAATGAGTAGGGGTATGTACCCCTACTCATTCACATGGTGGGGCAGGATTTGGAGCCCCCTTGTTAAAGGGGACTTCCAGAGTACAAATAAGCCCCCCGTCCGTGGACCCCCACAACCACTGGCCAGGGTTGTGGGGAAGGGGCCCTTGTCCCATCAACATGGGAACAAGGTGCTTGGGGGGAGGGGACAGAACCCTCCTGCCCCAAAGCTCCCTCTGATTTTGAGGGCATGTGGACTGATATGGTACGGGGGGGGGGCACTCGCTCGACCTTTCCCTTTCCTGGTCTGCCAGGCTGCATGCTCGGATAAGGGTCTGGTATGGATTTTGGGGGGGGACCCCACGCCATTTTTTTCAACAATTTTGGCGTAGAGTTCCCCTTAAAATACATACCAGACCTGAAGGTCCTGGTATGGATTGAGAGGGGACCCCACGCCGTTTTTTTTGCAGATTCTTTTTTGGCCAGCAAATTTTTGTTTTTACATTCAGCGGGGAACCTCGTTGACAGCTGATGACTCATAGGTTGTTAAGGGTGCGGTGGCCGGCTTCCCAGCCCACCCTTTACACCCAGCTATACACAGTTTGTTATGGAGGGAAAAAAATGCAAAACGCATGTAAAAACGCATCAAAAACACAACACTTGCATTTTTACTGCAGGTCCATTGAAGTCTATTATGCGCAAAATGCAATCTGATGCGGGAAAAAAAAGTCCCTAACCCTTTCCAAAAAAACACTGCCTGAAAAACGCATGGATGTGAATGTTTACCATAGGAAACCATGTTAAATTGACTGCAGTGCGTTTCTGCAAAATGCATAATGCACTGAAAAACACATAGGTGAGAACTAAGGGTTAAAGGGCATCCTTCCAAAACTGGTATTTCAATTTTGTGCAGTTTCTTGCAAGCTGATTTACATACTGGCTTCTTATGTCTGTCAGCAGCTCCTGTCACAAGATATCACCTGCTGAATATTCAGGTCTGGCTAGCTGCTTCCGTTTTGTGACACTTTTGCTACGTTCTGCTTGGGGGGGGGGGGGGGGGTGTGGAGACACAACTTGAATGGGGAAACCCTTGAGTCTCCTTGAGCTGTAAAATTGTTGGTGGTTAAGCTGGCCATACAAAAGAATTTTGTTTGAAATTTTTCATGTTAGAAACATTCATTCGATGTTCCAATTGTTAGTGGGGTCAAATCAACATTTGTTTTCAACCACAGTCACAGGAAATACAAAAAAGCAGGATGGAAATTTTTCTTGAATTAATTCATTTCTAACAGTGTATGTGTTTGTTCAGGAAAATTACATTTATTCCAAAATTGAATATTAACCACTTAAGGCTCGCATATATATATATATATATATATATATATATATATATATATATATATATAGCTGTAAGCGAGCCTTCTCCACCCCCCACCCCCCCCAAAGCACAACATAAAAGTTGTCACAAAATGGAAGCAGCTAGCCAGACCTGAATATGCATGCCCCCTACCTGGAAGAGTCGGATCACGTATATAAATAATATAATATAATATAATATAAATATATATATATATACATACAGTCAGGTCCATGAATATTGGGACATCGACACAATTCTAATCTTTTTGGCTCTATACACCACCACAATGGATTTGAAATGAAACAAACAAGATGTGCTTTAACTGCAAACTTTCAGCTTTAATTTTAGGGTATTTACATCCACATCAGGTGAACGGTGTAGGAATTACAACAGTTTGTATATGTGCATCCAACTTTTTAGGGGGCCAAAAGTAATGGGACAATTGGCTGCTCAGCTGTTCCATGGCCAGGCCAAGTGTGTGTTATTCCCTCATTATCCCATTTACAAGGAGCAGATAAAAGGTCCAGAGTATATTTCAAGTGTGCTATTTGCATTTGGAATCTGTTGCTGTCAACTCTCAAAATGAGATCCAAAGAGCTGTCACTATCAGTGAAGCAAGCCATCATTAGGCTGAAAAAACAAAACAAACCCATCAGAGAGATAGCAAAAACATTAGGTGTGGCCAAATCAACTGTTTGGAACATCCTTAAAAAGAAAGAATGCACCGGTGAGCTCAGCAACACCAAAAGACCCGGAAGACCACGGAAAACAACTGTGGTGCATGACTGAAGAATTCTTTCCCTGGTGAAGAAAACACTCTTCTTAACAGTTGGCCAGTTCAAGAACACTCTCCAGGAGGTAGGTGTATGTGTGTCAAAGTCAACAATCAAGAGAAGACTTCACCAGAGTGAATACAGAGGGTTCACCACAACATGTAAACCATTGGTGAGCCTCAAAAACAGGAAGGCCAGATTAGAGATTGCCAAACAACATCTAAAAAAGCCTTCACAGTTCTGGAACATCATCCTATGGACAGATGAGACCAAGATCAACTTGTACCAGAGTGATGGGAAGAGAAGAGTATGGAGAAGGAAAGGAACTGCTCATCCAAAGCATACCACCTCATCAGTGAAGCATGGTGGTGGTAGTGTCATGGCGTGGGCATGTATGGCTGCCAATGGAACTGGTTCTCTTGTATTAATTGATGATGTGACTGCTGACAAAAGCAGCAGGATGAATTCTGAAGTGTTTCGGGCAATATTATCTGCTCATATTCAGCAAAATGCTTTCAGAACTCATTGGACGGCGCTTCACAGTACAGATGGACAATGACCCGAAGCATACTGCGAAAGCAACCAAAGAGTTTTTTAAGGAAAAGAAGTGGAATGTTATGCAATGGCCAAGTCAATCACCTGACCTGAATCCGATTGAGCATGCATTTCACTTGCTGAAGACAAAACTGAAGGGAAAATGCCCCAAGAACAAGCAGGAACTGAAGACAGTTGCAGTAGAGGCCTGGCAGAGCATCACCAGGGATGAAACCCAGCGTCTGGTGATGTCTATGCGTTCCAGACTTCAGGCTGTAATTGACTGCAAAGGATTTGCAACCAAGTATTAAAAAGTGAAAGTTTGATGGATGATTGTTAATCTGTCCCATTACTTTTGGTCCCTTAAAAAGTGGGGGGCACATATACAAACTGTTGTAATTCCTACACCGTTCACCTGACTTGGATGTAAATACCCTCAAATTAAAGCTGAAAGTCTGCAGTTAAAGGACATCTTGTTTGTTTCATTTCAAATCCATTGTGGTGGTGTATAGAGCCAAAAAGATTAGAATTGTGTAGATGTCCCAATATTTATGGACCTGACTGTGTGTGTATATATATATATATATATATATATATATATATATATATATATATATATACGTGATCCGACTCTTCCAGGTAGGGGGCATGCATGTGCGCCAGCAGCGGCTCGCTCCTGCTGTGATTACACACCCCTCGGCGTGTCTTCTGGGTGGTCAATGTGGTCATTCTTTCCAGCAGCGTCTGCCAGACCTTCACAGCGCATGCAAAGTGAATATCTCCTAAACCGTACAGGTTTAGGAGATATTCATTTTACCTACAGGTAAGCCTTATTATAGGCTTACCTGTAGGTAAAAAAAGAAAAAAAAAAGGATATAAAACCGCTTTAACCCTTTTATCGCCCCTGATGTTAACTTCTTCCCAGCCAGTGTCACTAGTACAGTGGCAGTGCATATTTTTAGCACTGATCACTGTATTGGTGTCACTGGCCCCCAAAAAAAGTGTCAGTTAGTGTCAGAATGTCCACTGCAATATCGCAGTCCCACTATAAGTCGCTGATCGACGCCATTACCAGTAAAAAAATAAATAAAAATATCTCATAGTTTGTAGACTCTATAACTTTTGCACAATCCCATCAATATACGCTTATTGGGATTTTTTTTTCTTTTTTGCCAAAAATATACGTAGCAAAACAGATATTGGCCTCAATTTATAAAGAAAGTCTTTTTTTTTTTATTGGATATGTTTTATAGCAGAAATGTAAAAATATAGTTTTTTTTTCTTCAAAATTGTCGGTCTTTTTTTGTTTATAGCGCAAAAAATAAAAAACAGTGGTGATCAAATACCAACAAAAGAAAGCTCTATTTGTGGGGGAAAAAAAGGACATGAAAGTGGTTTTAAAAAAACAAAATTTTTCGGTTCTTCAAAATTATAGGCTTACCTGTAGGACATCTTTAAAGACAGGGTTTACTTCCACTTTAAGCCGGCCATAGATGGATCAAAATGTGGCTGGTTCAATAGGGATTGGCTGAATTTTGAACCATGTATGGGCTAGCTGGTTGTATGCAAGCCAATCTATCAACTGACATCAGCACAACCAGCCTGTCATTTTTTTCCCGTTTATTCACTGCCAGCGACTATAGCCAGCAGTAATCATTGTATTCTGAAGGCTGGGAAACCTCCCGCTTATGTTGCCGGGGGAATATAGCAATTTTCTTTCCTTCAACCCATGGTTAAAGGAAAAAAAAAACTGCATAATGTATAGCCTGCCTAAGGCTGGCCATACATGATTTATTTTTTTTGTTCAGCTGGATGCTGCCTCTGCACTGAGAACCGAGCGATCAAACATCGGTTCTCACAGCTCCCCCGAGCAGAGAGCTGCTGACTGTCTATCAGCATCTCTCGGCTCTGCCCCCCCCCCACGCTCATTGGAGCGCTGAGCTGTGGAGGGGCGGGGGAGCGGCCATCTCAGGCTTTCAGTGGCTCGCTGAGAGGCTGAGACAGGCATCAGTCCAGGCACCTGGTGGATCCAGACTTTATTGTCGGGATGACGCGGTGCCTGGACTGATTCCTGTGACGTCAGTCCGCTCTCTGCTGAAAACGGGTCACAGAAGTGCAAAACGAATTGCACTCCTGTGAACCATAGGAGAAACCCAGTCAAACGAGCTCAGGCTGGACTTCTCCTTTAACGAAAAAAAAAAAAGAACTGGTTCCCCTATCCATACACTCGATGTGATTGGAAGAATCACTCCCGCCGAGCTATTGTATTCTGTCAGTGGTGAGCCTTCCTGGCCGGCAGAACACAATGATTATTCGGCAGATATCGCATGTAAAAAATCCGAAATGCTGGTTGTACCCCATGTCAATCGATGGATCATCTTGGGTCGAATTTCGATCCATGCATGCCTGGCTTTAGATTTTTTTCATTCAGCCTGAACACACAAAAAAAAAAAGTGCTGGATGTTGTATTCTGCCAACCCTCACCAGCAGGTGTCTGAATCCCCGAACAGTGGCGGCATCTGATTGGATGCAAAAAATTTCTGTCCAGCTCCTTGGTTCAGACTGGACCAACCTTCATATTCTGTTTTTTAAGATGTGGACAGTGGATGGAGATTCATAGGTTGTGTTGCTTATATCATGTTTGTTATGTCATCTACCAAATCCTGTTATTCTAGATATTTTGTTATGTAAATATTTATGTCAGCCATTGTAATCTATAGAAACCAAAGAGTACATAGCAGCATAGATTTGTTCTTTGTAATCTGTTTTACCTACAAATCTAATTGAAGTTGTGCTGGACATGTATTTACATTGTATTACATATATTGCTATTGACTTTAGATATATGACTCACTATGTGTACTTGTCACTACCAATGACATGCAATACCCAACTTTGATGTGTAATTTAAATGCCATACATTTTTTATTCCTGTATATGATGCCAGTGTCAAACCTAAAGTGCCCTGGGTCCACCCAACGACTAAATTTAGCATTGCCTGTCCCAATCCAAAATGAAAATGTCATGTTTTCAGCGGAATTGTTTTTTAACCTCCTGCCAGCTGCTCTCAGTAAATATACTGCGAGCGGGGACGGGTAAAGGCAAGGTACATGTACGTCGCTAGCTTGCTTGCTTTCCGGTTTGGGGCAACCATGCGCATGCCCCATGCCAACCCAGGCTGTGATTGGACACAGCACACATTTGCCAGCTGATTTCAGCCAATGATTTTGGCTGAAAACTGCTGATCGGCTGTGTCCAATCATACACAGAGTTCTGTGTTTACAAACACACAGAACGCTGTGTACAGAGAACAGCGATCTGGCTGTTTCTTCTCCCTGAAAAGCAGGGAGAAAAAAAACAGCCACATCTGTGAGTAAAGGCGGCACACATTTCACATGTTAGGCACACAGTTAACCCCTTGATGTTACCCCTTCCCAGCCAGTGTCCTTAGTACAATGTCAGTGTATAGTATCATCACTGTATTAGTGTCACTAGCAACGTCAGTGTGTGACCCTCCCAGCCAGTGTCTGTTAGCACCAGATTGCTTGGCACACTATCACAGTCACACTATAAGTCACTGATTATAGTGTAGCTTCTATAGCTGCGTAAATTCCACGATATATACTATATACTGTACATAATTTGTAGATGCTATACCTTTCACACAAACCAATTAATATACCCTCATTGAGATTTTTTTGTTTTTTTTTTTGTTTAAATGTATGAATAATTTGATTTTTTTTTTCATTGGATATGTTTTATAACAGAAAGTAGAAAACATTGTTTTTGTTTTTTTTTAAATGTGCGATCTTTTTCGTTTATATTATAAAAAACCCCAGTAGTGATCAAATATCACCAAAAGAAAGTTCTAGGTGAGTAAAAAAATGATATAAATTTAATTTGCGTAAAATTGTATGAATTTGTAAAATTGTACCTGCACAATTGCCAGGTAAAGTAGCACAGTGTCAAATAACAAAAAATGGCCTGGTCATGAAGAGGGTAAAACCTTCCGGAGGTCAAGGCACTGATAGGCACTGATATGGGGTACTAATTGGCTGCACTGAAGGGCACTGATAGGTGGCACTGGTGGGAACTGATGAGGCGGCTCTGGTGGGCACTGATGAGGCGGCACTGATGAGGCTACACTGATAGGCGGCACTGATTGGCCGCACTGAAGGGCACTGATAGGTGGCACTGGTGGGCAATGATGAGGTGGCACTGGTGGGCACTGATGAGGTGGCACTGGTGGGCACTGATGAGGAGGCACTGATGAGGCTGCACTGATAGGTGGCACTGATTGGCAGCACTGAAGGGCACTGATAGGTGGCACTGTTGGGCACTGCTTGGCGGCACTGGTGGGCACTGATTGGTGGCACTGGTGGGCACTGATTGGCGGCACTGGTGGGCATGCACTGATGTCCCTTTCACACAAGTCGGTTATCAGCATGAGGAAAGGAATGCCGATAACCGGCTTGTGTTTACATTGTGATCAGCTGTGATTGGACACCGCTTATCAGGTGGTAAAGAGCCGCTGTGATTGGCTCTTTACCCTGTTCTATGATCAGCTGTGTCCACCGGGAAGCACAAGACGTCATATGACGCCCTCCCAGCAATGTGTGATTGCGCTGTAGCTGTCATTCAGCTATAGCGCAGTCAGGAACTGGTTAAAAATCTCCTTTAATGCTGTGAGTTCTGCCTGTCTGCTGGCTATCTCTTTCCACCACTTCCTGGATTCCCTGCAAGCTTTGTAGTTTCTCATCTATGGTTTACTTTCAATGTCTAAGGACTACCTATCCCATGGTACCTTGCTGCCTGCAAGCAGTGATTCCTGTACTGACTCCGCCTCCTGAAACTCCTCCTCTCTGCACCTCTGAAGTTCAGAAAGCAGTCTCTGTAAAATGTGTGACACAGCAGTGCCTACTCAAGGGCATAATGAATACATGTCACAGAATTAAAATAAATATGTGAGGATTTTCACAAAGTAAAGCCGGCTATACATGGATCACAATTCAGCCAGTTAAGCAGGGACCAGGAAATTTTTGATCATGTATGAGCAGGCTGATTGTACAGAAGTTGATCTACCGATCGACTTCTGTACAACTAGCCTATCATTTTTTTTTCCCCGAACGATCAGTGCCGCCGGCTATAGCCAGCAGCACTGATCTGTGACGTTAGAGAAGTCTCCTCATCGTACAATAGGTCAGAGGGAGGTTTCCCACAACCCCCGTGTTTGGATGAGGGAATCTGTTTTTTTTTATTTGTCTACTAGCTGGTGGAACAAAAAAAACCAAAACAAATATTAATGTATGGCCAGTGTAAGTTTACAAACTTCCCATATAATGTAGAAATGAATAAATGAATATATGAATTTACATTTTGACCATAGACTCACTCTAATGCCCTATACACACGGTCGGATTTTCTGACAGAAAATGTTCGATGCGAGCTTGTTGTCGGAAATTCCGACCGTGTGTAGGCTCCATCGGACATTTCTGACACACAAAATTTGAGATCTGGATCTCAAATTTTCCGCCAACAAAATCTGTTCTGGTAAATTCCGATCGTGTGTACACAATTCCGACGCACAAAGTTCCACGCATGCTCAGAATCAAGTACGAGACGGAAGCGCTCGGTCTGGTAAAACTAGCATTCGTAATGGAGATAGCACATTCGTCGAGCTGCAATTTTTTGAATCTTTTAATGCAGGGCACTCTCTTCTTCTTTAGAATGCTAGAATAATGAAGTTGTTTTGCTGCTGATATTCACACAGAGTTCTGAAAAAATGATTTCTTTATTATTTCTCGTGCTCTCCTAAATATTTTATTTTTTGGTTTTCGTCAGATCTCCATAATAATGTATTTAATTTTTGTTTATAGTGTTTGTTGTTTTTTTTTAATCAAGATCTCCTTGTTTTTTTTTCTAGTGCTCTCCATAATATTGTTTTTCGTTTTGTGTGTCAAGTTACCATTATTATCTTGTATTTATTTAACCTCAAGGAGGTTGTTTGGTGTTGGTGACCCTTGTTAATTTGACATTGTATTTTGGAAATGTACCTGCCTACTCACAAACAAACTGTCCTTTTTGAAGTGAAACACATAGGCAAGTATTTGTAAATACAAAATAGCCATTTATTATAGGTCATGATAAAATAAAGAGGAAGGCAACGCTGGAAAAACTGGAGAGATTGGCAAAGCCTTTGTACCCCAGGGCACACATCAACTATTTTACACCCAAAATTGGTAGCCTGAGGAGTCCATATAATAGTGAGAACAATCCGGTCCCGAACTGCAAGAGATCAGAAACAGCAGCAGATGACATATATGTCCCCAGGCTGTGGTCATACAACAGCCTGCGTCTTTTGTCAGACCAGACTGAACCCAGGCCATCACTTTGTCTTACTTCCAACTCTTCCTTCCCCGCTTGCTTCCAGGCTATGGCTGTGGTGTTGGAGGTGTGGCTGGAGATGGAGGAGGATGGTTCAACTCACACAGGTGTGTTTTGGTCGTGATTTTGCCCCTCAACACCTTATTTAGGGTCATATACCTAATTTCCTCACACAAGAGGCGTTGGCCCTCCTCCATTTTCTGCATTTTGCTGACAGTCATGCAGGCAAAGGCCTCTTGAGGAGTGGGGGTGGCTCTGAGGGCCGCCTTAGCCTCCCAAATCAGCCCAAGCGCTGCCTCCTGCACATTACTCCCCTTCCTGGGCCTTTTGGTTGGAAGATGGAGGAGGGGGGCCTGGGATTCTGTCAGGCTACTACTGGGCCTGGCCACCTCCTGGCTGCCACTTACCCCCGCCACCTCCTGGCTGCCACTTACCCCAGCCTCCTCCTGGCTGCCACTTACCCCAGCCTCCTCCTGGCTGCCACATTCCATGCCATCCTTCTGCACTACAAAGGCACTTTCAAGTGCACTTTGCAGTGCACTTGGAGTGCAAAGTGGATTTTCCTTTAGTAAATAACTGCCACAGTGCTTTATAATAATTTGCCACAATCATGCCATTTTCGTGACTCCCCAAAATGTATTCATGGTGCTGAAAATGATGAATCTTTTTATCATTAATGCATTAGATACATTAACACCAAAAACAAGGTGTGTGTGTAGCAGACCCACAACATAATATTTCGCAGAAAAAGAGATTGTCACTTCATGTATCAAATAATTTACGTTTGCACTATTGAAGAAAATGGCCATAAAAAAAGGCCATTGGAGAACCTAGGAGACAGCTAAAAGAAACACAAGCAGTAAATCAAATGAAATATGAGTTCAGTTTACACCAAAAATATTTCTTTGAGAAAAGTTTGACACATTGTCTAGCATATCAATGGCCCCCCTACCCGCAAAGTACTCGAGATACTTATGTCTAACTTTGCGGGTGCTTTTGGGGGGCAAGCCAGGACAGCCAGGTTCAAGTGTGGTCAAGGTAGTTGGATTTGAAACACCGGCCTCAGTCCCAACTGAGGCCACATAGTTTATAGCATTTTTCCATAGGAAATTGTGGAGAATGCAACAGGCAAGGACAATATGATTTAGTTTATATTCTGCCATATGGATCGCTGTCAGAAATAGGCTGGCCATTATTCCATAGGCATTTTCAACCCCTCTTCTGGCTCTGGTAATTAAAAACCCTCTGGTCCAGGGTGAGGGTCCTCATCGGGAATGGCCGCAGAAGATGGTCCCCCAGCGCAAAAGCTTCATCCACGACGAAGACAAGCAGGAGTCCTCCACATTGTCTTCCGGAGGTGGCAAGCCCAAGCTGCCATCTGTAAAACTCCGTCTGGGCGAAGACTCCACCATCTGACATCCGGCCATTTTTCCCCACGTCCACATACAGAAACTCGTAAGTCGCAGACACCACCGTCAACCCCTTGTAATTATAACAGTATGACCCAGAGTTGGGGGGTGGTACGATGTGGATGTGTTTCCCATCTATTGCCCCACCGCAGTTGGGAAAGTCCCACTGCTGGGCAAACTGGGATGCCACAGTCTGCCATTCCTGTGGCGTTGAAGGAAACTGTGGAGTCAAACAAGAAAAAAAAATTGTAATTTTGCACATAACATTGCAAGCAGATAAAACACAAACATTATTGGCCAACATCAGTATAACATTTATTTGAAGGAGTATTTAAAGACAAATATATAAAGTACACTTATCAGGGGGGGATGTTTTGGACAGGTAACCCTCTCCACTTCATTGAGAGCTAAATGCATAAATAATGTGTTTAACTTTGGCCAGCCCCTCCTTACACTATTAGCAGCCCACTGGACAGGTACGAAGTGTCATAATAAAAAAATATGAATACACACTGTACAAATTGAAGCACATTTTTTTATTCTGCAATTACCTATCAAGATAATAAGAGAACAAAACTTTAAACAGTACCATTAGAAAGTATTCAGGCAGGCTCTTGGACTACATGCTTTGGTGAATTCATCCATAAATCTGATCACAAAAGAGGTAGGTATAGTGTGTATGGGTTGGGCAAAGTCAGCGGATAGAGGATTGGTATCGGTTGACTTAGCGGTTGGGCGGAGGGAGGGTTCCAAATAAATTTGGGACCCCCAAAAAAAGCCTCAGGTACTCTGCATGAATTTAAGGACACAAATAACATTTGTAAACATTTTACAGGGGGTGTTTAGGGTAAAACACTGCAATGGAGCTGACAAAATACATCGTTAAGTGACTAGGTGTTAGGCTAGGTGTGTATGGGCCCAGGATAGCATGCTAGGGAGGTTAGTAAAGGCAAATATTCATGAAGGACAAAGAAGGAAGCTTAAAAAATTCCAGCATGCATGAGGACAAAGGGGACATTTACAGCATATTACAATCATGGTAATTAGGGAATGATGAAAGAAATACAATAAATTAGCAAACATTAAATACATATAACGTGATGTTAAAGGAGAAATCTTACCTTAATGTAGTCCTTACGCAGGACCTGAATGATGGCAGAACAGGCCTCTGGAATAATGATCCCCAGAGCCTGGGGCGAGATGCCTGTCGAGAACTTGATGTCAAGCAGACTTCGCCCTGTCGCCAAGTACCACAACGTGGCGACTAGCCTCTGTTCGGGAGTGATGGCCTGCTGCATGCAGGTGTCCTGCTTGGTAATATAAGGGGACAGCAAAGCCAACAGACGATGAAAAACAGGGTCCGTCATTCGGAGATAATTCCTGAATTCATCAGGATTATTCCCCTGGATCTCCCGCAACAAAGGCATGTGCGAGAATTGGTCATGCTGGAGCAACCAATTCTTGGTCCATGAACTCCTCCCCACCCTGTTCATGGACTGGGCTTGGGTCAAAGTAATAAGAACCCCAACACCAAGCCCCCGCACAGCACGAACCCTATGACGAGTACGTACTCGCAACATGGCTTCAAAACGGTCGGCTGGTCAGAACGAACTAACAGAATGCACTGAAAAACAGAAAGGCCTGAGAAAAGCGAGCTGCAAATCAGAAACGAGTGGACAAGAACGCACTGCAAAATCAAATACGTACTATAAAATACGCACTGAAAAACAAATGCAAACTGACTACACGCACTGAAAACCAGATACGAACCCACAAGCCCAAACTGAAGAGCAGTAACGATCTGAAAAGCACGAGTCTGAAAAGCGCGAATCATCTCTCAAACTTCTACTAACACATTAGCAGAAGGAGCCCAAAGGGTGGCGCACTGGCTATTGAACTTCCCTTTTCTAGTGCTGTCATACGTGTTGTACATCATCGTTCTGGCTGTTCGGAATTTCTGACAAGATTTGTGTGACCGTGTGTATGCAAGACAAGTTTGAGCCAACATTCGTTGGAAAAAATCCATGGATTTTGTTGTCGGAATGTCCGATCGTGTGTACGCGGCATAAGGGTACATTCACACCAGCCGCTGGTGTGCATTGCAGTGAAGGCAGTGCTGACCCCAGCGCATCACACTGTTCACCTTTTTTTTAAACAAACTTTAATGAAATTGTCCGGCATGTGGCGATTGCGTTGCTCTGGAAAGAAATACTGTGTGCAGTACTTTTTTTTCAGTGTAAACAACCACAACACAGTGATGTGAACCGGCCACATGAGAGACAAGGCATTTTGTCTTGACTTGCGGTGGGGGTGTGGTGGTACTTGTGCTGGAATAGCTGCCCATTGCAGTCCCACTGCACCTGGTGTGAATCTACCCTAAAGGAGTACTTCAGTCACAAGAAAAAATGTATGTACTGCTGGTGAAGGCGGCATTATGTACAAAGGTTTGCTGTAAAGGTGAACTGAAACGTTAAATACCCAGTAACACAACAAATAGCAGATGTGCTGATCAAAAGACCAAATCCCACCGCGAGCTAGCATAGTGGATTGGGCTGCATGCACAGTAGATGTGGCACGCCAGAGCCGAGTCCCGGCGGTCCGCTAGAACTGTCAGCTAGCCCTGATGTTCTCTGCCAGATCCTGCAGTGACGATCCAGGAGAGCAGGCTGAGACAACTTGCAGGTTTGTAAACGCATCTACTAAATGTGAGTGTACGGATTGGAGTTTAAAATGGAAGTAAACTTGTTTTTAATTCAAATGGCTGACAGGCAAGGTATTTATGACAGAAAAGACCCCTTTTGGTCTCTTCTGCAATAAATGCATCCTTCTGCCTGACAGCTGTCATGTTCACTGAGCCGTGCATGCACAGAATATTTACGGCCCCGATTGGCCCCCGATACGTGCCACGGTGATGGAGTGGCATCATCGCGACCTGGCCTATCAAGTGGCCGAAGGCACGGGACCTGGATGGAAGACCGGGATGAAGATGGAAGCGCCAGGGGCCCGCAGGATCGTTCCCAGCACTGTACTGGGAGGTAACCATATAACAGGTAAGGATGAGCTTCGGCGTGTTCGCATGCTGCACATGCTAAGCCTGCCAGGAAGTCAGTACTGCACAGCGCTAATCACAGGCAGTAAGACATTTCCTGATCTCTGCAGCCGTGCTTCGGGACAATGTCTCACTGCTTGTGATTAGCGCTCCGCAGTGCCGACTTCCTGGCGGGCTCTGCACGTGCTATTTGCGAACACGCCTGAGCTCGTCCTTAATGACAGGTAAGTCTGCCATAATGTATTAATATGCTGTGCATACTAGTACATTATGGCATAACCCACCTAGGGGGCCTTGATAAAAAAAAATATATATATATAACTATCAAACTTTACTCCCACTTTAATCTTTGTTCTTCATAGACAGTATCACATAAGGGCAGATCTCCCTCCTGCGCTCTCTCCCCTTTCTCTGTTTATGTAAATAAGGTTCACACCTGTGCGTGTTGCGATTGATGCATTTTCCGGTGCATTTAGCATTATTAAACACTTTTTGATGCGTTTTGCTTTTTTTTTGGGGGGGGGCTAATAGGAAAGTATGACAGTTCTGTTCATGGAGTGCGACTTTGATGCGTCTTGAGTGCCAGAGTGTAAAGTTGCATCAAAGTTGCACTCCATGAACAGAACTGTCATACTTTCCTATTAGCCAAGAAAAAAAAAACACTTTATTAGGGCCTATTCACAATGCAATGAAAAATGCAGAGATAAAGCTATTACATTGGCATGTGTTTTGTAATGGGTTGCAGTGCCTAATTTTTTTATGTGTTGAAATGCATTTTTTATGTGGTTTTTTTTTGCTATTTATTTGAACAGAATCTGCAAGATTTTTGAATGAGCTGCCTTCACATGTGTTCGCATTAAAAAAGCAGCCTGCCCTACTTTATTTAAATAGATGTAATCACAACACAATGATATGAAGTACACTCATTGAGAAACACAAATTTTTATTGTCATTGCATTTGGAATGTGTTTCTGAAGGCGTTTGATGTAAACAGGCCCTTTGTCGCAGCTACATTCTACATAGTGACCACCAGGGTCACAATGCAGTTCATAAAACACTCTGTATTTTTTTTTTATTCCAATGAATGTAAGCTCTCTGATTGCACAAGGTGGAGATTGTGATGTCACTACCCCACCACCCTATCTCATCCAATCATAGAAAGTAATGGCCCGGAGCAAAAAGTGCAACTGGGAGGAGGGCCAGCATGACTGGGGTGGGAAGTGAGGAGGAGTAAGAATTGGGGGTAGGGGGAAGTATTAGGCACTTACCAGGATTGGTGGGTCTTTACCGCTACCTTTTTACCACTACTTCCTATCTGCATGGTACTTCCAAGTTGAGCTAAAGAAAAGTCACTCTGAATAACTCCTCCTGCTTGACTGATTGGAATCCCGGGGCATTGTTGAACCCAAAGTCACAGGCCATAACCACCTGTCTCACTGACTTGCGTACCAACATCTCTCAGCCTCTGACAGTACCCTTCCCTTGGGCTTTCACTCACGTGATCAATAGAATAGTCCATGTGCCACCCATAAACGATCGTTCGCCCAGTTTCCTTCCATTGTGTTGCTACTTCTTCCGCATCAATTCTTTGTTCCCCTTTTCTCCTTTCTGGCCCGCTCCCTTCCCCGCAGGGGCGGCCAACGACACCAGCGACTACATGCTGCCATGTGTCATCTACTCCTCCATGGAGACCGGTTCCCCACCCTCCTCGCAGGGGGGGCTCCATTGGCTCCCCGGAGGGGGAAGCTCTCCCCTCCGGGAACCAGGCTGGCTTCTCCAAGCTCGAACAGGAAACTCCTTTCCGGAACATGTGACCAGGCTTTTATATGAGAGTCCCGGGGCATTGCCAAACAAATTAATGATTGGCCGAGACTCGCATACAAATTACCTGCCACTCAAATCCCAAATGAACAAACAGGCCTGCTGTAATGGTACAAGCCTGCCTAAATTTACCTGAAATTGTAAACTAGTGAAAAAGGTCACCTACATAAAAAGTAAAAAAACAAACAAGATAAAAGACATTTACCTCTTTTTTGCATGTGTGCGCTGTAATATTTTCTTCTACTGTATGGTCTTATGGCTGCACCATCTTTAATGCATCTTTTAGAGTGTGCCCCCCAAATATCTTGTTTGTATATTGTATGGATTCTGACCAAATCCCTTTGGGTGCGGAGCACCTCACTCCTTCATATAAGTACCTCTCATTAGCGTCCACTTGTGTCATGGGTGGAGACCTTATGATTCTCCCATTTAGAAGAGTGTAATAGCAATATGGTGTGACCAAATCCCCATATTTTTTGATAATGTTTTTTGAAAATGCTTAGGTGTTTTAAACTAGCCTTGCTTGAGGTAAATGTCTTTTTTGCATGTGTGCGCTGTAATATTTTCTTCTACATAAAAAGTAGGTGCCCGCTACATAAGCAAAAAATTATTCAAAAGCAAGTATTGTATTAATAAGATTTATTAAAGTACAAAAATAGAACATTGAAGCTAAAATACAGTATGAGTTCAGCAAAGGGAGTATATACCCTAGGTGCAATTCAAGCAGCATGAAAACATGAGTACATGAAACATGAGACATGGCAAACATGTCTAAAAAGACAAAACTGACGCGTTCGACCCATTTTGATTGGGGTCTTCATCAGAGGCTGAATTTGCTGTGGGATTCCTTTTTGGCTTCCTATAGTGGCCGATCTCTTTGGTTGGGATGGGTGGTTTCGAATTTGACATGGAACTTTTCATCGACGCGGCAGGTTTAGGTGGGTTTGGGGCTCTTTGCCAGGGTCGATGGAGTGCTGGGGAGTGGCCAGCAGCGTGGAGGGAGGTTGGTTTGATACGCAATCTGGCAGCTTTGGAATTGATTTCCATTGTGCTGGCTGTTGAGCTATGGGGTGGAGGATTTCAGGAATCGCTGTGTGATAACATGGGGGTGGTGCAGGTCAATAATAATTACACGGCTTCTTCCCCTCCAGTTGTGCGCTTACTTGAGGGCGTAGTACGTTGGCTTGGGATTCCAGGCATGCTATGGTCCATACCTGAAATGCAGTGCTGGGACATTTGGTGCCCAGGGCGAAATGGCAAACTGTGCCCCCCCCCCCCCCCCCCCGTTTCTAAAAAAGAATCAATGTCGTTTCAAAACAAGAACCAAAGAGCCTTTTTTAGCATATTGGGACTTTGTGTTTATCACTGGTGTTTGACTCAATTTGTAAAATTCAGCATGAGGGGGTTAATGTATTGCCACTGGTTTCTGATACATTAGCGACCAGCAGTGCCGAGACAAGGTCATCCAGTGCCCAGGGTGAACATGCCAAGCTGCGCCCCCCAGGTTGTGCATGGGTTAAATGCTCATTAATGCCTAGTACACATGATGAGAACATTGGATGAAAACAAGTGCATTTGGAGCGATTGTCTGATGATCTGATAATCTGAATATACAGCTTCCAAGAGCTGTTTACGACTGTTCATGTGAAAATATCACAAAATAAGCACAAAGAAATTCTTCTAAGATAACAGAGCTAAATGTAGTTAGAATACAACTTCAGAAATTATGTTTTGTGTCTAATAAGAATTTTTGTAACTTTAGTAACCTATTTGTTTTCCATATGAGACCAGCATGGAAAACAAAGTCTAATATTCTCATTGTGTGTATGGACCATTTATTCTAGGAGCAGAGGATTAAGGTAAAACCACCTAAACTGGCACACATGCATAGGTTATATTTCATTCAGCCAAACACTAAGGCTGGGTTCACACTAGTGAAAATTGTATGTGGGTTTCCCCACATCCAAGTCACATGTCAGGAGATTGTGGCCAGCTCTCTATGGAGCCAGTTCACACAGCTCCAGGACGGCTGTGGAGAGAATTAGACAGAGGTCCTTGCGTTTTATGGTGCGTTCCAGGTACGAATTCAGCCAAAAATTCTGAGCCGCTGGTCGAACAAGGTTCCAGCAGTCCCATTCTACAGAAGTTGATCTGATGGGGCGGCTTCTAACAGGAAAGGCTACACATAGATCAAAATTCAGCTGGTCCCTGCTGAACCAAACAAATTTTGATCCGTGTGTACCCTGCTTTATCTTATTCCTTGCTCCAGTAGGCTCTCCCAGTGCTGTGATTGGACCTGTGGAGCTCCTGGGTGAATTGTGAGTGGATGTGGTCACACTCCAGCCTCATCATACCATACAGAGTTAATGTTCCTGCAGGGTATGATGATGCTGAGGCTTTGGGTGGAAGGGGGGAGCACTGCAGCTGGCTGGAGCAAGTACAAGATTTCCTCCAGCACTGCAGGGTGGACTTTTTTACTTTGCTGGAGTTGGGCTGCATCCCATCACTTGCTGTTTGTGGTCTTTAAATGGGTTGGAAATATACTGTAATTTTTCAGTTGCTACATAGATGTATTCCACATACACACTATATTTGATTAAAATGCATGATTATCATTAAGATACAGTGTGTGTGCAATAAATCTATGTAGAGCCTGAAAAGTCCCAGTATATTTCTAACCTATTCATAAACATTTTACTTTCACTTTAGTAAACCTGCACTGCAAGGGTCAGCACAGGTTTACAGCACAGCATTGCACAGTGTGGATAGCAGAACAGGTTCGGGACTCACAGGAGGAGAAAAGCAGTCTGTGTTCTGTCACCCCTTATCTTAAGTCTGTGCCAGGAGAGAGGAAAGCTCCAATGTCTGCTGGGCAGTGATGATCGGGGCAGCAGTCTACTGCTGTCTGCGCTACCCACCTGTACTGGAGCTCTCACTGTCCCGATCCAACCACCCAGCCTGTCAGGAAAACGTGTGCCCAGGAGAGTGTTCTTTCCGGGGAAGCCTGCAGCAGGTAAGGGCACATTCTCAGCGGTGCTTTTGGACAGCATTAGCAACGCAGAGGCTAAGACGAAGCATGATGCTCAAGTGTTTTGCGCCCCCTCCCAAACTCCGCCCAGGGCAGTGGCCCCTCCCGCCCCTGCCTTGTACTGGTCCTGCTGAAATGCGTAGGTACGCTCGATTGGACCGCCCCCCGGATGTAATTCTATTACATGTGGGGGGTAATGACCTTGGTTTGCGTTGTGCACGGGAGCTGATCAGGGACATTGAATTCACTGCAGTCTTTTTTTTCCGGATACCATTTTTGTATGGTCTGATATAGTGGCCAGGACTGCTTGGCGTTTGACTCGTTCTGTTGCAGGTATTAACAGAGCTAGGGTCAAGGTCAACAAGGTGGTAGCCAAGTTTTTCGTACGTAATGGGGGTTTGGCTGTACGTCATCGGGAGTTGGAGGAGGAGACGTGGTGTTTTCTACGTCCGGATGGTGTTTACCTAAATGCCATCGGCATTGACCTGTGGCAGCTGGGTTTGCTGGATGGCGTTGCTTTCCGAGTTTGGAGGGTGACACATACGTAAGGTGTCACATCCATGGGCTGTGGCGGGAGGTCTATTGAGTCTTTGAAGGCGGTGCTGGAAAAATAATGGAGGTTTAGGGGGGTTGGGCCCATCTGGAGGTATGGGTGTCTCTTCCCTTACTAACAATACAATGGTAACAATGGTGTGTAGTTGGTTGTATCTGGAAGGAAGTAACTGGTTGTCCCTGAGCTTGCATAATACACGGCGTGGGGCCTTTATGGGGTGTACCGATACAACTATTTGGTCGAGAAATAATTGCCCTTCAAAGACCTATAGAACAGGCAGGTTTAAACTGATTTGTATTTGGTTTAATGTTTATGTAAAAAATGTATTATATGGATTACGTTGTATGTTTGTGAATTTTTTGTATTCTATTTTGTTGTAATAAAGAGGCTGCTATGGCCATTCGACTCCAAAAAAGGAATG
This sequence comes from Lithobates septentrionalis, assembly GCA_037952835.1. Classification (NCBI taxonomy): domain Eukaryota; kingdom Metazoa; phylum Chordata; class Amphibia; order Anura; family Ranidae; genus Lithobates; species Lithobates septentrionalis. The sequence goes on from JBBDGP010000257.1 coordinate 3,723,461, forward strand.
TGCCGTCTGGTCAATTATTGGTAAGGAATTTAGAAGGGTTGATAGCTTTGTAGAAAACAGTAGCCTCAGTAATATGCACATCCCTTAGTCATGCATTGTATTGAAAAAATACAAGGTGTTCTATGAATGGCGGCAGTGGCCAGCAAGCAACCCCTTGTGGTCAATATGCAGAAGGACAGCTGCTTGACATTGGACCCAGAAGATCACAGCCATCTCTGTAGTAGTGGCAACTACTACAGTGATTGTCAGCTTTCCCAGTGGTCCAACAGGTATGCAATAAATATGCATATTTGCATGTTACTACGCAATAGAGATCATACCTGGAGTTCAGCCATCCATGTAAACTGTTCTACCTTGCAAAGTATTTCTGCTGAATCATTTATGTGACTTGGTACTCCTGCCGGCACAGCCAGGTCCTGCACTCCCAGAGACCTCTCTGCAGATGGCAAAGCTTATAGCCTGGTCTAGCGCCCACCTGGAAAGAAGGATTGCAAATAACAATGATAGCATTGGAATTTTTAAGTAGAACTTTAGGAAAACTTTTTTTCATTTTGGACACAGTAAGGCTGTGTCCAAAATTATTATATATTAATATATTAATAAAATTATTTATTATAAATTCAGGAGCATATAGCATACAAGACACTGTGGCAGAAGGTACAGGCAATCAGCTAACGCGTTTCGCGCTTATGCCAAGTGCTTACTCATGAGTAAGCACTTAGCATAAGTGCGAAACGCGTTAGCTAATTGCCTGTACCTTCTGCCACAGTGTCTTGTATGCTATATGCTCCTGAATTTATAATAAATAATTTTTGAACTACATCTTCCTGGAGTGCGGCTGTCCGGATTTTCTCATCCACCTTCAATATGTAGTGCAGGGGCCTGTCTCATTGCATACAAATTGAACGTGTTTAGGTTTGACCTCATATTATATGGTTTTGGTTTATCTAAAGGAAAATTGTACAAGAAAATTGTATAATGTATGGTCAGCCTAAGGGAGGGTTATTACCCCCATCAGATTTTTTTTTTTTGCCATCTGTGTCCCATTGTCAAGATTTCCCTTCACTTCCTGTCCCATAGCCAAACAGGAACCCCCTGTAAATGAAGGGAATTTCCTGGGGACCCATTTGAAGATTTCCCTTCTGTTACTTTTCTGGGGACAGCCCAAAATTTGGGATTTTCTTTTACTTTTACATGCAATGATAATGGTAAACAAAACAAATAGAGAGGGTGAATCTTCCTAATGGGGGCACCGACAGCAATAAAAACTGACAGGTGTTCTAATCCCTCTCCACTCTATCCAAAACTAGAAAAAATAGTTATACTATAAATATTTTTTTTATATAACTAACATACATATCTGAATATATTTTGATATTATCTTCCTATAATCCCATAGCTCCCAACTGTCCCTGATTCGGAGCAATGTCCCTCTGTCCCTCATTCCACCTCATTTGTCCCTCATTTTGGTCTGATCTATATAGTTGTATATAAAATGCACTTTTTATCTTTCAAAAAGTGTTCCCCAGTGCTAAACCTTTCATCCAATTTCTAAATTGCTGCATTTGTACATTTAAAAAGTCAATATAAAGGAATATTAGTGGTAAAAAAAAGTCCTTGTGCATTTAATTAACCTTTTTTTCTTGGTTAATTCTCCTTTAAGGAGGTGTGGCAGGGGGCGTGTCCTATGCCTACATACATTTGTTAGTAGATGTTCCTCATTCCCATCTCAAAATGTTGGGAGGTGTGTAATCCTCTGCACAGCAGCGCTAACACTGGGAGAGGGTGGGACACCCTTGTGATCCTATTAGGTTTGCTTACTTGAGAAGTGGAGTGATCTTATCAACAGGCTGCTGCACTTTCATTGTCCAATCACAGGCTGTGCTGTACGCAGGATCAATATGCTCTCCGGTAAGGGGCCTGGATCACAGTACTGGCTAAACAAAAGGAAAAACATCTCACATGTGTATTTCAAACATGTAGTTGTTGGTCTGCAAACCAATTTTAAATAGAAGGTGCAAAAAGGACGGGTTTTCCACTGCTGATTATAAGGCAACATGGAAGTAAAATGTCAGAATGTTTTCTACAGGGTTTCCCAATGCTGTGCAATAATATGATTTAGCGTCACACATGACTGAACCTCCTTAATAACTGCTAAATTTAGAATGTAAACCATTGGGGGAGGTGTCCACATAAAAGTGCATTCTTCATGGGAGTCAAGGAGTCTATGATTCCACAGTAAGATTATCTTCCTGAGATATTTATAATGGGAGAATTGCAACATTTCCAGCATTCTCCAGCCTCTTCCAGGACCTTTACGTGTTTTATTCCTAGTAAATTGTGTTTCCGCACACCAGCTGCTAAATAAAAGAGACCTGCCATGTTGGCATACCATATAGGAACAGGAGAATTTAAAGAGAATCTGTCACTTTATCATCAGGGCAGGTTTCTCTGAAAGCCCACTGTCACTTTACCATGCTCCACCAATGCTCCAGATGTCAAGCAATGGGTTTAAAGCAAAACTTAAAGCAGAGCTCCACCCAACAGGGGAAGCTCTGCTGGTTTTAACATGAACTCTTAAACAAGGTTAATTCGGTTTGTTGCAGGCCGGCTGGTAAGTGAGCTGAGAATTTTTCTTTGTTGTTTTTTGACCTGTCAATTTACCATGATGTCTGACTCCTTTGACTTTTCAGTTGAGGGAAGTCAAACAGAAGAGTGGCATCGGGGTCCCTCATGGAGCGAATTTAACTGTTTCATCCAAAGTGTGAGAAGTGTATGGCCAACGTAAGTCCTAGAGAAGGAGGAGAGAGCACCGGTCACCTGGGGGAGATGTTGGACATATGGACACTCATGGGACACCATGAATCTTCTTCACCCACAGAAAGAAGACATAAGAGTCACAACTAATTATTATGCCCCATACACACGATCGGACTTTCTGACAACAAAACCGTGGAATTTTGTTCAAGGGTTGTTGGCTCCAACTTGCCTTGCATACACACCGTCACACAAATGTTGGCCAACAATTACGAACGTGGGAACGCGGTGACGTACAAGACGTACGACGAGCCGAGAAAAAGGAAGTTCAATAGCCAGTGCGGCTCCTTCTGCTTGATTCCGAGCATGCAAGAACTTTTGTGCGTCGGACTTGTGTACACACGAGCGAAAATTCTAACAACAAAGTTTTGTTGGCGGAAAATTTGAGAACCTGCTAGCCAACATTTGTTGGTGGAAAGTCCGACAACAAATGTTCAATGGAGCGTACACACGGTCGGACTTTCAGCCAACAAGCTCACATCCAACATTTGTTGTCGGAAAATCTAATCGTGTGTACGGAGCATAACAGCGGTTGTAACGCATTGATGCATGTTTCTGATGCGATTGCAATGCGTTTACTTGCGCTTTGACTGCGATTTTGCGTTGCATTGAGCTGTGTTATCTTTCAGTGTGTCATGTGCTTATTTTCTGTGACATCGCTGCCTTTAAAGTTCCTGATTGAGTGTAGTATAGAAAAATGAGACGGCGTCCGAGGGGAAACTTTTTTTTTTTTTAATTTAAACTTCATTGCAATGCAGTGGGATGTACTGTATTGTGTTGCTACAGCAATGTGTTGCACAAAAATGATGCATGCATCATTTCAGTGCAAATGCATAGGCAAGGCAACGTAGCGCATAGATGTGAACGACATCAATTGCCAGCAATGTTATTTCCATGATGATACATTATGGTTGCCTTGGGCCATTCAATGCACCACAACGGCTCCGGTGTGAACTGGCCCAAAATGAGCAGAAAGAAGGGGAAGCTCCGCAAGACAGTCCTTGTGCTTTCCCCTTGAATTGAGATCTTCCCGGTTGACGTTTTGTTCCTTCATAATTGCAAATAACTCATTTCAAACATGTATGCTGATCTAAGTGGAGGATTAATATTATTTTTTTCAGTTACATCCTAAATGTCTGGGAACACCTCTGCCTGGGGGGTTTCCTTTATAGTCACAGAGCACTCGGATTGTTTCCAGGTAAAAATCATGATTTATAACACAAACTGTCACCTCATTATTATGGCTGAGATAGCAGGGTTCATATTTTTATACATTTTTCTGATATAGAATTCAAGTTGTAACTATTTCTCTCTTTTGTTTCAAGTTCCACGAAATGTCAGCAGTTAAAATGTTCCCAAAAATGAGGGGTCTTCAAAATGTTTCTGAATTTTTTTTTATATTTAATAGAGTAAAAAAAAAAAAACTGTGGAAACTTTTTGAATAACCCTCTTATTAGTAAATATCTCTACAGCCATTAAAATGTACCTGGTACACAAACAAAAAATTCAGCAAAAGGGACATAATTTACAGTTAGTATGATATGTCCCTTGTGTTGATTCTTCTTGTTTTAGGAGAAATCTTCATCTTTCCTAACACAATATTCCAGTGTGGTGAAGATTAATACAGCTAAAGAAAAAATGAAGATTTCTCCTAAAACAAGAAGAATTGACACAATGGACACATCATATTAACTGTAAATTATGCCCCTTGTGCTGATTTTTCCATTTATGTTTTTAGCCTTTAAAGTAGTAGTAAAATCTTTTATTTTATTTTTATCCAAGCCCCCTGCAGCTTTATGCCATAATGTGCTGGTATGCACCCCATGACAGACTTACCTGTGAAAGGATGCCCTCCAATGCTACACTGTCAGTGTGAGATTGCAATCCATCATCACCCAGAATTCATTCTGGTGTCACTCTGTTCAGTCGCTTGAATAGCTGGGTGTTAGAAATATTGTATATAGCCCTACAGAACACACAGTGCACAGTCTCCATGGGATTTGGCATTTAACTGCAGACAGGAAACAGGAACTTTATTCAGAAAAAAGACATGGAGTATACCAATGTTTCTCAACCCCAGTCCTCAAGTACCCCCAACAAGTCATGCTTTCAGACTTTCCATTTTTTTGCACAGGTGACTGTTGGGCAGTGGCGGCTGGTGCTCAAAATTGTTGGGGGGGGTGAAAACAAACTGAAACATTCTGAAAAAAAACCATCAATTGCAGCCTCACTGTACCATCAATCGCAGCCACTGTGCCATCAAATACAGCCACTGTGCCCATCAATTGCCACCACTGTGCCATCAAACTCAGCCACTGTGCCCATCAATTGCCACCACTGTGCCATCAAACACAGCCACTGTGCCCATCAATTGCCACCACTGTGCCATCAAACGCAGCCACTGTGTCCATCAATTGCCACCACTGTGCCATCAAACGCAGCCACTGTGCCATCAAACGCAGCCATTGTGCCATCAAACGCAGCCACTGTGCCCATCAATTGCCGCCACTGTACCAAACACAGCCACTGTGCCATCAAACGCGGCCACTGTGCCCATCAATGCCGCCACTGTACCCATCAAATTCAGCCACTGTATCATATCAAATGCTCCCACTGTGCCATCAAATGCTGCCACAGTGCTATCAAATGCAGATACTGTGCCCATCTTATCCAGCCACTGTGCCCCATTAAATGCAGCCACTGTGCAGTATCGAATGCAGCCACTGTGCATATCATATGCAGCCACTGTGCCCATCAAATGCAGCCTCACTGTGCCCTATCAAATGCAGCCTTGCTGTGCCCCATCAAATGCTCCCATTTTGGCCCATCAAACTCAGCCACTGTGCCATATCAAATGCTGCCAGTGTGCCCCCTCCCGCCGTCTGTACTTATCCTGTCTCGGTGGTGGTTGGACAGCTCGTCTATGTCCTCTCTTCCCGTCCTCTGCTATGAATAAATGCCTGATAGGCGTCCAATCACAGTGCCTGTCCTTTCAGCCAATCAGGTGATGGGTAACAGATCCAAGCACCTGATTGGCGGAGAGACAGTTTAGTGTTAGGAAAGTGAATATTCATTCGCTTTTCTAACACAGCTGAGTGACCTGCGAGCGCCCAGGATGGCGCTAACAGGTCACCTTTTTTGACACCTATTAGAGTCTATGGCTCTAATCAGGTGCTTCAAAAAAAAAATTTCAGTAATTCAGGCGCCCGACAATACAATTCTGTATTACAACACTGGGCCACAATGACATCATTCCTGCACATGTCACATTGCCACGGCACAGAGTGGTGCTGCAATGTACTTTAAACTGTGCATGCACAGCTCAGTATACATTCCTGTTGACAGGTATGTGGAAGCACTTTTGGCAGAAGAGACCTATAGAGTCTCTTCTGCCATAAAAAAAACTCTGCCTGTCATCATTTTTTGTTAAGTTGAATACCACTTTCAGGTCATGCATGCTACGGTGCCTTGAAAAAGTATTCATACCGTTGAAATTTTCCACATCTTTTCATGTTACAACCGAAAACATAAATGTATTTTATTGGGATTTTATGAGATAGACCAACACAAAGTGGCACATAATTGTGAAGTGGAAGGAAAATGATAAATGGTTTTCCAAATTTTTTTTATAAATAAATATCTGAAAAGTGTGGGGTGCATTTGTATTCAAATCCCTTTACTCTGATGCCCCTAACTAAAACAGCAAACATGTGGAAGAAGGTGCTCAGGTCAGATGAGACCAAAACTGAATTTTTGGCCTAAAAACAAAACGCTATGTGTGGTGGAAAACTAACACACCATCACCACTGTGAAACATGTTGGTGGAAGCATCATGTTGCTTTTGATGCTTTTCTTCAGCAGGGACATGGAAGCTGGTCAGAGTTGATGAGAAGATGAATGGAGCCAAATACAGGGCAATATTAGAAGAAAACCTGTTAGAGTCTGCAAAAGACTTGAGACTGGGGTGGAGGTTCACCTTCCAGCAGGACAACGACCCTAAACATACAGCCATTGATGCAGACTTGTAAAGTTATGTACAGTTATGTTATGGCCACTTTAAACATAATTGAGATAAGACATCAGCCACACATGAAGTTCATTGTTTGCAGTAGGTCAGTCAGTTCATAGACTTGTGCTGTGAGAAGTATAACCACTGTGCAACACTGAAAAGCAGAAGGCAGAGACCATCTACAGTATGTGATAAATACGGCTTCTTCATACACTATACTGTGCTTATACTATGGCTATAAACAGAAACCACATTTTTGAAACATTTTGGCCTCATGCACACAGAATATATTTTTTCATCCGCTCGACACCCCTTGCTAAAGGGGAGGAAAAAAAATACACCTAAAGTAGCATTTTGCAAGCACATTCATGTGCATGTACATTTGGACATTTGCCATTAAAGTGATACTAAACACAGACTGCTTCATTTTCCCTTATATTTATGTATATGGATGATGGTTCTGTAATTATTTTAATTAAAAAAAAAATACCTTTTTCCGAATTGATATACAGCTGTCACATGACCCAGATCTCTCCCAGCCTGTCTGCAGTAAAACATAAGTAGGAGGAGCTTCTAGTCCTCTGCTTCTGGTCACATGTTCAAGATTAAAAAAAAAACAGCCTTTGGGATACAGAGTAAAAATAAATAATATATATCAATAAACTGTTTTAAATTGTCATACAAATATATAATTTAAATCAAATTATTATTTTTGGCAACAGCATGGTCTGGGCATATTTCTGCCAATCACAGGCTGTGTCATGCCCCTCCAGCCTGTGTCTTAGAATAAGAGGGAGGTGAAGCCTCTATGAATCTACAGTACAAATAATATCCCACTCCCAATGTGTTTAGCTGGTTAGTGGGCATGAAAGAGGAGGGAGGGAGTGGGCTGTCATTTACCACTGTGTATACACCCACATGTGTGACTCTATAGTCACATGGGCTGCTCAGATGTGATAGAGAGGAAATGCTCAGCATAGAAGCACACTGAAAACTGAGCATGTTCAGAGATGCCACCACAGCTGCAAAATTCCTAGCTGAATTGGGGACATGAACAGAAGGGGGAGATAGAGAACAGCCGGATCAACCAGGTTATTTGCAGAATACAGAAAACAAATCTCATAGTGACTGAGTGAGTATAAACAGCATGTAATACACCATTTATTGACAGTTTTTTATGATGTGGGTTTAGTGACACTTTAATGCATTCTATTGGCCATAATATTTATTTTGGTCATTAGAATGCATTAGTCCACAAACGTCTCAGAGGTAATGCGCATTTATGCATGTTTTGCATTTTTCTGCCCAAACGCGTTGGTGGTTCGTTTCTTTTTCTGTCGCTAAACACTCCTGACTCTAAATGCCTGTAAGGGCCTATGTGTGCATGGACACGTAGGTTAACATAGTGGGGCGTTTAGAAGCAGAAAAAAAGTCAAATGCCTGTAAATGTAGCTTTTTTGATGTCCTGCGTGCATGATGGCTAACAGTTCAAGCAGATGTCTTTTACACATTTATCAAAAAAGAGGTATTCACATATGACTTTAGGATTAACCACTTGCTTACTGGGCACTTAAACCCCCCTCCTGTCCAGACCAATTTTCAGCTTTTAGCGCTGTCGCACTTTGAATGACAATTGCGCGGTCATACAACACTGTACCCAAATGAAATTTTTATACTTTTTTTTCCCACAAATAGAGCTTTCTTTTGATGGTATTTGATCACCTCTGCGTTTTTTATTTTTTGTTAAAAAAATTGAAAAAGGCAGAATTTTTAAAAAAAAAATTATATATTTTTTATATTTTGTTATAAATTTTTGCGAACAGGTAATTTTTCTCCTTCGTTGATGTACGCTGATGAGGCGGCACTGATGGGCACCGATAGTTGGCAGTGATGGGCACTGATGGGTGGCGGTGATGGGCACTGATGGGTGGCAGTGTTGGGCACTGATTGATGGCAGCACTGCTAGGTGGCACTGATAGGTGGCACTTGTGGGCATTGTTGGTGGCACTTGTGGGGCATTGTTGGTGGCACTTGTGGGGCATTGTTGGTGGCACTTGTGGGCACTGTGGGCACTAGCAGGTGGCAATAACAAATGGCACTTGGAGGCACAGATGAGGCATCTGTGCCTCTTTCCTCTTCGGGACCGATGTCCCTTTCACATAAGCCGGTGATCGGCTTTTTTTTCCTCCTCACGCTCTCAGCGTGAGGAGAAAACGAAACCGATCACCGAGTCTTGTTTACATCATGTGATCAGCTGTCATTGGCTGACAGCTGATCACATGGTAAGGGGCCGGATCTGTGATCATCCGAGTCTCCGTGACTCGGTGATCACCGCGCGCCCTGCAGGGAGCGCGCGGTGCGCGTGTACAGGGGATGACGTCCTATGACGTCCTCCCGGAGATTGAGGTCCGCGCTGTAGCAGTCATTCGGCTATGGCCCGGACCTCAAGTGGTTAAAGTGGTTGTAAAGGCAGAAGTTTTTTTTTTTTTTTATCTTAATTCATTTTAATGCTTCCGCTGTTGTCAAAGTCAGTGAGCCAATGAGGAGAGAAATGGGACGAGGCCAGGCCGCGGCTCTGTGTCTGAATGGACACAGGGAGCTGCGGCTTGGGTACCCCCATAGCAAGCCGCTAACTGTGGCGGCACGAGGGAGGGGCCAGGAGCGCCGAAGAGGGACCAGAGAAGAGGAGAATCTGGGCTGCTCTGTGTAAAAGCACTGCACAGAGCAGGTAAGTATAAAATGTTTCTTATTTTTAATAAAAAATAAGACTTTAGTATCACTTTAAATTAATAGGCTTTTATCCCTCTTTTCTTTAAATGGGTAGAGTAGCTCTTAATCATTGTTATATTCTCCTGGAGCCATCCATGCAACTGATCTTCACGCTCCAACTTTAAAGTTTCCTATTGATTATGACAGTATGTTATATGGTGTTTTAATGAAGGGGTACATGTAGGGATGAGGTTTGGGTTCGCTGCTAGCAGGGATTTGAGTTAAATCCTTTGGGTCCTACATTTGCTTGGGAGAGTTTTTTAAATCAGAATGCACTGCATGGCCTTTGAACTACAGTCAGTAGGCTTAGAAGTGCCAATAAGGGGGCTTTGGATGAACTAGGCTCTCACTATAAAAGTGGGGGCGCAGAGCAGCTATGTTGTCAGTGTATTGGAAGCTGCTATAGGAAGAAGATGGAAAAAGTCAGCAAACTGCATAGGGAGAGGTTGAGGTCAGTAAAGAAACAGAACAGTGGTGTATTCTCTGTGTGCGCCGGCACACAGGCCCCAGAGGGCAGTGGGGCCCACTGCGCTCTAGTACACTGTGCAACATGTGTGGTGGGGAATTGGGATTGCGGATAAATAGAAGACCTGTTCTGTGTCTGAGGAGCAGCAACTGTGTCCAGCATATGCAGCCAAGGCAGTGTAATGATGATGAATAATCTTGTGTGTATGTGGGGAAGCAGGTGCTGAGCTCATACTGTGGTGTGGACACCAACATGACACCAACCTCCTGCAATGGTGGAGAGTGCAACAGAAGTGGTTGTGGCACATGCAGTCAAAAGCAGCGACCGGCCTGCAAAAAGTGTGATTGGGAAACTTACCAGCTCTGAGCTACCTGCATTTGCAAATTTTAACCTCCCGCCCGCTGTATAGGAAAATGTAGGCTGTGTGGGGGTCCTATGTGATCAGATGTGTCCAATCACTGACAGCGTGTGGGGTGATGAGAGCCAATCAGCGGCATTTCCTCACAGGGGAGACCTGCACAGATAATCAGTGCCCTGATTATCAGTGCAGTCCCAGCAGTGATTATCAGTGATGCCGTCAGTGCCCATCAGGGATGCCAATCAGTGATAATCAGGGATGCCAATCAGTGCTGCCTTTCAGTGCTCCTTATCTGTGCCCATAAGTGCCACCTATTAGTGCTCATCAGTGTCACCTATCAGTGCCTCCTCATCAGTGCCCTTCAGTGCCATCTCATCAGTGCAGCCTTATCAGCACAGATCAGTGAAGGAGAAAATTGACTTATTTACAAAATTTTCTACCAAAAACTAAGAAAAACTTTAAAAAAAAAAATTGGTCTTTTTTGGTGATTAAATACCACAAAAAGAAAGCTCTATCTGTCTCAAAATAATGACAAAAATGTAGTTTTGTTACAGCATTGCATGACCCGGCAATTGTCATTGGAAGTGCAATAGCGCTGAAAGGGGTTAAAAGTGCCCAGTATTGAAGCGATAAAAATAAAAACGCAGACTGCACAACATGGGTTTAAATGCCAAAGCAGTCATTTTATTTGTAAAACAAATAAAATAACATTAACACAACAATAAACACTTTAAAACAATGCAACCGGGAGGGGGTCTTTGGGTGTCCTTAAAACGGAAAATTTATATCAAATACTTACCGTAATTTTCCTTTCCTGATGGACTCCATGGCAGCCTACGTATGGGTTAATCCCGCCTCTCAAACCTCATAGGACCCCACTCCCATAAATCTTTGCTTCCAGCCATAGACCGTGTTCCGTAACATAGCCTACTCCAGCAAATGGGAGGGAACTCCTGCTGCCATGGAGTCCATCAGGAAAGGAAAATTACGGTAAGTATTTGATATAAATTTTCCGTTTTCCTGATAGACTCCATGGCAGCCTACGTATGGGAAATGACTAGCCATACACTCCCGGGTGGGAAATTGCTGGTTCAAAGAAAAAAGGTTTATTTGGCACCGTCAACAGACAAGACATGCAAACCAAAATTAACCGAAGACAAAGAAGCCGGTTCTACACAATAGTGTGTCATAAAGGTGTTGATCGACGACCAAGAGGCCGCCTTGCAGATTACTTCCGGGGACACATGACGGGAAGCTGCCCATGATGTAGAAACGCTCCTAGTAGAATGGGCGGTCACCGCTTCTGGAGGAGCCAGAACCTTGACTGCATAAGCTCCTTGTATAGCCTGAACGATCCAAGCTGCAATGACTCTGGAGGAAGCACGTAAACCCTTGTTCTTTCCTTGAAAATAAACAAACAAATGATCGGATCTTCGGAAAGAGGCAGTGACTTCAAGGTATTGCCTTAAAACTTCTCCCACATCCAAAGGGTGAATGCTAGAGTCCTCCGTTGTCCGGAAAATTGGAAGAACAATCTCCTGATTCTCATGAAAAACCGATGTTACCTTAGGATTTGATCCGAGCATAGGAATCAGGACCACCCGGTCAGGGAAGAAGGTCAGGAATGGTTCTTTACATCCTAGGGAACTGATCTCGGAGACCCTTTTGGCTGATGTTATAGCCACTAGGAATACAGCTTTGAGAGAGAGATCTTTAATAGCTGCTTGATCCACACGTATTTCCTTTTCAGAAAAGAAATTTAGTACAAGGGGAAGATCCCACTTAGAAAACCTTGGCTTTCTTTGAGGCCTGAGTCTTATTGCTCCTCTGAAGAATTGCCTTGTAAGGGGATGCCTGGCCCAGGATATACCTGTGAAGGCAGAGATTGCGGAAACCTGAACCCGAAGAGAGCTTACTGATAAGGAAAGATCCAGGCCTGTTTGTAAGAAACCAAGAATATCCTGAATCCTAGGGTCAGTACAGGAACCATCAGTGGTGGAGACGTAATCCGCAAATTTCGACCAAATTCTTTGGTAAACTCTATTGGTACCTGGTCTCCTGGCATTCAGTAGAGTCGAAATAGCCGCACTTGGACATCCTAGGGCTTCCAACCTTCCCCTCTCAAGAACCAAGCCGTCAGATGGAGCTGGGACGGACATGGGTGAAGAGATGTTCCTTGTAATAGGAGATCTGATCTGGTTGGGAGAGGAATTGGATTCCGGTAGCTGAGTTGTAGTAAGAGGGGGAACCACGGTCTGTTGGGCCAATATGGAACAACTGCCACTATTTCGACCTCTTCCCACCTGAGCCTCGATAGGAAGCGAAGAATGACCGGAACTGGTGGAAAGGCATAAGCCCTGTGGAATCTCCACTGGTCCGTCAGAGCATCCACTCCGAAAGCCTGGGGACAACGACATCTCGTGTAGTACTTCTCCAATTTGTGGTTGCAAGGAGACGCAAACAGGTCCACTTCTGGTGACACTCCCAGAGACAGGATCCAATTGAAAACTTCCGTGTGGAGAGACCACTCGTTGTTGTCCAGGACAAACCTCAAGAGGAAGTCCGCCTGGACATTTTGGACTCCTGGAAGATAGACAGCTGTCAGATTTGATAGGTTCGTCTGGGCCAAAGACATGATAGGACTCACTTCCTTCAGAAGGGAGAGACTGCGTGTGCCCCCTTGTCTCTTGATATAAGACACCGCTGTCGTGTTGTCTAGCCTCAGGAGGACTGAGGCCCCTGATGTTAAGTGGAGAAAGGCTCGTAGAGCACAGAGGGCAGCTCGGAGTTCCAGGACATTTGAAACTACGCCCCGGGATGGGAAGTCCCACTGACCCTGGGCTATCTCCGTCAGACAGAGAGCGCCCCAGCCTCTGCTGCTGGCATCCGTTGTCACCGTGATCCAGGAAACGGGTGCTATGGAATGGCAATTGAGGAGATTCCTCCGCTGCAGCCACCAGGGGAGACTCTCCCGCATGGACGGGGTTATCCGAACCAGATGGTCTCGAGAACCCGGATCCCACTGTTGTAGAAAACCCTTCTGAAAAGGGCGCATCCTCCATTGAGCCCATTTCACCATGGGGGCTGTTGCTACCATGGTGCCGATTATCCTGAGACACTGAGAGACTCTGAGCAGGGGAGATGACATTGCCAGGTGAATTCTGTCCCGAATCAAAGGGATTTTCTCCAGAGGCAGAGAGATGGTGCTCTTCAACGTGTTGAACTGGGTTCCGAGGAATATCAGAGACTGTGTCGGATCTAGATGACTTTTTTCCCTGTTCAACAGCCAACCGAACTCTGTCAGAGTAGAAATGACTTGATCTCGGTGTGACACTAGTTGATCCCTGTCCTGCGAAAGCAAGAGTAGGTCGTCCAGGTAGTGGTGTAAACGGATACCCTTGACCCTGATTAATGCCACGACAGCCAGTAAGAGCTTCGAAAACACTCGAGGCGATGTTGTAAGCCCGAATGGGAGACATGTAAATTGGAGGTGTCTCTGATCCACTGCAAAACGTAGGTACTTCTGGAAGTCTCTCGTAATCGGTACGTGAAAGTAGGCATCTTTCAGGTCTATGGAGACTAGCCAATCGCCTGGCTGTATTATCTGACGAATTGTTAGCAGTGTCTCCATCTTGAATTTTTCCTTCTTGATGAAGGAGTTCAGGTATGTCAGGTCGATGACTGGCCTCCAGGAACCGCTCTTTTTGAGGACCATGAAAAGGGGGGAATACACCCCTTGAAATTTCTCTTCCGAGGGCACCGGGACGGCAGCCCCTTGAGCTATCAGAGAATCCGTGTATGACAGAAGAATTTGTTTCTTTTCTTCTTGGTGAGGAAGGATTGTGGGGACAAACCGGTGTAAGGGTGGATTGCAGAACACCCATGAATGGCCTGATGAGACTGTCTTGACCGTCCAGTAGTCCCTGATCGAGGCTGCCCAGACGTGCTGAAAAAGGAGTAACCGCGCCCCGACTTGCTCCGCCTGGACAGGCTTCATATCAAAAGGACTTAGAAGCCTCCCGTCCACCAGAAGAGGATGTCTTTGAGGACTTCTGACCAGAAGGTTGATTTCTCTTCCAGTTTCTCCTGAAATCACGGCCCGGTCTATAGCGGCGGGCATCTCTAGCGCGTTCTTGGTCTTGCCTGGGTTGAGGTCTCCTCTGCCCCAAAAGGCGACGATCCTGGGGTAAGAACCCTGACTTACCCCCTGTGGCACGGGTAATGGCGGAATCAAGTTTGTTCCCAAAGAGGGAGGAACCCTCAAAGGGAATTCTACACCAGGCCTGTTTAGAGGCAGGATCCGCAACCCATGGGCGCAGCCACAAAGTGCGCTTGGCTGTGACTGAGGAAAGCATGACCCGTGCCACTAAGCGGATAATATCCAGGGATGCTTCCCCTAAGAAGGCTGACGCCAGTTTTAGTTCATGGATTGGTGAACTCTTGACCAAATCTTCAGACACACTTGCTAATGCCGCATCCACATCATCTGACCAGGACTCCATAGCTTTCGACAGAGCTGCGAGAGCCAAGGCTGGTTTACAAGCCATACCTGCCGTAATATAGATGCGTTTAAGATCAGTATCGATCTTCCTTTCCAGACCATCCTTAAATGAAACGGTATCCTCTAGAGGGAGGGTGACATGCCTCACCAGCCTCATCAAAGCAGCATCAATGAGCGGAGCTGACTCCAGATGCTTTACCTCTTCGCTCTTAAACGGATACATCTTGGCCACTTTGGAGATTAATGAGTTCTTCCTCTCAACTTTACTCCACTCATCTGAAATGATTTCACCAAGTTCTCCCAGGAAGGGGAAATTTGGTTGATCCTTTTTGAGATGCTTAAAGTATTTCCTCTGTTTAGAGGGTGCTTCTACTGGTTCTTCCCATCTCAATGCGTCTTTAACCGCCTTGACCAACCGTGGCACTAGGGAGAAATCAAAGCCTGCGCCAGGATCATTCAGATCAGTCTCGCTTTCCGAGGATCCGCTTAAGGAGGGACTGCGTCCAGAGGGACCAGGAGTCCCAAGGTCGACTCCACCAGGAGCTAGCACTGGAGCAGAAGGAGAGATAGCTGCACGATTGGGATCCGTTCTGATCAGGGATTCCTGAACCACTCTTCGGACCATAGCTTCCACCTGCTGGTCCCCAGCTCCTCTTTCTTTTGCAGCTCGGGCATAGCATAGCTCACAGAGGGATTTCCCTTCTGGGACATGAGCTTTACATCCCCAGCAAGCCCTTTTATCAGAGCGGCTAGAATGGCGGTGAGAGTGACGCCCAGATGTGGACTTGGGCTCTTCACTATGGCGCCTAGAAGCTGATCTAGAACGCCTTGAACTTGATGATTGTTTTTGATGATGCGATCTGGAGCGATCGGTATCTTCACGTGCTGAGGGTCTATGTTCAGACCTAGGAGTGCTGCAGCGCAAGGGTTGGCCACTGGGGGGCGGTGACACGTCCATAGCAGAAAAACCAGGTATCTGAAATGAACAATTCCTTGTCAAACACAGGGATCAGAGAGAGAGAAAGGGGCTTGGACAGCCAGCAGCGAAGTTTCCTACCTTGCCAGGGAATAAGCATTGCACCGGGAAGCCGCCGTATACACCCGCAGACAACCCAAGTAATAGCTGTATTCTGACAGCTATTTAAACTTGGCGCCGCCGATGACGTCACCGCGCCCCCCAGCGCCGAAAAACGGGGCTCGCGCGCATGCGCGGCCGCCGCCATTTTCCCGGGACTGCGCATGCGCGAACCAAGCCTCACTCCCAGACGAGGATCGCACTGTGCAGGGACCCGGAAGACGCGGCGAAATGGGACGCAGATGCGTTCCAGCCGCCATAGAGGCCAGAAAAGAAACAGGAACGAACAAACACACAAAAACAGCTGCCATATATGAATGAATAATGCAATATACGATACCACCGCACGATCCTGGTCCAGTCTGATTTGGGGACGATCATCCACTGCACGGCCGGGCATCAATAAGGGGGAGGCCTCCTGCTAATAGCAAGGACGTTTGGCCAGTTGCCGCTTGCCTGCCAATGGCAAGGCTAGTAAGCTCTTCATGGCATCGCAAATCTGCCCGTATCCACCCTGCTAATAGCTGGGACTGCTGGACTCCAGAACCGCCATCAGAACCACCGTGCAACCAGAACCGGACCGCAGAAAACTTCATAAGGTAAGATACACCTTGGTCCTAGGAGGAGGACAAAAAAGGAACACGGTCTATGGCTGGAAGCAAAGATTTATGGGAGTGGGGTCCTATGAGGTATGAGAGGCGGGATTAACCCATACGTAGGCTGCCATGGAGTCTGTCAGGAAAGGGAAATTCCACTTCTGTGGGGAAAAAAACTAGCAGGAAAAAAAAAAAAACATAGCCTTTACAGTTGCTAGACAAGCCATATTGCACATTTGTAAAATGTCCTGGGTTAAAACCAACTCATTAGCCCCCTTGTGATAGCAATAAAGTCAAAGGAAAAAAAGTGTTTAAAAGAAGTTTAGTAGTAGCTTTGCCATTTCACAGAAACACAAAATTATAGGGCTTTACTTGATGCAATCCCATCTTTTGTATTTTATCAAAAAAATTCTGAATCATATTGTGTATGTGTGCATTAAAATTCATTTTAGTGTATTTTTTCCTGAGATTATGGGTTTGATAAACAGTTGCGCAAATATTGTGTAACATAAAACATTGCAACTGCCACCATTTTGTTCTACAGGACCTGGCTACAGCTCTACCTTATCATAGCCTGGCTACAGCTCTACCTTACAGTGTGGTACTGTTTGGCTTTTTTTAATTTTCAACAAGGCTGAGTTCAAAATTGGCTGCTTAGTCTGAATGAATGAACAATGTCACATGTTCAGGGAGTGATCCTGTCACCTGTTTCTATTTTGTTTTGATGAATGCCAAATTTACATGCAACTAATGGGCTACGTGGCCACGTTGACTTAATTGGGCGAGTAGGACAGATACCGCCCCCTGTTAGCTTGACATGCCACAATCATTGTGAACATCGCATTCCAGCTGTATAGTAGACAGTAGGAAGTTTAGGTGGGCTGTCAGCCCCCCATGTGTAAGAGGCCTAAAGCCGTAGCTGGCTTCCTGCCATATTATATGCCTGTGTCCTACGTTATTATTTACATTTTTATATTTGTTTAAAGGGTTTGTAAACCCTCTTTTTTTAAAAACAAACAAACATATCATACTTACCTCCACTGTGCAGTTAGCTTTGCACAGTGTGGCCCCGATCCTCGACTTCTGGGGTCCCCCAGCAGCTCTCGCGGGCTCCTCCCCACATCAATTAACCCCCTGGAAGAAGCGCTGTCCTGGGGGGTTACCTTGCGGGCGCGCTCCTGAGTCCAGCATTTGCGTCTATTGACACAGAATTCCGGACTCGGCCCCACCCCCGGCGCCCGCGTCATTAAATTGGATTGACAGCAGCAGGAGCCAATGGCTGTGCTGCTATCAATCTATCCAATCAAGACCCAGGAACCCCGGACAGAGGGGCAGAGCGCGTCTCTGCCAAGGGATCAAAGGGTTTAGGTGAATAAAACGGGGGGGGGGCGGTCACTGTCAGAAGATCTCACCTTAATGCATAGGATGCATTAAAGCGGAGTTCCGCTTAAAAAAAAAAAATTTAAAGTCAGCAGCTACAAATACTGCAGCTGCTGACTTTTAATAATCGGACACTTACCTGTCCCAGGGTCCAGCGTTGCGGGGGAACGAAGCCCTGCTCGCCCCCCCCCCCCCTTTCTGCGGCGTCAGCATAGTCACTGTGGGCGCCCGGCTGTGGCTTCACAGCTGGGCATGCACTGCGCATGCGCGAGCTGTGTGGCGCGCCGTGACTGGCTGGGCAATCATCTGGGACCTGTGACGTGTCCCAGATGATTGCCGAGAGGGAGGGGGAGAGGTGATCTCCTTTCCGGTCCCTCAGTGCACCCGGAGGAAGTGGGAGCTGGAACCCTCTAAAAAGAGGGTACCCGCTCCCCCCCCAAAAAAAATGACATGCCAAATGTGGCATGTCAGGGGGTCACCTTCCCTTAAAGCGGAAGTTCCATTTTTGGGTGGAACTCCGCTTTAAGGTGAAAAAACACGAGGGTGCAACCTCTTTAATACATAAGCTTATTATTATTCTCCCAGTTAGGGTTGCTACCTGTCTAGGATTCACCCGAACAGTCTGAATTTTGAATAATGTGTCTGGGTTTCAGTCCCCTTGAAACCGGGACACATTATTCAGACATGAATGTAGCTCAGAACAGGGCCTGATAGGAGGGTGAGGGGGGCACTATGCACGCCACATTATTATTCTCTTTGGAGCACCCAAAGGTGTCCCAGGTCTGTTATCCTATAGTGTATGCTAAAAAAAAAAAAAAAATTGCTGTGTGTCGCTACAATATTTAGGTTTGGCTTGATGAAAAAGTGGCAACCCTACTCCCAGTGCTGGTCACACATACAGTAGATAAGGCCATTTTTGACTCCTGAACAGAAAACTCCTGGGAACCTCAATAACTTGAACAGTAGCTAACAGGGGTGGACTGACCATTGAGCGACTCGGGCACTGCCCGAGGGCCCTGGGCCACTAGGGGGCCCCATCAGGGTTGCCAGCCTCAGTAAAACCAGGGACAGTATGTATAAATCTGTGTTTTTTTTACATCTGTCTGTGTATACTGTGTGTACATGTATGTGTATACTGTGTGATTGTATACTGTGTGGCCCCATAATCTCTGATTGCCTGGGGGCCCCATAATCCCCTATTGCCCGGGGGCCCCATGAGTTATCAGTCCGCCCCTGGTAGCTAAGAAAGGATTTTATGTTCTAGATGTCGACTGAGTCAAAAAAACTCCTGCCGTGACAAACCAAGAGCCATAAAATCAGTCCTAATTGCTTTATTGTACTTTTCTCTTTTTCTCTTTATCTATGGAGCAGGCTGTGAACTATGTTACCAGTTTGATTGGAATTTCTAAAGCCTGCCATCATTTTTTGCTAATCTGTAGCACAATAAATTGCACTGTAGTTTTGCCCCAGGTTTCAGTTCTCTGTATAGATTTCTGAAGAATTTTCACTAGGTTTTGTTTTTCATCTGTAATAAAAGAAGTCTCAGTTCTCTGCATAGATTTCAGAAGATTTGCATTCACCTGTAAAAAAAAAAAGACGTTTTAATAGGAATCTCAATATATGCAAACAAAAACTTTTTGGACTGCAATCCATGGACTTTATGGGTGCCACAACAATCTATTTTTAAAAAGTACAAACTTTATTAATGCACATTTAAAATCATAAAAACGTAACCACTTGAGCTCCGGAAGGTTTCACCCCCTTCATGGCCAGGTCATTTTTTGCTATTTAGCACTGCACTACTTTAACCATTTGCCTACCAGGCACTTAAACCCCCTTCCTGCCCAGGCCAATTTTCAGCTTTCAGCGCTCACACTTTGAATGACAATTGCGCGGTCATGCAACACTGTATCCAAATTAAATTATCATTTTTTTCACACAAATAGCTTTCTTTTGGTGGTATTTAATCACTGCTGTTTTTTTGTTTTTTGTTTTGCTAAAAAGACGGAAAAAAAAATAACAAAAATTTTGAAAAATAAAAACAGTTTCACAGTTCATTATAAATGGTTGAAAACAGGTCATTTCCTTTTTTTCATTGATGTGCGCTGATCAGGCAGCACTGATAGGCATTGATAGGCTGCACTGATGGGCACTGAGAGGTGGCACTGGTAGGCAGCACTGATTTGCATCTGTAGGTGGCACTGGTGGGCACTAGCAGGTGGCAATGGAGGGCACTGCATAGCAGCAGTGCCTCTCCCTGTTCGGGACCGATGTCCCTCTGCCAGAATCCAGTGATTGGGTTTTTCTTTCCCTCACGGTATTAGCGTGAGGGGAAAATAAAGCACTTTACCGATCTTCTGTTTACATCACATGATTAGCTGTCATTAGCTGACAGCTGATTACATAGTAAGGGGCCGGGATCTGTGATCAGCCGAGTCTCATTGACTCTGATCACAGAGCTTGCCATGGGTGCCCTGCGGGGGGCACGCAGGCAGCTCATGCACGGGAGGATGTCTATTGACACCCTCCCAGCAATAAGGCCCATGCTGTAGCCGTCATTCGGCTATAGTGTGGGCGGGAGGTGGTTAAAGGATAAGTTCGCCTTTTCAGAAAAAATAATAAATGCACCCGTTGCAGGTAAAAAATGTTAATTTATTATTTTTTGTTACAGGAGCCTGGAAAGCATTGCACCAGGGATCAGCAGATCACTGATGGCATGCAGGTCTCCTGCAGACCTGTCAGTGTATCTGCTTGCTTGTACCTCATACGAGGAAGCTGATATTTGCTGACAGGAAGAATGAGTAAACTGCCATGGCGCTCATAGCTTGGTCAGAAGTTATTATGCTGATAACAGAGGAACAGAGCAGCAGAAAGACGCTGCACTCAGAGCTTTGGAGAGAGATAAGTAAACACTACAGATATATGAGCACAAGTCAGATTTCATGAATGGGGTTTACAACCACTTTAAGCAAGTATATTATTATGTCCTTTTATAGGCATTAAAAGTACTCCATATGGTAATTCACTTTGAGCCAATTCTAATTACAGTCGGTAAGTTACTGCATCAAGCACCACAAGGGTCATAAACATGGACCGAAAGTTCACAAAAACACGTATCTGCTAGTGCCAATGTAGGGATCCACCAAACAAACCAACATGCAGAAATCACAGATCCAATTTCATCTATAGAGGGTCTCCATGCATCCACTCTTCACCTAGGGTCCCCCACTGAGTTTGCAAATCTACAGACTATTTAAAAACAATTTAGCCAGAGGAGCCAGGGGTATGTTGTTTAAAGTTAGTTTGGCAGAGCGCCAAGGGATGAGTCTCTGCTGCCTCCTCTTGGCGAGTTCTAGAACTTAGAGGGTGGAGGGACACATATGAGGCCTGAATATTTATAAAGTCTCCTCCAATCCCTGGATGAGGACGGCCCAGAAGGTGGAGAGATCCTATAAATATTCTGTCTCTCCTCTCCTGACAGAACCGGAATTTGTGTGTTTACACACACACACACAAAAATGCCCGTTCTGTCTCTCGTGCCCGCGATTGCGCGTGGCTGGCGGTCATCGCAACCTCCGGCTACACGCATTGGCTCCCCCCCCGCCGCACATGTGCCTGCTCTGGCTGTTTAAAGGGCCGATGTACAGCTATGGCAATTGGCGGGAGAGAGCCGACCTGCAAGAATGACGGCAGCTGGTCAGCTAGTGGTTAAAGGTCTCGATTTCTTATAACCAGCAAAGTACATGATATGGGGACAGTGAATCAAAGAGCTATGAAGGCAGGCAATCACCAGATCACGGTAATATGAAACATACTAAAATACAGTCATAATACCAGATGCAATTATACAACTACAATGACCACTAGTGGGCGGATGTGAAGTGAACAGTTATGCGCCCAAATTTAGAACCAACCAATCGTGAGTTAGTAAAAATGAGGGGAGGGCCTAATTCAACAATAGTACTCCACCCTATAAAAAAGAGACACACATTATTCTAGATGGAACCACACACCCACATGCTGATACACTTCCTGGACAATTGAGAAGCTTGCTACCAGTTAACCACTCCCCATATCGCTAGACTAACAGATTATTGAAATAGTAGTGGGATACTGACTATATACACATTGACTAACCCTTTTCTCCCAAATTGAAGGGATTGTCTTTTGATTGTTTGTATTTTGATTTTTTTATTCACAGTGTGCAGGGCAAATGATTTACTAAAGCTTTTCCACATAGTCGGTATATGTTGTATGCTGAAACCGTGTATAGGTAAATTAGATATAGACCTGTATCACAGCTAAATTGGCTATTTGTGGTGTCCCAGGGAAATTGTCCAATTCTGATTTTGTATGAAATTGTATGATTATACTTGTATTTTAATAAATTATCTATACTTATTAATTTAATTGGGAGATATTTATACATTAGTAAGAAATCAACATAGATTAAAGAACTCAGGAAATTATTGTGGTATACTATTGAGTTTCTGAACAAAATTCATATTGTTATTAAGTTATTTATTAATTGCCGTAATCGTCTGTAGGCACTGTCTATCTACTCTATTTAAATCCAGACACTACTTTTGTTTATATTTTACCATTCGCAAAAACCCTTCTTTTTATTTAAATAAATATTCCCCATATTTATCACCATTACATTTTTATACCATACATTCACTACAACACTGAGCAAGTAACTTAAATTCTACATCCCAGATTCTATAAGAGGAGAAGTCGCCAGGTGCAAGACCCAGCTAGCTATCTACAGGAGACAGCTTATGCCGTGTACACATGACCAGACTTTTCGACCAAACTGGTCCGACGGAACAAATCCGTCGGACAATTCAATCGTGTGTGGGATTCATCTGACCTTTTCCGACGAAAAATCTGTCGGACTTTAGAAATAAAACATGTTTCAAATCTTTCCGACGGACTCGAGTGCGATCGAGAAAAAATGCGTTCGTCTGTATGCTAGTCCGACGGACAAAAAAGGACGCAAGGGCAGCTATTGGCTACTGGCTATGAACTTCCTTATTATAGTCCGGTCGTACGTCATCACGTTCGAAACGATCGGACTTTGGTGTGATCGTGTGTAGGCAAGTCCGTTGCGTTGGAACTCCGTCGAAAAGTCCTTCGGAGTTCAGTCCAACGAAAAGTCAGGTCGTGTGTACACGGCATTAGAGCCATTCAAGCCATCATAGTTATCCTACACTTCTGCTTGGGGATTCTAGTGAGGAGCATGGTGCATTGGCATTACTCTGAGGAGGGAGATTACCAGCAGTAAGAAGTTCGAAATGATCTTTGCTAGTTGGGCTATTCAGTTGGTTCATTTGGAACACAGCCTTGTGCCCTTTTCTGGAAGCCAGAGACAGATTTTTGCATGTACTCAAGTTTTATTATACTACAGTTCTGGGCATCCCATACCATCCTTTCCCCATCCAAGTTGATTCCCCTAATAAACTAAAAACAAAACAAAGCACTTGGAGTGGTTTCTGTCTACATAGTGCGTGCTGAAGATACCTGGCTGTGCATGTAAAGGGGGACCCAAAATCCAGCAGCCCCTAAGAGGGTAGCGCTACAGTATCATTAATCATACGAAGATCAATCAGTTTGTTGTTAGTTCAAGTGCTGCATAATGAGTGACTGCAAACTCTGTGCAAGTAGTGCCGTGGTTGGCATTCAAACCAACAACCCTAGTGCTGCTAGGTAGAGGTGCTAACCACTAAGCATTTGAATTAGCAATGGGCAGCACAGTGGCTATCTTGGAAACTTCACCAACGAGAAATTTCTGCGGCACATATCAGATCAAACAAACACTAATGGCCATTCCAGGGCCAAAGGTTTGCGTCAAAATTCACAGATTCTCCACAACATAGAGCAAATGACTGGGCAGTGGTAAGCTAGCTGCAAGAGTGAAACTTTGTGGGGGTTTTTTTGGTGACAAAACAAATTTTGCAGAGAAATCTCTCCATCGGGGTCACAAAAGATATAAGAAGTCAAAGAGTAATTTAAGCCACCAGTGGCCAAATTCTGGATGAAGAGGGCCTTTACAATGCATCTGATAACTCTCCTGTATATGACCGCACTTAGGTCTGAACATAGTAGGGGAATGTACAACAGAAAAAAAATGATTTGGAAAGAGGAAGTTTTTTAAGAAGCAATGGGGGTGAAAGGCGTGGTGATGTTACAAGATTCATGACTTTCTAAAACTTTGGAGAAATTCCTTTTGTGTACCATCTAGGTAGGAAAAGGTCAGAAATGTAATGTGTATTAACAACAAAAGGGTGTACTTTCCTTGATATGAATGTGCTGTAAACATTAAAAGATCTTTAAATTACAAAAACAGATCTAATTATAGAACCCTCATGCAAAGTGCCTTAAAAATCACTACTCTTTTTTAGAAAATGTGAGGTACACAGTATGCGAGTTGTGTCTAGCGCGTGGGATAACACCTCGCCCGAAGGCATGCTCACCGATACCCAGGACCAAGGACTTCACCATGTGAAGAATCAAACATTAAGGCAGCTTCCAGAGATGAGCCCCTTATATGCAGCAATAATGTACAGAGCTCCTTCTTAAGATGTTTCATTCCGTAACACTACACACTTTTACTGTTGCATTCAAAGGGACATGCAGAGCCATTGCCCACTCCATCAGTCCAGCGTACCTCCACTACCTCACGCCGAGTAACGAAATTAACCCCATAGGACACCTAGCACAGGTCCCATGTGTGTCCTCAGTTAACCCTCTCCTCTTCCGTACCCAGTGATCAGGCCTAAGACCTCCGTAACGCTAGTCTGCTAATGGTGATCAAAGGAGACGGACAGCTAGGGAGGGAGGTAGAGCACCAACCCCTTTGCTACCAGAGGACCTGTCACCTAACCAGGTACCACGCCAATGACTGGTTGCTGTAGCTGTTCTTCATTTCAGTTACCTATGGCAACTACCTTCTCTTCTTAGCCTTGCAGGTTAACCTATTGTAGTGGTGTTACAAATACCCCATTGTGCTATTGCAGACCCAGGTTCTTCAGGAATATGCCAAGACCCAACATGCAGCCCTTGAATAACTTCAGACCAGGCTAATAGCAGTTGAAACAACTTTCACTGAAAACTTTCTCCTTGTCTTTCTCCTAACTACACCTAACTATGGCTGCCCCTTGCATAGCTGCACAGGTGAAGTCCTTAGGGGAAAAGTTCATACTTAGTAAAATTGGAATGGAGATGTCCATGGTCTTGGGTATCTCAATGAGTTGGTGCTCTGAAGGTGGACTACATGTCCCAGTAAGCCTCTGCACATGTTCTGTACTCTCTGCCCCCAAGTCCTAAGCGTAAGGACCCGAACCTTCCTGCCTTCACATGGGAGGAAGGTTGGACCGCAGATAAAGCCTGCGAACATACAGGCAGCAAGAAACATTAAGCCCTTCCCCCATTACCTGGACAGCTGAGCATCTAACTAAACATGCAATATAGTAGTCCACCTGCCTACAAGTAGGTCCATTGCATCCTGCAAATATGTCAGTAAAAATTTCTCATTTCATCACTGCAGACCCTCTTAATGCTTCCAAGCTTGTGCTTACTTTAGCTCTATTATCAATATTTTAGAGAGGAAGGGCATCTATGTAGCAATAAAGGCAGGTAGTGGGGTCTGTCCTGGAAAGGTTAAAAAATCAAGCAATGGGCATCATCTCAGCTCAACTTCTCCATCCCTAGCAGTCTGTCCCTCCTGTAGGTAGCAGAATCTGAGCCAGTGTAAATGGTGCCCGGGTCTCTATAGAGACAAGTAGAATGAAGGGTATTTGGTGAACTAGACTAGGGAGTTTTGTGAGGTTATTTCCCAGATGCACTGGATCTATTGCAGTACTGCAATTTTACCATACTTTAAATTGAACCCTTTTAACTACAATGAACATGACCTTTATGTCAAAACAAGTAACGTGCTAGCTCTGCTGCCTAATGTTGAAGTGATTTGGGCAGCCAATCAATTCTACAGAGGCCAGAAGTGATTCCATTTTCTTTGTTTTACTACTTTTGAAGTTTGACCAAAACGAAAGTTCCTCCCCTCTCAAAAAAAAAATACTTTACTATTAAATAACTACAAAATACAAATGTATTGCCAAATCAACATGCATATAGCTAGAAAGTATGACAAGGGCTAAACAACTGGTAGTCTTGGGGGCCCTTTGAGTTCAGTTGAGGTAACCGTGATCATTAAAATACAAACAAAAACCTGCGCTGGCAACTACTAAAAAAAATATAGAAAAAACAAATATAAGAGAAAGATATAAAAAATATAAATATAGTTGGTGGTAATATTGCTAGTGAAAGATAGTGATGTCGCTACTCAGATGCGACTAATCAAAATTGTGACATATTATTTGGTATTGGCTAATCGTGACCGTTAAAAAATCCTCTAGAAATATATATAATATGTATAACCATATAAAAATTATATAAAAGAGACATTGATAACCCCAAAAAATAAACAATAGATTACAAAGCTAGATGTAAATAGTCCTTTCAACACAAATAGCAGCAGACTTCAATCTTCCAATCCAAAAAGTTAATGACAGTCAACCATAATGCTGTGTAGGATATGGAGATGAAGTAATGCCGCGTACACACGAGCGGACTTTACGGCGGACTTTGCCCGGCGGACTGGATTTCGTCGGACAATTCGATGTGTGTGGGCTCCAGCGGACTTTGTTTTCTCAAAAGTTGGACGGACTTAGATTTGAAACTTGTTTAAAATTTATCCGTTGAAATCGAGTCCGGTCGAAAAGTCCGCCGTCTGTATGCTAGTTCGACGGACTAAAAAGCCACGCTAGGGCAGCTATTGGCTACTGGCTATGAACTTCCTTGTTTTAGTCCGGTCGTACGTCATCACGTACGAATTCGACGGACTTTGGTGGATTGTGTGTAGGCAAGTCCGTTCATTCAGAAAGTCCGTCGATAAGTACGTCGAAAAATCCGCCGGGCAAAGTCCGCCGTAAAGTCCGCTCGTGTGTACGCGGCATAAGGCTTGAACTGCTGATACTATAGTAAGACCTTGGGAGCCGCGGACCTCACGTTCCACCCAAAAAATGAAAGAGAACAAATATAGTGTAATCTGGGGGAGGGGCAAAACGCGTCGACGCAACATCCGGCTTACGTCTGAGAACCAGTGACATCACTTCCTGTAGTCAGTGGAGCGCACGCCGTTCAGCGGCGAACAATGACAAAAAATCTGAATGCTTGCTCTGCATGTCTGTTCCGTGAGTAGCGTTGTTATGCGCAATTGATCCTGTGTTTTACAAGATTACACTATATTTGTTCTCTTTCATTTTTTGGGTGGAACGTGAGGTCCGTGGCTCCCAAGGTCTTACTATAGTATCAGCAGTTCAAGCCTTACTTCATCTCCATATCCTACACAGCATTATGGTTGACTGTCATTAACTTTTTGGATTGGAAGATTGAAGTCTGCTGCTATTTGTGTTGAAAGGACTATTTACATCTAGCTTTGTAATCTATTGTTTATTTTTTGGGGTTATCAATGTCTCTTTTATATAATTTTTATATGGTTATACATATTATATATATTTCTAGAGGATTTTTTAACGGCCATGATTAGCCAATACCAAATAATATGTCACAATTTTGATTAGTTGCATCTGAGTAGCGACATCACTATCTTTCACTAGCATTATTACCACCAACTATATTTATATTTTTTATATCTTTCTCTTATATTTGATTTTCTATATATTTTTTTAGTAGTTGCCAGCGCAGGTTTTTGTTTGTATTTTCATTGAAAGTCACAGTACTTGTATCCAGCAGCTGCAACAATGATGGTGTATACATTTAACTAATTAATTTTTTCTTGCGAGCGCTGTTCTTTATATATCTATAACCGTGATCATTGCCAGGTTTAAATTTGAGAAATGGGTACAGTTATAGTGGATTGAAATGACTTTTATATGTAAAGGAAGGACCTGTGCTTTTATTTACCATTGGTACGAGGAAGGAGACAATGACCTTAAGAGGTTCCAGGGTACTGATAAGTTACCAGAATGCACTTGGGGCATATTTTATGAATCCTGGATTTTGCAGTAAGTATTACCAGTTGGCGTGTGTTGAGGCCCATTATGCATTTCTAGGCTTAGTGACAGGTGCACTTTAATTAAGCCAAGGGCAAATAACAAGGGCCCCAACAAGGGCAAAATGAGGACTTACTGTACTTATTTTTTTTAACTTTTTTTATTGTGATCCACCTAAAATAAATTATTCTAAGAATTATTGTGGGGCCAGGCTATGGCGTGAGATATCTTTTTTAAAAAGATGAAATTTATAAGCATGATGGTGGTTTGTCAACTTCCTCTTTATTTACCGCTGCAGATCAAAGGACTTATTACAAACATTAAACAGTGCCAACTCCCACCTCGCTACAGTGACAGGGCCTCTGGGAAATAACTAATGTAAATAGCTTACATGGTGGTTTAGGGGCAGCACTCTTGCCTTGCAGCCCCGGTTCAAAGGTTCAGTGTCAGCTGTATTACCCCCATGATTGTGTGCACTTCTTGCAGGATGCAGAAAAAAGTCAAGGATGGGTTACAGAGAAGACCCTGGAAATGAGCCCTTTGTGTGTAGAAGGTCCAGCTCCCAATAGGGATGATTAAAATACATCAGAGAAAAAAATGAAGGAAAAAAAAAACTGGAAGTATCTTTAGGTACAGTACTTACGAAAACCGGAATATAAGTGTCCTCATGTGCCTCCTTTTCCCTTCCAGGATACTCAAAATCCAGGAGGCTGATGGAGGTGTGGATTAGCTTCTGAAACGCATTCCTTATTGGTCACAGTGTCCTGGCATTTACCAGCTCCTGTGAGTCTCCCACGGCGGCTCTCTAGCGGCTTTCTGGATTCCTGTGTTGGCTTCTGCCATGTTTCTTTGATCCCAGCGGCTCCTGTCAGGGCTGGACTGTTTCCCTGTCGAATCAAGACTGAGCTGTTCTCACCTACCACACTGAGATGTTTGAGAGTGCATAATTATTTGTTTTTACATTATTAATCAATAAAATCCTACTGCATCATTGGTGGCTTGGTGCCTCCATCTTCCCTTCCCTCTCTCTTTTGAAAAATTCTGACCATCTTATGGTGGCAGAGTGAAGATCCCACTGATTTGACCTTTGGCTCTATAGACAATCACTGAACACAGCATTGTGAGTTGGGGGTATACTTATCTTTCACTATGCAGGAGAAGGCATTGCAGGTCAAATTCATGGGGGCTCAAAATTGTGATTGTCTGGATTTTGATAAATAAATGCTGTTTACGGTAACCCTGGAGACTGGAGAGCTTAAAGTGGTTCTAAAGCCTAAACATTTTTTACCTTAATGCATTCCTTGCATTAAAGTGTTACTAAACCCCGGGCCCTGCATTCACTGTATCTGGTCTCACACAGTACACAGAACATGGAAATGCAATTGTTTTAGTAAACAGAAACTGATAAACACCTTTCACATCAGCAGTATATAGCAGTCTTGTGGCCTCTTTTAGTGTCTTGTTAAAGCTTGTAGGAGGAGTTTTCATTCTCCAATGACTGTCTTATAAGGGTGCAGGACCCCCGACTCTGTCTGGACAGTGCTGATTGGCTCTGTGCTGATCACATGCACCTTCCCATGAAAAAAAAAAACTCTCTAGCAATACACCAAACAGCATGTGACACCAAAGGCTCTGTCTTATCAGGAAATGGATTGGGGACAGTGGAAGAAGGGGAAGATCAGAGAAGACAGGATCAAACAGCCTTTTAACATAGTGCAAAAGACTGACCACTTAGGTTCTACAGTGAGTATAACAAGCATGCTTCTAATGTATGTTTATTCTGTTCTGGGAAGAGGTTGCCACCATCCCTATTTCTGTACTTGAAATGGGAAAAAGACCCTCTTATGGGATTTTGAAGGCAACCAAAAAATGCATAACCATTTATTTATAAAACCACTTTTTAGTACAAAACTCAAAAAAAGACATATCCTTGTTAAAAACACATGTAGCAGAATCTCTAACCTCCTCCAGTCTAATGAGAACCTTTGAGGACACAGACCGCTGACATCCTTCAATATGTATTGGGTTGTGAGGCATAATGGGTGCAGAGGTGGTAAAAGTCATTGAGCGCCAGACAATTCTTGGATGGAAAAAATGTTTTATTTCTTTTAACAGTCCTTTTATATTTTGCAAGGGAAATAGGGTTGGGGCCAGGACACCCTTAAGTAGTTGCAGTTTCAATAGGCAGACTCAGAGAATTCAATAGGAGGACAGCCATACAGGGAAAGGCTCCAGCAAGGTGTCACTTCTGCACTTGTAGGTTTGCTGTCCCCTATGGCTACAGTACTTCCTAAATCAAACGTAACAGTTCTCTCAGCTTTACTACAACTTCTACTTGTAGTTCTTCAGCCCCTTGAGCTCCTTGTCTCTCACTGGACCCTCTGAATCACTAACTCTGAATCCTGTGAGCTCCTTAAGGCTTTTGCGGTGGTATCTCCCTCAAGCGTCGCCCACGCTTCCCTGCTGGGTCCCTACCTTGGCACTTTAGATACCTTCAAGCCCCCTGCTGACCGGCTCGGTCCCTAGCTTGACACACAAGGCTACTCTGCAAGCTTCACCTCCGCTGGTTGGGTCCCTGACTTGATCACCGCCTGAAGTTTCCAGGTTCTCTACCGTTCCCGTTCGGTGAGAATACTGCTCCAGTACTTGCTTTAGTTACTCCCTGTGGTCCCTGGTAAAGGTGGTTGGTCCCTTAGTGGCGACAGCTTCCCTCCTACCTCCGACCACGACAGGTTCTGCAGCCGGCAGAACCGTCACTTTTGGTTGGACTTCAAGCCGCAGTCCCAACCCAGGCTGCCCTTTTACTTCTTGATAGGCCCTCACACAGCCTGGCAGCCAGATGCCCCCGGGATAGGCCCAATCTCCGGCCTAGCAGCTCGGGGCAGACGACACACATCCACCCAGAGGGCAGTCCAGGTGGCACAGAACATAGATCACCTGACTCCACCCACATATATAGGCTCTCCCAGCAGGCCAAGGGATACAAGAGAACCCCTGCCCATTGGCTGAGATACCCCATATACCCATAACCTGACCTTGAGTTGTCCTTCTCATATCTAATACCACCAAGTGCCCGGCCACCTAGTTGTAGAAGAGAAAAGTACAACAAGGCCAAACTTAGGGAGAAATCAATGGATCTCCAACAATTTAACTATGGTACCTACCGATGAAAAGGAATTTGGTGAGGAGCTCCCTGACTAAACCCCAGGGAACCACACACACACACACGGCCATATTTGGGCCAAGATCCATTGTACACATCAATATGCAATTGATACTTCGGCAATGTTACATCTCTCTTTTCAGAGTTTGATATTCAGCAGATAGTTTGCTTAAACATCATGCATCCAGTGTGTTTCTAGATTTAATAATCTCTTCCTCAGGGATGATTAGATGATTTTCAATTTATCAAAAAAATATCACCAATTCTTATGATGACTGCCCATATCAACCTCCACTTGCTTGTGAGCAGGGGTGATTTCATGCAAGGATC